>CP137680.1:9339350-9862933 GCA_037976565.1 Mesocentrotus franciscanus | reverse complement strand
GACATAAAAATATCTGACTTGTGTATCTTTAGTGGAACTATAATATATGGAAGTATTTCGTCCAAACTCCTATTCACTTCCAGCACTAATGATTTTCTTTAACGCATAATCTTTATAATTTTCTACACATTCCAGTTACTCGTCGAGGGTCTCTCAGCGACATGTTCCTGAAGCGTCGTAGCCGCTCCATCAAGACTTCAGAAAAGCAGAAGCTCTCTGCCATCCGCGAATCAGGGGTCGGGAGCAGCAGCGATAGCGGGCGATGTCACTGGAATCGTCAGCCCATTAAGTCGCTGAAGTCACGCAATGCCGTCTATAGTGCTGTGGTGTTGGATGAGTTTGTGAAGGAACTTGCCGCATTAGCTCAGGAACATGCTGTCTTATCTGTTGAAGATATGTAGAGATATTTTGTGGGAGGATGGGGGGTGAAATCCTGTCCGCTAGTAGCTTTTTTATAACCAACGTAAACCTTAATAATACATTACTACAATTTTTTTTAAAAACAATATTCAAAATTGGATTAGATGTTGAATTTCAAAATTGAAAAATCCTGATTGAAATCCTGAGATCTCTTATGAACATTAATATGGAAATTAGAGGGCGTTTGGAACCTTTCAGTCAGAGAAAAGGCTTGAAATGTTGATGATGCCACACTAGTTGCATGACTTGAAACCAATTTGACCTTTTCGTAAGCCATAGTCACAACTAGCCGTGCAACTCTCTGCGTCTGTTCAATAATGGATTTTGTAGAAGATCCCTGTGTCTGACCAACAGGTCTGCACTTTTTTCCTGGCATCCTGGATCGTATTAAGGTTTGCGATAGCATCTGAATAAGCTTTGCACTGTCGTATATTGTTTTGCTTGGAAGGTGCTTTTTATATATTTAGATATCAAAAACGTTGTCCTCCATTTATTAATAACGCAAATTGATTTTCCAAACACTGATTTGTTATGCATCTGTATTTTAACTTCCAGTATGTTGAATGCCCTCTCTCCTTTTCTCTCTCTCTCTCTCTCTCTCTCTCTCTGTCTCTCTTTCTCTTCTCTCATATTTAATTTCTCTGTCGCTCTCTATTTTCTCATTGTACTTCTATTTATTTCTCTGTCTCTTCATCTCTCTCCCTCTGTCTCTCCTCTGTCTCTGTATCTCCCTCCCTTTGCCTTTCAATCTGTTTTTCACTTATCTCTCTCTAGCTTTTCGACTCTTACCTCAAGGCCAAGTCCATTTCTCTTTCTTTATTTGTCTCTCTCTGTCTGTCTGTCTCTCTCTCTCCCTCTCTCTCTTCCTCTGTCTACATGCATGTTTTCAGCATAACATGTCATGTCAATCTTTGAGCAACTAAATACATGTCCTTCTTTCTCTTGCCTATCATTCAAACACTGGTGTAAAACATGGAGTGGATGTATTAATGACTGATCTTGTACATGGAGAAAATATTTCATCTTTATCCTCTATACTACCAACTGTAGAAGCCGGTGAAAAAGAAGTATTCAATTCTCAGGAATGTTAATGATGGGAAGGTGTATATTTGTACCAAAAAAAGAAGAACAAAATGAGTGATGTTTTTCAATTATGGTGGAATGTTAATCAAATTTGAGCTTGATTAACTTGTTCTTTGATTAATATATTGCTTGCATACTTTTAAAAATAATTGATACCTTAGTTTTGTTGATCTATGTGGGATTGTTAACTTTGCTATCTGGGGTTAAAGTATTCACTCATAAACTTTTGTGTAAAGATTTTACAAACCACCTATTGACACTTACCATTTATAGGGAAAAAATAGTAGTTTGGAGGCCATTCTTTAGTTGCAGTGTGGTATACATGTGATAGATTTGGTTTTAAAGTGGAACAATTAATGTAGATCCATACTCCATGCTGCGATAGGCAACTGCTGTCAAACATATCCCGGTCACAACTTTCTTAAATATTCCTATTGTACTTAACAACCATGTGTGCCATTTTCTGGTGTAAATCAAACAATGAATTTAATAGAAATAGGAGTTGGGGGTATCATATGAAATCTATATTCTTCATATACATGTTCATGTCAAGAATATTACATAACACAGCCACATTTTCATCATCCATATAAATTATGTAGACAAAGGCAAGATATATTCAGACCATGAATGAAATAACTGACCTTTAAATATTTCCATTGGTAGAATACAATGCAAAGAGGAGGTACTAACAGCTATACAAGCGCTACACATATGCTATACATATGTTATGCATGCATTTATTCACAATCTTTGCAGTTTGAAATAAATTGAAAACATCATCAAATGGGCTTCATGTAATCATGTAGTAAGTTAATGAAATTCAATAATATTTCTGCAATATGTAATTTGATTGCAATCTTACTGAGAACTTTATTGAAATATCGTTAAAAATCAACTATTTTTATCTACCATGCACAAGAGCACTTAAAAAATAGCACAATTTTTAGAACTGTACTGGTACATGACAAACTTAATAATATTGTTCATATTATGGGTTAAATTTCAATAGTGTAAATTAATTGTTTTGCCGGTATATAATACTGAAATTTCAAACCAGTAGTAAAAGACCATAACAAATGTTGAAAAGTAAAGTAAGTGCAAATACACGTATCTACCAGTTGTGATTTTAAATATTTGAATAGATACATGACACAGTCACAATGTACAAAACACAACATTTTAGACTAAGTCAAGATATTATTGGCCTTATAAATATACTCCCATCACAAAATTCCATGTAATTAAAGGGAGGAACCAACTGTTTTAATAGTACATGTACATGTAACATATACAGATAACCAGTAGAGATACCTGTGTATAGTGTGAACATTTGAACATTTCTAGCACTACAATCTACTGATGATATGATACTAGCATAATACTTAGATAAAGTTATCATGTGACATGACATTGTTATTCCCACTCGTGAAATTATGAATATGAAACTCATGTGCATGATTTGGTTGAACCCATGTTTGATTATATACATTGTTCATAATTGAAAAATTAACCATTAACAGGGTACAATATCTCATTTATATACATGTATTAAACAACAAATGAAAAGTGCCGGAAATGAAATGATAATTTGTGATCCAGTGTGTTGGCAAAGTATGGTATATTAAACTCTAGTAAATTCTGCCTTTTGATGTATTTGAAAACAATTGCATACAGAAGCAAAATCTTCATTATGTAACAGAAATTATCTCATTTGCTTGTAATTGATTTGTTACAGGCATCTGATAGTTCTGTGTATCTGGTCCATGCTGAGATCTCAGTAGGACATCTGTTATGGACCTAAATCTTAACAGAAAGTTGAATAGAACACTTCCAACTATTCCTACTCTCCAAAGCCACTCTCTGCAGATTCTTCATATATACAATCGTGAATCAAAATATATATCTTTATCATCGCTGCATTGTGTAATAGAGAAGGAAAAGGGCTCCTAATGTACAGTACATGTACATTTTTTCATGGTCGATGTGGATGTTCCCCTTTTTCTTTATTTACAGCAATAAGTGCCTTAAAAATTGCAAAGTCAAATTTGATAATCTTATTATTGTTCAAATCTGGAAGTGTCTTCTCCTCTCCACTTATTCAAATCTTTTCTACTAGCTACAGTCACCAAAAACATAATTCTCAGGTTAAAAGAAGGGTTATACATAGTAACTGTAAATGTTCATTTAATGGAGTGTTTTTTTAGTATGAAGCAAGACTTCACTTTCCTTTTAGGGTACAGTATATTGTAAACCTGCACCATGTAAGAACTGTGTTTAACACTACTTGGCCAGCGCCCTGTGACTTTAAAAGTTATTATTAATTGTATCTCCCGAATGAGATGTATCTTCTTCAAATGTAAATTTACATTAAATGATAACTTATGGTTATTTTGATGTGACAGATAGACACAATGCATGGTAAGGTAAAATTCATTGCAGCAAGGTTGAAGACACAATATATTTTCATATTTGATTGTAAGTCAATTTGTATGTTACTGTGCTCTAGTTATATCGACCTATATCATGCTATATCAACTAAAGCTCACAATATCTGCTTAGAGCCAAAAGGCCTTTAATTCATATCATTTAACACAGAGTTAAGACCCTTCTGGCTCTCAGCAGACAATGTGCATTAATAATGACAAGGGTCACAGTGATAGAGTGTAATCTTGTTCCATCCTGAGGATCTAGACAACTTCCTAAAGTTATTTTCTTGAAATCTGTGTTTTAACAGGAGTTGCCCTAACAAAATGAAAAATAAATATATAAACAATTTAAAAATAAAATGTTATTAATTCAAATAATGACTTTTCAATCTAAACTATTTTCACGTCTCATTAGTTTAAATATCTGCATTGGGAGAAAGAGAGAAAAAAAAAACATATTGCAGCTTAGATTTGAGAGAATCTTGCCATTAATGAACTAAAATCAAAGAAATCTGATAATTTGTTAAGCCTAACCAGAACCATATGTGGGCACTAAGATGACTTGTTAAACATTTATTTCAATTATTCAGCTCATTGTATTGATAATTACAATCACTTTGAGGTTTATAAGTCATTAGGTCAAATTGATATGCATGTGGCATAAAAAGTGTATTATCTTGTTTTTACATATCTCAATTTGGTGTCATGTTTCTATAAAAAAATGTTTCAGTCTCCTACCCTTATCCTTAAACTTGCCAAAATTACAAGTGCTTTGTTGAAAAGATCAAAGTTTTTAATCTTTGAAACATAACATGATTTAAAGTGATATTATAACAATACATTTAGGCCACTGTTCCTGGCTCAATTTACTGCACAGGGTGAGGTGATTTCCATTTATTTGCATAATAGGACTTTATGCATGAATGTATAAATGATACAATGAGAAAAACTATTAAATTAATAATGAAATGCACGTCACTTGTTACATTATGTGAACAGTTCTCTTCAATATCAGAATTGGATTTATGACGATTATTGTTTAAAATTTTGAAATGCATGGAGGAATTTAATAATGTATTTTGATAATTTTTTTAGAAAAAAGTGTGATGATGGGTCTGTAAATATTTTTGCAATAAATACTGTACAGTTCTATTTTTAATGTGCTAGAAAATTATATAGGCATAGAATTATCAGGAATATGACATGATCAAATTGTTTGGTTGTACTCTTTTTTTCCTACAAATTTCTAGGAGACGAAGGAGGAAGTATTTTGTTGTAACTTGAATTGGTAGATGAAATGGGGCATGGGCTACTTAGTTTAAAGTATTTTGTCTTGAAAGTGTTGTTTGACGCGATGTCTGTTAAAGAGAAACTGAATTAAATGCAATCTTTGATACTGAGAAATATGCAATGTATTATATTCTTTAGGTTTACACCTGCAATTTCTCAACTTTACTCCTATTCATTAAAACAAAGTTTTCCACCTGATTCAGAAAACCCCTTTCACATATAAAACTCTCATGTCCATGTTGACACAGAAATTGTTTTTAAATCTATTAATTTTTAGTATTCTATAAACTCTTTTCAGTATGTTCCTAATATACTTACATGTACATCTACATTGAACTGTGATTTTTATTTTAAATGCTGTAAGAGGGTGCATTTTCTACACATAAAATTTGTCCAAACTTCCAATCAAAAGGTTGAATATTACAATTATGACTGATCTATCATGTGAGGTCATTCTTAAATGACATTAAAATAAATCTGAGTTTATGGTAGTTATATAATGTTCAATGTGTTTTACAGGATGCAATCATATTAAAATTCATGGATGATCTTTACATTTTTTTTTAAAATTGAAGACCTGTTTCTGACCTATAACCCTTTGAGGAGCACTAAAACTGAAGCACTTGCTATTAAAGTGCCAGGCTTTGCACTTGTAATAGCGCCCTTGCAGAAGACACAGCACATTTTAAGTTGTTTTAATTTTGTGTTCTGGATAGATCTCTTTGATTGTAAATTGCACTAATAGTGGGCTTATGACTATTAATAAAATAATTGGGGAAGATGCTATTTTATGCGTCATCTTTTGATTTTTGAATATTTATAAAAATATGACAAAGATGACTCTGGTTTATGAAATTTTAAATTTCTGTTGAAAGCATTATTATGGAAGTAACTGTGTTGCTGAATTGTATTCAAATATTTCTCATCTTATAATTCGTAATAGAGTATTAGTATTTATGTATCTATCAAGTTCATAATGTCTTTTATCAAATTAAATAATTTATCTATACTGCTGCATTTCTATTACCAAGTTGTAGGTGACATTTTAGTATAATTTCTCTTTCTCTTTCTAGACATAGTTTCTAGATGTGTATTTAAAGTTTGTGTCTTGTATTTACATTACTTTTAGAAAATTGTCTTTACCACTTATGATTATTAGCCTCTTTTTATTCATAATTTTAGTTTATATTAGTATGAGTAGTAAATGTATTGTATCCAGGTTTAAAGAAAAATCCAGCCTACTGTTAAAGAAAGCAGACAAATCAGAAGCAGACTGTTGAAAGTTCCAATGAAATTGTAAGAAAATAAAAGAGTCATGAATTTTTAAGGTTGTAATCACTAAACCTATGGGCACTTCAAATTGACTGAATCGGTAATGTCACTGTGACGTAATGCCAGACAACTTTCTCATTTGTTCTACACGCAATGTTGCTAAAATGTCATTTTTTCCCCCTCCAAAACGTATGACTCAGGAGGGTCTTTCATTTTTAGAGGACCTACATGTATAACAATATGGTATACTGGTACATAATATATTTTAAATAGTGCTCTAATGAAAAAGGTGCTTGGGAGAAAAACAGATATTAATGGTATTTTTTGTACTTGACAAATGGGAGAGTTGTCCATAACTACGTCACAATCCACTGACCAAATTGCTACTATGAGATTCACACAGATCTAGTGATCTCATATTTCTGACATTCATAACTTTCTTATTATTGGTCTGATTTATTTCAAACTGTCGCCATACCAAACAAACTTATTACAAAGGCGGGAATGCCCTTTAAAGACGCTTAATTTTCAAGAACTTTCTCAAGTATCTCCCATATCCAAGAAAGCTCTCACTCATATGCTTTTGCACCAAGTTATAAAATATGACCATATGTCATAAGACTTGTAAGCTGAAGAGTTGCTACATTTTATTTTAAAGTAGAGGGGTGTCTTTTATTATACTGCAAAGGACAATAAACAAGGAATTGTTTCAAAATGATTTTTAGCATGGTTCCTTTTTATGGTAATGATTAACTTAAACACATCAGAAATATCACCTGTTTGGTGCTAAAAGGGAATTAACTCAGTGTTTATTTCATTGTAAAGAGATGTTCCTTATTATCTCTGCAAAGGACAATAAACGGGGATTGTTTCAACACAATTGTTAGCATGGTTTCACTTTATAATAATGGTTAACTTACATACATCAGAAATATCATCTGTTTGAAGCAAGAAGGGCATTAACTCTGTGTTAAAGTATACAAGTTAATAACCTTCTGGCTCCAAACAGATGACAAACACTTCTCTTGAAAACTGTACTCTGAATATTCCTCAAGGACCCGCCTGTGAAATAGAATATTAATATCATTCTTTGAGAAACACATTGGGAAAACATTCTTTACAAAATTGCACAATATTGAACATTTGCCCACAGCAAGGAATCATGGAATGCTGTACACTAAGTAATTAATCATGCAGGTTCATATTCAGAAATGAGGTGTCAAGTTGAAGGCATTGTGAGCTTGTAACCAGATCTTCATTTGGTAGTTTTTACTCTTTCCATCATTACCCCTCCTCTTTGACTACTCTGAAATAGTTTTGTCATACTAACATTGCACTGTTACATTACATTCTTTTATTTCATAGCATGTGATTGGAGAGGGTTGTTTTTATGAACCCTTTTTCGAAGTGTTTTAGACATATTTCTTTTATGATTTCAGTAACCAAGTGAGATATTAGAATTGCAGAGAGCAATATTGTACTTCATTCTCATATTATTTTAGAATTGTTAACACCGTAGCTTCTACTTGTATATGATGTATACACAATGTTGAGATATTGCATTTGAAGGATCAGGACTCGTGTTGTATAGCAGATTTGTTTTTTAATGGAAATTTGAACATTTTTATCTAGATTATGGTTGGAACCAAAATAAATTACATTTAATTCATGATTATTTTGTTTGTTCTCCATTTTTTTTTTTTTGTTGTTATGGTGTTGAAAAAAAAAAATGTCTCAAAGGCAATTAAACATAATAATTATAATTAGGTGCATGAAATTATGCACATTTAAGAGAAGTAACATCAGGGAAGAGAAAGAGAGAAAAAAAGGGGGAGCATAAGCCATTGAGAGTAGGGAGAGAGAAAGAGGGGAGATATATTGGGAGGTAGGTCAAGAAAAAATGGGGAAATAATTTAGAAATAGTGAAATAACTTCTGTATGTAAAAATATTGGATAAAAATGGCAGGGGAGTTAAAATTATTGAGCAAGAACTTGGGTGCACTCCAAATTGAATATCCCCCTTATTTATTTTGTGTAAAATCCCATTGTAGTGTGATGTACTACAAAGGTTTATCATCATCATCATAATCATCATCTTCATCATCATCATCATCATTAGGGTATTGTCAGTCTTAAAGGTAATGCAAAATTTTGGGAAATTTTAAAAATTGGATGGATAGTAATTCTTTAAAATGTTGATATATTTGGATGCCCCTGTGAATGTATTATAAACACTAGAAAAATTTGGCCCCTAGCTAAAACACTTCTGCTTTCGAGAAATTGAATAATCAAAATTTACCGGTGCTCCCGGTAAATTTCAAATATTTCAAATAGCGCCTAAGGCCATTCCATGGTAGCTGCGACCATGAAAATCACAGAATATGCAGTTCTGATATATAATTTCCAAACGGGAATATAGCAAATCGGTCGATTGTAGTCAAGAAACATTGATTTATAGCTAAAGTAATATCAGTCTTGAGAGGTAGCTATACAACATAAAGAAAAGAGTTTATTATTTACAATTTCATCATTTTAGACTCGATTTCAACCGCGACAACGATCATTGAATATTGTAAAATCGCATATGCTTCCAATATGTTCATTTGAACCAAATTCATGACCCCATACCAAAAATTTGTATATTACCTTTAATATCTATTGCAATAATTGAGACGCTCCAAATGTATACCAGTAGGTACGTGCATGTGTATGGAGTCGGGCTAACTCGGACCCAGGGACATGTACTCGGCCTGCTGCGTGCAAAAACTGTCAGTTTTTGCAGGTTTAGGTTTAGCAGGTTAGGGTTAGGGTTAGGGTTAGGGTAAAATGACAAAAAAATGACCGTTTTTGCAGTGGGCCCGAGTTGTCCTCGCGGGTCCGAGTTAGCCCGGCCGGATCCGTGTGTATACGGCCCGGCCCCTTAATTTCGGTCAAATTAATCCTTGATCCGTTATATTGTAAAGGCTGCCCCAACCCTTAAAAAAATTGGCTTGGATTAAAAATTCCATTACCATAAACCATACATGAAGTCTCATTATTTGATATGATCATGTCATTTTATATTCAAAAATGAACATTTGGCTGTAAAAATTAGCTTATCAGCATTTATCCTCCTACTTTGTATAATCTTTCCTTCTATTTTATTAGCTTCACATTTCGTATTCGTCCCTTTCTCGGGAAGGGTATGCAGATACAGATGCCCCCCAATCCAGATGGCGTGCGCACGTTGATGACACATCCCGCCATAATTATAATCAGCTGAGTCGCGAATGTAAACAAACTGCCATATTGCTGAGGACTCGCAAAGTATCGCAACAGCATTTCCTTAGTACGCGTACGCCGCTCTGCCCCGTTGAGTAACAACTGTTGCAGCGCTCGATTACCGAACAGAGCTGGTGCCAAGGCCCGGGAGAAGAGGCATTGTTTTCGCCAATCTTTTGTCTTATTCTGTCGATTAATAATCAAAATGTCTGAAGAAAACTTCTTCGATAATCTCAAGAAAGATGTATCTTTCAGTGGAAACCGTGAAAAAGAGGCCGCGTGCCTGAAGCGCTACAACAAAGAGGGTGAGTAACGCTTTTGTTTGTGAAAAGCCTTGATAATTATAATCAGACTGCAGTGTAGTGCAGTGTGGATTAGATCATTAGACCGACAGCTTCAGTCCCTGATAACGATGGATGTTCCGCTGACACTGCATACATGTACGTCTGGCTATATGTCAGTTTTATTAAAGAATCCCCCATACAAAACGGTTAATTCTGTTTAAGTGTGGGTGTGAAAGAAACTGCTATCTAATGTTAATGGAATTTTTTTATCTGTACGACTGTAGTCTTACTTACTTTAAATCTTATTTGAATTTTGTTGAAAAAAATCAAGGCATTGCACTGTCATTGTTTTCAGTGACAATGATTCACAATGGCTAGAAAATGTAGGGCCTAAACTATTAAGTGTTGTTTGAAAAATAGTAATTCATAATACATGTACATGTATTTTACTTAGGTCAACGTCTTTCGTTGAATCAGGTCATATACCCCGTGTCCACACACAACAATTTCCGTGATTAGGGGTGATTAGTTATACCGTTTCGGGATAGTTATACCGTTTCGGGATAGTTATACCGTTTCGGGATAGTTATAAGATGAAATTGTGTGTGTCGACGCTTACTAACGATAGGTCGTATAACGAAACGCGGGTTTGGGCATCGTTTCGAACTAGAACTCAATAAAGAATCACGTCTAATCACGCTTAATCACGGAATGTGTTGTGTGTGGACGTAACTAGTATAACTAGTCGAACTAGAACGGTATAACTGGGCGGGGCTTAACGTGACCTCGCGAAAGGAGACCCGACCTCTCATTTCCGCTTCCATTTCATGACCGCAGTAGCAAACTGCGCACCTAAACGAGTCGCTGTAGAGTTTCGGGATTACTTTCTTGTGTGTGTGGACACCCTGGAATTTATACGATGATTCTTTTTACGACGTTTCTTGTGTGTGGACACCCTGGAATTTATACAATGATTCTTTATACAACGTTTCGTTATAGAGTTTCGGGATAAATTGTTTTGTGTGTGGACACGCTGATAGTTACAGTATATCATCACACAATGATTTAGTGCGATAAGCCCATGCAATATCTAACTTTTCTATGAGAAAAGCATTCATTAAATGACATGTATTATAAAAATGCATTATGATGTTTGGAGTGATTAATTTTCTGTCATCGTATGCCTATCCCAGCAAGGCTTTTATTTAATGGATTTTGAACATTTAATTAATTAAAAATATTTTGATAAGCAGCTTTTTTATTTTAGTGTTATAGCCTGGCACAACTGTGCTCAGTCATCAGTGACTTTTATTTTGGCTGTATAAATCTACATATATGTATATTGACTTTTTTCTGAATTCTTAGATTACAGTACTGTGAAGCTTGGCTTCTCTAGTTTAGAACTTCAGATATGAAGTGGTTCACCACAGCATTAAAAAAAACAAAAACAACATGTAAATGAATATGGCAACTGCGCACAGCTAAGGTCCTACAAACGTACAAGTATGTGTATTCACTGAGCTCTGTGTTATAAGATACATCTGAAGCTTATTACACTTGGCCTTGGGGCATTACAGATGTTATGGTATGACAAAAACAAACAAAGAATCTGCCATTGTTTACGGCATCATATCTGAAGTTCTGAACGAGGCTGTAATACCGGTAGTCAAAATCCATTTCTAGTGGATATACATGTACCCTGTTTTCTTCCTTTTTTCTTCTTTTTTCTTCTTTTTTCTTCTTTTTTTTCTTTCTTTTAAATATTTTTTTAAAACTTTACTTTGAAATTATCTAGTATGAAATGATTTGTATTTCAATTTTGATCTGAGTCTAAATACTGTTTGGGATATCCTGATGGGACTCATGGGAGTAATCACATGATAAAAAACTGCATGTGCTATTTGACCAGTGCATTGTCAATTGTATGCAAATCATGTCAAAACAGATCACCTCTTATTTCCTTGACACATGCAGACTGGATTACACGTTATGATTCAAAGAGGGAATTGTCAGGCTATTTAATTACTTGAGTCAAGAAGCTTGTGTATTGACAGTTTGACAAAGCCCTTTGAATTTATTCAGGATGTATTTCTTATTCTGTTTACATATACTTATGAAGACATTCCCTTGCTGCAAAGTACAAATACATGTACCTCTACCTTTACCCCAGTTTCTAAAAGATCCCTCTTGAAAGTCGGCTTCCAGTTTAAAGGGACTTGGCAACATTGTTCAGATGAGAGAAAATGGTGCTAAGGTAGTGAATTCAATGCTAGATGTACAATTACGTTTGAGTGAAAACAGACCATTACAAATGATACAAATTGGGAAAAACTGATCTGATCGATTCCTTAATTCTCCCAACCATATTGCAATTTAATTACATTTTAGGTGAATGAAAATCGTCACAAAGCAATGAATTGGCTCTACCTGTATATACCATTCCAGACATTTAAAGTATTGACAGATTTTTAAAAGCCTGTTTTATGTCTTAATTTCATGGAAAAACAGTTGGGAAAATTCAAAAATGGTTGGGAGAATTACTGTTAGAGGGTGTCGGCACAGTGACGCCTTCAAAGAAATTAGAAAACCATAAATATCTTTGAGAATTTTTTCAGGATTTTTGCATCTTTAATAGCTCAGGGTTATTACAGTAGAAGGAATATAATAAGTAACATTTCATACAAAAATTACGTAGTTTTTTCATCAACCTACAACAACGTTACCAAGTCACTTTAAGTATAGTCATCTTGCTCTTTATGCTGCGCGTGCATTTAATTCCACTTTCTCCACTATCTTCTCCTGCTCTTTACACTCTCATTTCCTACCTTATTCCACTTATTTATTCATTTTCTTTCTTTTCCTCCTTTTTTTCTCTCCTTTTTCCTCTCCTTTTTCCTCCTTTTTTTCTCCTTTTTCCTCCTTTTTTCCTCCTTTTTTCCTCCCTTTTTTCTCTCCTTTTTCCTCCTTTTTTCCTCCTTTTTTCCTCCTTTTTTCCTCCCTTTTTTCTCCTTTTTTCTCTCCTTTTTCCTCTCCTTTTTCCTCTCCTTTTTCCTCTCCTTTCCTCTCCTTTTTCCTCCTTTTTTCTCCTTTTTTTCCTCCTTTTTTCCTCCTTTTTTCCTCCCTTTTTTCTCTCCTTTTTCCTCCTTTTTTCTCCTTTTTCCTCCTTTTTCTCCTTTTTCTCCCCTTTTCCTTTTTCTTTTTCCTTTTAAATTTTTTTTCTTTTTTCCTTTTAATTTTTTTTTCTTTAAATTTGTTCCTGTTCTTTTCCTTTCTTTTTCACTCCATCAGATCTCTTTTCACTCCATCAGATCTCTTTTCATTTTTTTTCTCCTCTAAACCCCCGTTTTTCTTTCTTTTTCTTTTTCCATATTCCTTTCTCTATTTGTCTATCTCTTTCCAGTTTCCACCCTGTGATCCCCTTTCTTTCCCTTTTTCTTTTATTTCTCTCTTATTCTTTTTCTCTGTTATTTCACCCTCAATTATTATATTTATTACGCGTACGTGTTCATATGCCCTTGTCGAGGACACTCATAAAAACTGTACCGGTACCTTCATTTACAGGACCACTTGCAAAATTAGTATGTCCTCGGTTCAAGAACCCTGTTAATTATTTAAAATTTGATGCCATTTCATATCATAATAAGGGAATATTAATTGAGGTGCCCCATTCGCATGGGAAAAGTACATTAGGTCCTCTGTTATGCAGTAAATTTTCAATTGTCCCTGGGATGTTATATTTGTACAATGTGTCCAGGATGTCATATTCATACAATCATGTATCCTCAAATATTTTTTGAGGACGAATATAACATCAGGTGCATACAGGTACATGTAGATTGAGCCAGTCAAAATACTAGATTTAAGTAGATTAACTTTACACGCTTCATCTAGTAATACAGCAACAGCAAGGCCATAGTGATACCATTCCTCTTTAATCAAACTGTGATGTGCTTGATCTTTAAGTTTATATTGTTTTTAAAGGGATACGGGTGAGTGCCCGCTTGATTGGCTGGTTGTTTTCCAATCCATTAATGCACCTCAGTGTTACGACTAGATTAGTACATTATATGCAACTGGATGGGCAGCTGGCCAACCATCAATACTAGCAATTAGTGTTCGTGGTATTGGTTAAGGGTAGTCTCGATTCCAGGTGATTACAAGAAGTAAAACCTCCCAAAATACAAGAATACAAACAAGTTACGCCTTTCATAAAAGAAGTCATCATAATGCCTATTAGCCTATAAAAATACATGTATGCTATTAGTAGTTTGATTGATGTTACACTTGTAGCAAGGATGAGGAATAATTGAAAGTTGATGTACATGTATATACTGTATCAAATGAGTAGAAACAAAATGATGTGCCAGTTTGTTTACATCTACTTTAATCCCTCCATTGGCTTCCCATGAAAGAAAGAATTCTCTTAAAAATCCTACTGTTTTTTAAAGCCTTCCATGATCTTCCATGATCTTCCATGATCAACAATGCCACTATAATGCTATATACCGTTATTAAAGATTGACTTACATTTCACAACCCATCTCGTCCTAATCGTCGCTCTTCTAGGGACCTTTTCTTCTTACCATTCCAAAGATTTCTTGGCAAGGCTGGTAATCGCACATTTATCGTATCATTATTAATATTATATTAATATCCCATCTTTCATCAAATCAGTGTATTCCATAGACCAATATTAGAAGTTCTTGAAAAGATATCTCTTCCCAGAATAGTTTGTAACTCCTTTTTAATTAATTCCTTTCATTTGTACTCATTTTACGTTTAATTTAATATCATATATTAATACTATTTATTTTGTAAACACTTATTATTATTACAGCTACCCAAGGAGTTATTACACCTGAACATGTACAGTAGACATTATAAATACAAACATTTTTTTGTGTGTGTGTGAGTGTGCACATATTCATGTGTTTCTATGTGTGTTTCTTAAACATTTTTTTAAAAAGTCAAGAATATTCAATGATTATAAATTTAAAAGGAGAACGAAAAGGAGAAGAAAAAAAAGTCAGAGTGAAATGATTCACTCTGGGTTTTTTGTGTACTAAAAGAACCCTGAAAAAAGATTTCACGTAAAAGTATCTCAAGAGTTAAACGCATTGCATACATTAGCTGTTGCTAGGTCGTACAAACATTAAAATATTTATACCGGTAGGCCAAATTATTTTTTGGTGATTGGTACCCATTTTCATTCTTCCCTCTTGCCATATATATATACATGTATATATATATATATATATATATATATATATATATATACATTATGTTATATACATTATATCTTTTTTCAGGGATATTATATGTATATATATACATTGCTAAATATATTACTCTAACTATATTACTGTCGTGCGCCGCTGCAACACTTCGTCAGGTGATAAAAACTAATGTAAGCAAGGGTGGTTTATACTCTGGGAGGACCGGCGCGACGGTCAATAATTCGATCGATAATTGGAACAATAACGCACAAGGCCTATTGGCCGACGCACACGGTGCTCGACCAATACAGTAGACATTATAAATACAAACATTTTTTTTGTGTGTGTGAGTACAGTAGACATTATAAATACAAAAAAAAAATTTATGTGTGTGAGTGTGCACATATTCGTGTGTTTCTATGTGTGTTTCTTAAACATTTTTTTTAAAAAGTCAAGAATATTCAATGATTATAAATTTAAAAGGAGGGGGAAAAGGAGAAGAAAAAAAAGTCAGAGCCCAGCAGGCGAGCCGAACCAGCAACCTGCTGATTGGTCGAGCACCGTGTGCGTCGACCATTAGGCCTTGTGCATAATTAGCCGAACCAGCGGCCTGATGATTGGTCGAGCACCGTGTGCATCGGCCAATAGGCCTTGTGAGTTATTGTTCCAATTATCGATCGAATTATTGACCGTCGCGCCTGTCCTCCCGTAGAGTATAAAACATCCTTGCTTACATTAGTTTTTATCACCTGACGAAGTGTTGCAGCGGCGCACGAAATGTCGAGATCTTTTAGATTCCTTATTGACCACATTGCAAGACAAACTAATATCACTAGCGATATTATTTTCGATATATATACATTATATATACATTATATATACATTATATATACATTATATACATTATACATTAGAGTGCCGTTAGTAACTTGCAAGAGCTACCGGTACTTACCCACCTTTGCAAGCAGCCTTCATGAAAGTGAAGGCGGTCATTGTCGCTTCGTGACAGACAGCTACTACTACTATATATATATATATATATATATATATATATATCATTAATAAATATCTTTCTGTGTTCTTGATTTTTTTCTTCAGAGATGGTGTGTTAGACCTAGAGGAGTTCCACATGATGAGCCTGGATCTTTTTGTAGAAGATGGCAAGAGCTTTCCTCTATCAGAAACAGAATCAAGACAGATGTTTGAACAGCTAGATGAAAATCAGGTATTTCTAAAGGAAGAGAGGGTGATGATGAGCAGAAAGGGGGATGTAGTTTTACATGTACTTGAGGTGAATAGTTGTGAAGGAGGTGTGTCTGAGGGTTTAGAGGGGGTGGAAGTTGAACAGGGCCTTTTTCAGAGGATCCAGAGGGTAATTCAGGGGAAAGGTGTTTCAGGAGGACATTTTTTTTCTTTTGAAAGTCTTCTTAATTTATCAAAATGTCAAAATTTGGAATTCTGTATCTCTGCAGGCCTGTTTGATAACCATGCTAGATATTTCCCAATTTTTTCTCATTTTTTTAAATCATGAATTTCAGCATATACAGTACATACCGGTAAATACCGTCTGTTTTCATTCATTTTATTACCATTGTTTTCCAGGACAACTACATCGATAAGGAAGAGTTTCATATCCTGTGGAGATACTGGTTGCCGATGGTTAGTAGAGGGAACATAAATATGTTGAATGCTAAGCTTCAGATACTCGCCTTGGGGTCTATGGAACATGTGTATCGTAGCAGAATCAAATTGCCTTCAGTGGGTTAACAAGCAAGCAAGGAAAGATAACACAATAAAGAAGTCTGTATGCATGTTCCAAGCCAGAAAGGCGTTTATAAGCCATGATTCAACACAGAGTTAATGCCCTTTTGGCTGCAGAGGTGTTGTGGTCTAGTGGATTAGTGACCCGACTGCAGATCACATGGTACAGGTTCAAATCCCAGCCCGACACTAACGTCCTTTGGCAAGACGTTAATCTACATTTTCCACTCTCCACCCAGGTGTTAAATGGGTACCCGGTAGGATGTGAAAGTTAATGTAGTTTGCTCAGCGTTGTGAGCGTCTGTAAAATGACGCCTGGCTGGAATGCTCCCCAGTGAGTGGAGAATGTACATTCATTGTGTGCAGGCAAGCCTGAATCCGATAACCCGGGTAATAATATACTGTAAACGCTGTTATTTTCACGTGATTAATTTTTCGCGCTGAGCGACCCCAAAACACATTCGCCGGTTCTTAAATTCGCGTTGCACGCAGTTCAGCCTGTTCAAAACACACATAAGAAGTCATGTTTATATTTTCGCGAGTTCTAAAATTCGCGCTTGCCGATCTTAGCGCGAAATCCGTGAATATTTCTACTCTTAAAGTATCTGTAAAGTGCTTAGAGACATCGTGGATGTATTAAGCACTATATAAAAGTGGAATATTATTATTATTAATTGAGTTTGTTACTAAGACCAGTCTACTATCTTCAGCCAAAACATACAATCAGAGTGTCATTTCTTTTGTAAACATGTATTACTTATTATACTATGCAGATGAAAACACGCAGAAAGTACAAAAACATTCTAATCTCACCATCATAGGAATTCTTAGCAAGATCTTTGTGTTTTTCTCCAGCATTGCATTTACTGCCAAGTTGAACAATGATACAAGGAAGTTCAAAGTCCAAACTTTAACATTATGAAATTCATTTATTTAAAATACAAATTTTGTTCATAGATGGGCAAGTGACACTATATTGGTTAATCACTATGCTATCATTTAAAGTAAAGTCAAAGGATAGAGGATGGGAGTGAGGGAAGGAGGGACGAGAGAGAGAGAGAGAGAAATTGAGGGGGAGGGGTGTAAACTAGGTGATACGTGCACTTGTACACTTTGCGGTTTACATCATTATAATGTCAAGCTTACATTGTAATTATTCTAATGGCCATGTATGCAATGCCACTTCATAAGTGCAAATTAAACATTAGATAGCCCAATCAGTTTATCTAATTGTCTGAAAACAAGTCAAAACTGCATTTTGAAGGCCGATCTCTCCATGTATTGATTAATGTTTTTAGCAACTGGAAAATATTATAATCTGTATTAAAGTTCCTGATGAAATCATTTACATGTAGATAACACTAAATTAAGGTAGCACTTCCCTGTCAGAGTACTTTCCAGGGTAGTGTTCATAGCTAGTAGTTGCCATGGCAACATACTGTCAACATCCCTAAATTTGAAGGAACTATTTCCTATTTCCTCCATTTGAAAGGTTTCATCAGTCTGTAAGCATCAAGTTCAAGGTTGAAGATCCTAGGGTATTTCCCCATGAGGCATTTATATATCTGTTTTTTAATAAGTCAGTTTGTATTCCAAGTACAATTTTTTTTTAAATTAAGTTGAAAGAAGACATACAGTGTAGTTGTAATATTACCTACATTTTTTGTTTGTATTACCCCCAAAACATGAAAAACCAAAAGTATAGCATGAAATCCAAAAAAATGCAATACAGGACATCAATTAAATGGAAGGGATAGTGCATTACTCCAAATGCAGGAAATAAAGCATTATCTTTATAAAAAAAAAATCAATATTCATTCCTATTTGTGATGCTTGTTATTTCAGATTCTTCAGCCCAAAGCAGCCTTAATAGTAGTAGACGTACAGAATGATTTCATAGATGGATCCTTGGCACTGTCTACTGCAGAAGAAATTGTGCCTGTCATAAACAGGTAAATACAGGTGTACCTCATACTCAATATTGGGACCTTCCAGTAGACTAACATCCCACTAGACCGACAGACTACAAGACCGACAGTAGACAAGACTGATAATATCGGCCTGGTGAACCCCTAACAAATGTTGCCACAAGGCCTGTGAGACTGGCAAGGGATATACATGTATGTGTCCTGGGTTGTACAGTAACTCTCATGGGCCATCAGTCTCATGAGCTGTCCTATAACTTCTAGAATGCCTTGTGGGCTTTCACTCGTGAGATGTTGCCACTCAATTTACATGAAGGATATGCTGAGATATCTTATTTGTTATTCTGTTTACAATTTGAGATAAATCTACATAATATGTTGTAAAGTATTGAGGAATTTTACCAATCCTGCTCTGTAGAAGGCATGATGTTTACCCAGTAGGGAAGAAGTCTGCAGGACTCTAATTTGACACTTGAACACAATTCCATAAAGCCTTGAACTGAACCTATACTGTGTCAGGCTCTAGCTTTGTCAGGAGCAACCTAAGTACAAATTCAAATTATACAATGTACTTAATTACTGATCTTTTCATATTATTGTTATCTTCTCTTTCTTTTTGGTTGTTATTCCATTTCTAGAATTCTTGAAGATGAGAGCATGTTTGAGCAAGTCATCTACACATTTGATTGGCATCCAGAGAATCATGTTTCTTTCCACAAGAATGTCTGTATGAGAGAGCTTCACTCGACATCAAAAGTGAGTTCAGTTCAGTGGCAGATCCAGGATTTGGTTACAAGTCTGAAAATATTTTGAAAAAAGAAAATATCTTTAGATCCTTTGGGGTGCCTCTTTACTTGAACATTCTCTTTCAAGCAGAATAAGATTATCATGTATGGGTTTATCTTATATGAAGGAAAAAAAGCTTTTCACATTTTCAGATGTTTTGGGGGAGCTACCATGTAAATTAGCTACTAAGAAGCACAAATAAGGGGCAAATTTCCCTTTTTTTTTAAATACACATAGTGTACTTTGTCTATATATGCACATGGTTGATTATAAATAAAAATTCTTCTTCTTTTGTGTGTGCATACAGAGAGAAGATAAACTGAATAGAACATTGGCACAGACAAATGATATATGTAGTGAAAAGCATATAATTATAGCAAACACCTTTATAATCTTAATTATCTTTGTGAAGACTATGGTTAACTGTACATGTAGTCACCCTAGGATCGCCCCCAAGAAAAAAAAGGATTATGAGCACCATACAGCTCAGTCATTGTTTTTGTTTTATGTCAATAATTAGCTCATAAAAGAAGGGCTGAATAGTTTAATAGGTTTACACTGTATATACATTCCATTTCTTTAAATGGGCTTTGTGCATTCAGTATGGGGCACAGCAATATCACTCGCTTAAAGAGGTTATAGGGCCTGTTTATTAATACAATATAGGATTACAGTTATTGCATCATATTATATAACAGAGATAAATCCAGACCAGTTTCCTTTCCTGGTTATTGTCTGCAGGATGATACCTTGGTCTCCAGGCAAAACGTCGTTTAAAAATACTGTCAACGGAAATGATTCAAGATAATGATAGCAGGGTTTTAACAGGGGCAGCTCCAGGGTTTTGTAAAAAGGGGGTACAAAGATGTTGTCCAGCAAGAAAATAAAAGAATGTCTGACAAGCATAAAAACAAAAGAAAAGAAGGAAAACAAATGCTTTTTAAGCAAGAGGAAAAAATAAGGAGGGGTAAGGTATCTGAAACCCGGCAACACCCCTTGATGAATTCAAAACCTGAAAAAGCATAATAATTCTAATTTACTACATAATGAACCTTCTCCAATAACTTCTGTTTTTTTTTAACAATGCAATCACATCGCTAATCATTGAATACATACAACATGTATTGTTATGATCCTTGTTCTTATCTATAGATCACGCAGAAGGAGAAGGCTTGTGTCTTTGATACCGTAGTCTTCGATGGGCACGTCCCCACGGAACAGACGTTATGGCCGGCCCACTGTGTGCAAAACACACATGGGGCTAAGCTTCATGCAGATCTTAAGGTACATGTACATGTAATGGTCTTGTTTGTTCTATGCCTCTGTCATTAGAGTTTAGTCAATTTCTGAAATGAGTATGTGATACATACATGTAGATGAAGTCAAGGAATGATCAAAACTTAGGAACGTGATCTTCTTGAAATGTACATCTGTTGTGCCTATGCATCTGTTGCATCCTTCTGTGAAGTACACAGTGTTAAGTTTGGGACCGTCTGCTTTCTATTGCAATCTGAAAACAATTGAAATATCAAAAACAATTAATTCAAAGCATACATGTAATTGTATCACTACATGGAAATAACATGGAAATCAGTTAATGAAATAATCACAACATGCATGCATTATAGAGGTGGCGTGAACTAGTGGATAAGGTACGAGGTTTGAATTTTGCCACTCCACTATTTAAATGTCCTTTGGCAAGACATTAATCTACATTTGCCACACTGTAGTAAGTGGGTATCTGGTAGGATTCATTCCTTGAATGCACTGAGCACTACAGTTGCTGGAGCTAAAGCCGGGGTAATAAAAGTCAAAGTCCTTTGGAAGCGCATAGAGCCATAAATCGAAATGTGGTAGACACTATACAAGAACGGCATATTATAAGAGGTGTTGTGGTCTAGTAGAAATGTCACTGGACTGTGAATCACCAAGGTACTACTGTCCTTTGGCAAGACATTAATCTTAATCTATATTTGCCACTCTCCACACCATCCTTGAATGCTTTGAGCATCTTAGGGCAGCTGGCCTAAAGGCAGGGCAATAATAGTTCTTTGTAGGTGCCTTGAGCATCTTATGGGATGGATACGCGCACAATAAGATGTAGCTGTCATTTCTACTTAATATTTGTTTTGAGATCATTTGGTGAATAAACAGTGATAGTATATCTATTTACTTTGAAAAATCTGGTCTCATTTTTTAACAATGTTTGAAGGACTATAATTTAGATTTGTTAGATTATTAAAAAAGGAATCTACTAAAGATAATTTTGGATGAATTACGTAAAGTAAAAAAATATCTATTCATATCTTACCCTTCTTTGTGGTACCCATAGATTGCAAAGGACCACGTGGACATCTACAAGGGCTCGTGTGACCATGTCGACAGCTATTCTGCTTTCTTTGACAATCAGCGGCTCTCACAAACAGACCTGGCAATGATACTGTGCAGTAAGCGCATCACGGACGTGTACGCCTGCGGGTTGGCAACGGACGTGTGCGTCAGGCACACAGCCATTGATGCAGCAGGCCTGGGTTTCAGGACATTTGTCGTGGAAGATGCTTGCAGAGGGACAACGAAGGAGAATTGCGACAAGGCTAGGAGAGAGATGGAAGAAGCAGGCTGCATCAGGGTTTCATCTACACAAGTGAGTAATGGGGTCTTCGCGAGTGGATTGAGATTATTTGAAATCATGGGAATGACCCAGACTAAGAACACCTTGAAAGTTAGTTCTTTTCTCACAGTCAGTAGAAAAATTTCTCTTAGCTCTCATCTATGTGCTGGCAGCTCATTCAGACCTATGTCATATACAGAGATATGATAGAATGGGGTCATATGTTGGAGAAAGAGTATATCGGCCTAACTCTCTTTTCATGGATGTGTCAAGATGTACTCCATCATCAACAATGCTCGCTGCGACACAGATCTGAAGCGTGCAGCACATCAATCAAAAGCTTACTGAAACAAGAATCTTTCTGCTGATTGTGAAGAAAGTACTAATTTCAAGTTACATCACCAATCGGGAGAATCTCTTCAGTGATGTGAGACAATCATTCTAAGAGTCATACTGAAATACTGAATACATGTGGATAAAGAGGAATCCCCGTAGTTACTAGTTGCCAGGTTAAGTGTTAAGACCTGTTGTATGATGCGTACTCTGTGGACAATAGCTCTGCAGGCATTTATCTACATTTAGCAAAATTCCAAACTTCAGCCATAGATTGAACACAATGACTAGACCTAAAGCTAGCCTCAAACCCAATTGTAACCCCTAACTCTAGTCCTACATGTTTGAATGAATGAAGCTCAGAGCAAATGGTGCAGGAGCAAAATGTTGGGTCACAAAAGGAGCAATTGGAAGTATGCAATATTCTACATACACATAACTACAATGTCAATAATTTTGAGCACTTTGAAATGTCATTCATTAATTTCTTTTGAAGAGTAGAGACAATGTTACCAACTGGGTTTATGATTAACATTTATTTCATTATCGTTGGCAGTTTGAAAGTCCACAGCACATTTTTTTTCTCAATAGCATTGGTATGAACATTGAACCATATAAAATCTTGAGGTTCTTAGTAGCAAAATCAATTTCAAATTGTTTATAAAAAAATCCCTGTTATGTATTCGTAGGTCAAGTCAATGGTTGAAGCCAACACAAGGATTCCAAAGATGGCTCTCCAGGCTGCAGAGAATGTCGCCCTCGCTAGAAAAAAGGCAAAGGTCAAACTAGCAAGCATCAATGGGGACCACGGAGATAAACCATTATCCAATGTCACTTCCAACCTTCTGGACATATAAAAGGGGATTGAATGAAAGTCAAAAGAAATTGCTTCTCTATGTGCTCATGGCAGCATCATATCAATCAAAATCACACTCTGAATGAGACTAATATCCTCTCGGAGTGTTGCCAATTTGTGTCTTCATTATTACAAAATATCTATGCTATGCCATACAATCAGTCATGCATATCATAAGGATAGCTGTGTACCAACAAACAAATCATTGAGGCAGTCTGTCGATCAAGGCATAAAGATTTTGAGCTGCTTTTGGTAAATTTACAGTGTACCTGTACATTTCAGATACCTTATTCCTAATATTTTTACATAAACAGACTTCGTGATACAGGTATTGTAAACAAGGATAATACCGTACCATTTTAAGAAGCTTGATTGTGGTATTGTTACTAGTGTAACTGTTGAACAAAGCAATGATTAATCCTTTCTGAAATTATTAAAGAATGCTGCCTTTTTTCAAATTGGATGGAATATATCGTTTATAACCTGTACTCTTAATGGATAATTTTAGTCTTTCATGTCTTTTCTGTCTTTATCCAGTTGATAGCTTTAACGATGAACAGAGGATAGTGATAATATTACAGGGATAACAGACTAATAGAAATATCACTATTTTTTACAGGTCTATAGTCTATACAGGCATCATTGAGATACATTTTTGACTTGTTTTATACTTCTATATACATGTAGTCACTTTGTTTGTGGGGGAATTGCAGGCTTTATGTACACATACCTGTGTTCTCTACAATGTAGTACAAAATTATTTGATTTGTATGTACAAGCAAAATCATGTCCTAATTCATGCTTTTCACATAATTACTGTCATTCTATGTGCATGTATGTGTGATCATTTTTAGAAGAGACATAAAAAGGAGGATAAGAAGCAAGCTCCAAATTTCACCTCATTTACAGTACTGAAATACTTGTATGTACATAAGATTTATAGGGTCAACATAAGTTTGAAGAATACAAAATGTCTGCCTGATATGTGATGTAGGGGGCTATATACCGTTTTGGAAACGAGCTTATAGTGCCAGGTAATCTTCTAACGTACTGTAAAAATATGCAACATGTTAATTCTTAAAGAAATTTTCTTTCTCTTTTAACAATAAGGTTGTAATGATTTGTTTTTTTCCTTCTAATTTACAAGTTAATTGAAAGAGGTGTGTTGCATGAAGAAGACAATCTTTAGGAGTCGTTGGTATCTCTATTACGTAAGCAAATCGTAAAGATTTGTTTCTTTTTCTTTGGGGGGGGGGCCGATTTTGCATGGGCTCAAATTTATTTATAACATCCCTATTCAGTACATGTATCACTCAAGATTTCTTTCCTTTTTTTAAATATGGACAGAGAACAACATTCTCTCTCTCCCCTTCCCCCCTTTCTCTCTTTCTTACTTTTTCATTTGAAATGACCTTTAATTAAGTGCTCAGATTAACTGCAGAACATAAAACTTGACATGGAGCCATTCAACCACCTTTTCATTCAACAAATTTCTGTGATAGTTGCACAATTTTAGCACATGAAAAATACACAGAAAAGGATTTGAAATATATGAGAAAACACAAAATTCGTACCATTGCATGATTTGTGTAAGAAGCCAAAACTCAGAACAAGTGCATTATGGGTATATTTGAATTTATAGTACAGATTGAACTTTTTATCAGAAATATTTTGCTGCTGGAAGGTTTACTAATATAAAAGAATAAATTGTATGAAAATTGTTAATTAATATATCGTTGAGAGGGAAGTAATGATATTTCAAGATCATACAATAGGCAAACTTCCTATAACTTCCTATTAAAGAGAAGGTTGAGTTCTGGGAAGAGGTGAAAAATAATTTGTGAGCGTTATCATTGTTATGCTAGTGTGGAAGAACATCAGATTAAAATTGTTCCCTGAAAAGCATGGCTCTCCAAATGCCTTAATATTCTAAATATGGCATGTAACAGCATAAAAATCGAGACAGATTTTTATGCCACATGCTCGTGTAGTCCCATATACATCATTCTGTGTACAGTGCTTGTAACTTTACCAAGACTGGGCCAATTTCTTATCATTTTGATGATTCCAGAACCTTGCTGTACACACCAATACTTATATGCTAGATGATCAACCTTTTCTGATCGATTCCACACTGTTTCTTTCACAATGCAATCACATGACCAGAACTCAACTTTATCTTTAATCAAGGAAAATTGTTTACCATGGGTTGTTGTAAGGAAATAGATATTGTAGTAGATTTTGATTAAAAATAAATTACTACAGCAATAGAGATTTTGATAGTATGCAACTGAAAATAGGGTGACATTGAAAATAAAGGTGCATGGAGTTGTACATATTACCAAAGAAATATGATATATGTAACATTCAAAGTATTAAGAATTTGGTATTTACTATTTGCAATTATGACCAGCATTCCCAATTATTATTTTAATTTGGACACATTTGGAGAATCAGTATGCTTGATTAATTATTCCCTCGCCGACGAAGTCAGAGGGGATATAGAAACGTTGCTGTCCGTCCGTCCTGCCTTCCTTCCATGCGTCCGTCCGTTCGTAACAAATTTGGTTTCCGATCGATAACTTCAGTAACGTTTAACGGATTTTAATGAAGTTTGATATGAAGGTACATGGTATCAAAATACAGGCTAAGTACGATTTTTGAGTAGGTAGGTCAAAGGTCAAAGGTTATAGCTCATTAAATATGCGAAAAAATACACATCTGGTTTCCGATTGATAACTTTAGTAATGTTTAGCGGATTTTAATGAAATTTGATATGAAGGTACATGGTATCAAAATACAGGCTAAGTTAAATTTCGAAGTATGTAGGTCAAAAGTCAAAGGTCATAGCTCATTAAATATGCAAATCTGGTTTCCGTTCGATAACTTAAATAATGTTTGACGGATTTTAATCAAATTTGATATGAAGGTACATGGTATCAAAACACAGCCTAAGTTTAATTTCCGAGTATGTACCGGTAGGTCAAAGGTCATAGCTCATTAAATATGCGAATCTGGTTTCCGATCGATAACTTTAGTAATGTTTGACGGATTTTAATGAAATTTGATATGAAGGTACATGGTATCAAAACACAGCCTAAGTTCGATTTTGGAGTATGTAGGTCAAAGGTGAAAGGTCATAGCTCATTAAATATGCAAAAACACCTAATTATATATGTGAAAATGTGGTTAACTTCCTTGCCTAGTAATGTAATAGTATAGTCTAATGGAGGTAACTTGTTCTGACGTATATAGGCCATTTGTACCCTGTGAGGGGATGCTACGCTTTGCGTTGACTTTTCTAGTATATTATTATGTATGATATTCTTATTAAAATTTTGCCATTTTAGCTGAGAATATTTAGGAAGAATTGCTTTTAATATTGAAAGCTGGCATATTAACTTATTTTATCTATATATTTAATTTTAAAACTAATATATTTAAAGTAGATGTAGATGATGAGCTGAAAGCCATTTTCTTCCATCAGTGGAAAGTAATCTTAAAAATCCCATTGCACTTTAGCAATTTCATTTAGTGTGCAGAGCTTTGAAGTTTATCTTATTGATTTGTATAATTATATTGATATATACCACCCAATGAGTATTAAGTAAAATGATTTCAGTTGAAAGGTACTTGTAGGGTATCTTGCTGCTAACATAAGTGAATTCATTTTTGATATGTTCTAGAAAAAATAGTATATAGTTCGATCAATTCTTTTTTTATCTCTCATAATAGTCAAAATGATAGTAATCGCTTTTGTTAAAATACCATATTTTACACCATATTTTACTTGAGTTTAGCCATAAAAACAGATAGGAAACCTGAAAGTGAAAAAGTTGTAGTTTAACAATGGTATCCATTTAAGGGCAAACTGATTTGATATATCGCTACCTTCCATATCATTTCATTTCAAACTAAAAAAGAATAGCGTCAATTCTGTCATCTGTTTTCATAGACTTGGTAATGGTCTATTTCATAAACTGAAATCACAAATGGACATACAATTTTAACCAGCATTTTTTATTATAATGTAAAAGAAAGTACGTACTGACATTGATGATCAAGATTCACAACACTAAATGCCATATTTCTATTTAAGCAGATATAAACGTGCATGCTCCTCAACAGAATGTTTGGTATTTACGCAGAATGTTTGGTAGTTACGCAGTCACTTAATGACGAAATTTAGGCATGACTTTCAGGCATAGAAATGTTCTAGATTGTAGGTTATGATATATGAAGTGTGTGCCTTTACAAAATCTCATGAATGTAAAATTTAAATTAATAAGTTTTACAGGATTTTTTAGCCATCCACCACTTTGCTGTATTCCACATGCTTGTGCTCTTTTCAACAATCTGAGTGCTTGCAAATATTAGTATTACCAATCATCTCATCGGAAGACCACTTCAAAACATTTCCATGTTGTTTTTGTCAGAGAAATTGTTTGTGTCATTCTATTTCATTTGCAATCATTATCGAACCAATAAGTGCTTGTACTATGTGAGTTTTATCTCTATTTTTAGGTGTTCGCATTTTAGTGTCCTTAATTGTTTGATGAGTTTGATGTTTAAGGTTTGTATGTGCTTTGATTTCTTTTTTACGATTTGAATTTGTTGCCATAAAATGTTCTTTTCATACATCCATTGCTTTTAACGACCAATTGTAAATTATCAGAATGTTGCCTTCAGACCAGAGTTTGTGTTTTTTATGTATTTACTGCAGCAGCTTATTACAATCCTTGTAATTATTCCGCCTTAAAATATTCTCCTATTAAAACTAGATGAGAATGATTGAATGCTTATTCACATGATTTACGATACAGTAAATTTTAGCGTTTCCTGCGTCTGCGTCTTGCCTTATCTTGTCTGAGCGAGCCTTAAACGGGCAAGACTATGATCTCTATTATAATACATGCATCATCATCTGCCTTGCATTACACAATGAATTCTGTGAGTATCAGGCTATTTTACTTTACGTATTGTCTTGCTTTGAAAATATTTGATTTTTCATATACTCCAATTTTTTTTATTTTTTTAAAAACCGTTATTGTCTTTTATGTAGGAAGCTCCATATACTACTTATTTTGTTTCACAAATAGAGTATTACTGTACTGTTGATTGTAATTATACTTCTCCAACATTAGGTTAGTTAGGATTTCATGTAGATTATCTTGTCAAGTAAATTATTCATGAAATTTCTTAGATTCTTTTTCTTTTAGTCTCACTTTGATTAAGCAATTTAAATATGCATGAAAAGAATTTTGAATTGGCATTCACAAAATTATTTTGATGTTGCTTGCTAAAGGGTGACCAAAATTTAGTTCAATATATGAAAATCGATTTATAGAAGGAAAAAAAAATGGTTACATTGTTTTTTGCAAGCCTTTCTTACCATTATACATGCATACTTAGTCTTCATTACTGTTCCTACTACTCCTTTTAGAATATTAGAATACAATTGCTCTTAGTTTAGAATAGCATGACTTTATCTATTCAAATGTTAAAAAGGAAATATTTTATTTCAGGTAAAAATTTTGTTTCATTTTAAATCTGCAATATCCTTGTGAATGTATGGTAATGAATTTCTGCCTTACCCGGTAATTACTTTCATGAAAAAAGGAAAGATAATTGATTTTCCCTGTGCTCTTTCTCTTTTTACATTTGATTGTGCATAAACATGCCAGTGATTTTAGAGTCGGTGTGGGTAATAGCAATTTATATGGAAACCTTGAAATATTACATTGGATATATAATGCATTAAAATCTTACAAATAATTTCATCAATTTTTTTTTGCATACACTTTGTCTTAAGCAATGTGTTTTTTGGTTTTTTTGTTCTGTTCATATGATCTGGCAATTATTCATTTAGAAAAAATGAATATAGCATTAAAGCCCCACTGCACTACTTTTAGCTACTTGCTCCCTCTATATAGAAAACAATGCCTAAGAGGTGCCCGTTGGTCCCCCATGATCCTCTATTTCTTATGTTAATTGAGAGCTGAGTTGATGAGATAACCACCTGTCAGTGACCAAGCTGGGAGTTCTAATCCCTCCTGGCCAAACTAGTGCAGACAGGCTTTAAATGTATGACTCATTAAGTTTGTCAACGTCATCACTAAGAGCTTTTAGTTTGATTATGCATTACTATGTATTTTTGTATAAATAGCATTTGATTTTGTGAGCAGAAAATGGTAACAAAATGGACAGTATTGCTACAAATTTATTGATTAATCAATTTAATCAATTTTATAAAATTGAATAATTGCTTCATAATGTGTGCAATCAGTGCCCTCCTCTCTCTCTCTCTCTCCCTCCCTCTCCCTTCTCTATCCCCTCTTTCTCCCTCCCTCTCCCCTCCCCTCTCAATATTTTCTGGATTAACAATTTTTAGAATTATGGAATAACTAAAATTGCTTGTTATTGTTGAATTATTCAGCTCCTTGTCAATTTGGACCCCATTTTTTCCTGACAATGATGGACCCCACGGTACCTTCTTTTTTATTAAAAAAAAAAATGTCATTTGATCATGATAAAGAATCGTCTTTAGTTGTCTTTAATGTTCGTAGTTGAAAATACAAAATTGCCTTATACGTGTAGCATACACAAATATGTGTAAACACTTTCAAATTCAAAATGTTGAATATTATATTTATGTTAAGTGATATAATATGTTTGCATGCATCAATATAGAATTATTGGATCTGTTTGAATAGGATGTAATATTTATATCAGGATGTGAAAACTGACCTCTAGCTGAATAGTTTTATTCCTAAGTAGAATCTGGCGATTTCTTTTGATTAAATCTCATGTAACCATATGCATAAAGGACCAAATACTAATGGCATGTCTGTGTATGTGCGTGGTATACGGACTAGGTTAACGTTAACATAGTTGGTGCCCTAATTTTGCATTTTAGCTCGATTATTTAGATTCAGAGCATTTAATATACAGATACATGAGCAGAAATGGCTAGATATTTTTCACACACACATATGTTGTGTTGCTATATGACTTTTCATGCCAAGGAAATTTAAAAGTATAATAAACAGTCGTTTTTTAATCTTTTCATATATGGCTTTTGCCTAGAAAAAAAACATATGAAAAGAAAATTACAAGATACAAATGTTGCTAATTTGGAGAAATAAAAATTAATAAATGAAGCCCTGACAAATTTCAGTCCTGAATAACACAAGGCTCTACTATAAAACATTGTCTTACATCTTTTACTCATTTGCTGAGAATTATATTGATTGCAATTTAAACAAAAAATAGTAAGGAATTATTGTTGTGTTAGGTGGTCATGAATATTTGAACTGTATTTCAATATTATTATTGCATTTTCCTCTCTTTTAACTTGGAATCAGCCAATAAACATAGCTCCAGGCCAAGTCGAATCACCCTTACTGCTTGTTTTTATTTTATCAAAGTGAAATTTTCGAAGCCATTTAATGTTGCCTCTGTTTATTCTAAACATGTAATAGATTTATTCTTACCTTCTAATGTATTTTATTTATTGTTTCGCACTTTCTGAAGTATGCATTATAGACAGTAAGTCCCAGATTAAAAAAAAACGAAACCCCAAATCAAACGGTTATTGTGAACAAACTATGAGCTGTATAAATATAATTCATTGCTTTTCATAAAGTAGAAGAAATATGCTGTCAAATGATACATTAATAACATTAATCCATACACTCTTCATTGAGCAACATTGGTTTGATATGGCATGTCACTGTTAAAAACTGAAAAAAATTAGGATCACAAATGCACATGATCGAACATGACCTGTACTTTATGGGTATTCCCCTATGATGTTTAACCATTTATTTGAATGCACATAATCACACACTGGAAATCTTCCATAATAATTTTTTTAACGATAACATGTCCATTAGGCCTTTAAAAAAAGAAAAGATGTTGTATTGCCCTTTAGGTGCCAAAACATCGGTCGGTCGGTCGGTAATCTTTCTTTTCTTTTCTTTTTTCTTTTCTTTTTTCCCCCTCTTTGGGCTGATATTTCTCAGTTTTGAATGCTTTAAAGGGATAGTTGGGTTCTTGTTTAAGGTCGCAAATGCCTTCAAAATGCATGGTTATTGCTCTTATTCTTATTTATAACATTTCTAGTGCCCTTTTAGACAAGGGCGGATCCAGGATTTTCCCATAGGGGGGGAGCTGAAATGTGGAAATCGCGCCGACCGATATTTCGCTCAGTGTGTGTGGGGTAGTGAGCACTAATTTTTTTTTCTTTCTTTTTTGCCCCCGGAAATTTGCTAGGGGGGCCGGGCCCATAGGCCCCCTCCCGTGGATCCGCGCCTGCTTTTAGAACCTAAAACTGCTATGAAGGTCATTTCAGAACCCAAAATGTGTGAATTTAAAGTTAATACGATCATACCAATTCAGCTCCACTTTCAAAATAATACGGTGACCGTTAATTAATTAATTCATTAATAATAAGAATACACAGGCCGGCTGGTTGTGCGTATTATAACCAACACGGAAAAGCCAATATTGGCATTGGCTGGAATAAAACGTATAAGGCGCTATCTCGTTTATCAACGGCTGGTTCAAAATTACCGAATATTTGTGGGGCACCACAAATATTAGAAATGGTTATAAATATGGATATTTCAGCCGTCTCTGAACCGATTTTGATCAAACAAAGATGATTTTGTCATTTAAATTGTATATTCTTTCACATTTGACACTCAGTTTTTCATTATCTCACAAAAAATAGTTTGTGTAGCGCCCTCTGCAACAAAACTCAATTTTTCATTCATTGGGCCTAAACATTTTTTTTCTAAACGGTAAAACAAAATAAAAAAATTTAAAAGCCGACCGAAGATTTCAAATTTTTGGGGTCGGTCGCAAAGGGCAGTACAACATCTTTTTTTGTTTACGCCTTAGGTCATGTTTGCATGTGATTATAACGATTCACTGTTTGGCCCAAATCTGGCACAAATGGATTTTGACATGCCATTTTCAAAACAAATGTTGCTCGGTGAAGCATTTATGTATTATTTCTATCAATGTATCATTTGAAAACACATTACTTTTACTTTATGAAAAGCAAATAATTATCTTCGTACAGCTCAAAGTAATCTCACAATAATCGTTTGTTTTCAGGTTTCGTTTTTTTTTCTGGGACGAATTATACAATCCAAACATTCTACATTGGCCTTGCAGATTGAAAGAAACTCATGAAAAAGACATGTGTAAAGCAGCACAAGCCAAGATTCTCGATTTTAATATTAACACTCAGCAAAATTACTCAAAATATAACAATGATATCAACAATATCTTTTTATTATCTAATTATATTTCATGAGAGTGATAAAAGAGAAACATCTGTTCTTGCGTTTCTCGAATTCATCATGTAAATGAGAGAGAGAGAGAGAGGGGAGATTTGTCTCTGTATCTTGTATACCTTCTTCTACTCGTCAAACAGATTTTGATACAAGAAATACATGTACTTTGTACTTATGCTTAATGCCTAGGTCACATTTGCTCTACGGCTATGATACGGCGGCAGTATAGGCCCCCGAATCGAGAGATACCTGCGGGGGCGCCGCGCCACAGGTATCTCTCGATTTCGGGGTATCTTGCTAGCCGTAGAGCAAATGTGACCTAGGCATTACTATACACACACACACACACACACACACAAAAGCCACAGAATACGAACGTAATAATTTGATAAATCTGATATGTCATATCAGTCCGACACATTAGATTCAAATAATTATCACCACTTCGTAACTAGCTTATTTGGCTTTTGGTGACCCAAAATTTCCAGAGCTTGTCAATATGGATGGGTCCTCTGATGATCTGATCTGTGCATAATTACTACCCCCGAAGTGATGTTCTGTGATAGTTTTCGTCATAAAAAAAGAATACTTCCACCTATATATAAGCATCACATGAAAATTCTAACGCTGGTGCATCAAATAATATTGATTGCATAACAGGTACTATTATGAGCATGCATCTTGTAAGATTCTGGGTCGCTTGCGCGATGCTTTTCCAAATGACCTTTGCTCATATCATGCGCGCACTGATTGCAACGAACAGGCTCATTAATTCAGAGGTTCTCGCTTCAAACTCTCTCCAAGAACTGTTCTTCCTCTTGAACGATGTACAGAAATGTTATCACCAGTGCTGCTAACATGACCGAACCAGTCAAGAGAACAGCTATCATACGGTTCACCTTCAAGGCTACTTCTTGCCATTGGCATTGAGCAACCATCTCATCCTTTGTTTCAAGGTGGCAATCGTTCTTACGAATATTCTCATTTGCCGATGGCTTCCGACAATCGGGGCCGACCGCACTTTCGCCAAGTGAGGTGTCCTGCCGATGGGGTAGGTAGACCGCTTTAGAAACGGTGCAGATGAGACCTGAGAGGCGCCGCTTTACCCAGGTTGGACGAGATTGGACCGGTTGTGACTGCTGAGAACCAGTCTTCAACATGGTGAGTCTTCGCAGCCAAGTGGGAACTGGTTGGTTGTCTTTCTTATGTAGGTACATAATGAAAATGGATGCGAAGATGGAAAATGTGCTGATGACGATCGACGCGTCGAAAAAGCTTCCTAGCAAAGATAGGACAAAAGGGAGGGGAAAAGCTTCAGCTGTAGGCCTATTCCAAAGAATTTAGTGTTCTCGTTATAAATGGATCGTTCAATTTTGAGCATCTTCACGGAAGTACTATGAGAAAGTCATCGACAGCTTAGCTAAAGCTTTGATATGATTGTGTGATTTGATTGATTTCTAAAGTACTGTCTACTGACTACAGGAAACTAACGATAGCAAAGTCTAGTGTGAAGATGAGGTATGGATGTGTGTGTTTGTGTGCGTATGTGTGCGTGTGAGTGAGAGAGAGAGAGAGCTGATCGAGGGAGCATGCACGGGTATAAAACTAAATGCATTAAGATAATTCATTTATATCTCGGGCCTCTGAGACCCGAAATTGAAGCAGAGTGTACCTGAAAATACCCTGGAATCAGTCCTCCAGAAAATGTAGACCCGGGGGGCATTTCATCAACATTTGTCCACCGACAACTGTCGGGGCCGACTAAATTTGACCAATCAGAGGCCTGGAAAATAGTCGGTGACAATAAAATTGTCGGTGAAAAAGATATTAGTCGGTGAAAACCACCGACTAATTTTTTCATGAAACGCCCCCCAGAAGTAAAATTATTCCCATTTACGTCGCTTTTTTGTTTCGTTTATCCTAGAGCTACATAAATACATACATATTGATATTTGTAGCGCCTTAATTTACATAAACCTGCTCAAAGCGCTTTACATTAGTAAATAAAACAGAATAATTATTTTGCTCTCTAAGCGCATACACTGTAAAAATTTGTTGTGTAAAGCTGTGTTAAGCCCTAGCCACAAGTCATGTAGCTAGTGACCTATGGCTTCCCTGAAGACAAAGGACTATTACCTATGAGTGGGAACTGGTTCCCAATCGGAGGCATCGAGGTGGAAACGAGCTCTTGGAACACAAGCATGGCCAGGAGGTTGCTAGAGGCTAGGGCCACCTTGTCTTCAGAGTTCGGAGGCATGAAGAAGACCAAGAGAGAGACCATAGATAGTGCAGTGCCAGGTACGATCAGGGTGATTATGTAGTATGTAGACTGGCGCTGAAGGACGAATGTAAGGAATAACAGATTTATTTCTGATCTTGTGTACCTGTATAAATATGTATATAGATAAATAAACAATAAAGAAAGAAAGGGGATGAGAGACAGAGAGATCAGTTGACTGAAAAAAAATCGGAATAAATACTGCCAGGATAACAAATTGTGATGTAGATTGGACCTAAGATGAAATGAACTTCAGCCAAATTTTAAAAGGAGGGGGACTTAAGTGTAGGATGGAAGTTGGAACAACATATACATCATAAACACGAACAGGAGCCTGCATGATCTTATCCCTTCTTATCTTTCCTGAGTAAAAGGAGGAATAACAAATTATGTCTTACCTTAAATGTGAGGAGAATGAACCTCCGGAAATGGGTGTGTGCAACATGGCCATTTCTGGAGGTGATGCACCTCTTCGCTACTGTACAGGTCCCACACGCCGTTGGGCGTGAAGTAATCACTTACAGTTCTCACTGTTGATGATACATTGATGGTTACCTGAAAGGCATGCGAGATTTCATTATGTCTGTTTTACGTAGAGAGGGAATTTACCATGACGTATCTAAGAATGCTCGTGCGCCCCAAACGAATGGCGAAAGGTAATATATATATATTATATATATATATATGTTTCATCTTTATTCAGCGTAATAAACAAAGAAGTATAAACATTTGAACCCAGGTCCATGACACAATGTAGTATACAATACACAACTGAGTCACTGGCAGGGTATACAAGACAAATACAACATGTACAATATAGGAAACATATAAAGCAAATAAAGAGAATAGCTAACAAAATAATGGAAAGAAAAATACGAAGTTGAGATTCCTCAACGGTATTAAACAATCCGATTCTAATAATGTATATCTATATATATATATACATATATATATATATATATATATACACATATATAAACATACATATACACACACACACATACACACATACACACACACATATATATATATCTTTGGCGATCTTAAGTACCAGTTTAAATAGTAGAAATGCATGTAACCAGAAATAAGTGCATTATGCTTGATTTTGCGACATTTTAATAGTTTCTCTGGCATATATGTTATTACTATGATTGTTATACTAATAGTTTTTTTAACGAATGTGGGTCATGATTATTACATCTAAATTGTCTTTCTACTCGGATAAATATTACTTACGGCAAACGTGGAATGGTATACATGTAGTATTTGAATACTAAATGGTTTCTTAAATAAAATCTTATGATCATTCATATTATGATATATTTATTTGATCAGTGGTATATTCAACAACAGAAGATGCTTACAAAGCTATTGTCGTATGCCCACGAGGTCAAGATCAGTATTGTTTGTCGAAGGGAAAGTACCGCGGGCGCACATAGCAGGAGGAATGTAGAACGGCACTGCTGAAGCACGTGACCATACCGTCTGGTCTTACGAGGAGGACATCATGATCCATCTCGACCACTGATGCACCGACTCTACAAAAGTTTACGAGAAAGTGATAATTAATAATACTAATAATAAGAATAATGAGTAATGATAATTGGGTCTTATTTACTCTGGATAGCCACATCATTAGTAGGCTAATACTGCTGTTCTTGCGGGGCTCTGCAATTATTATTACCCCAGCAATTGCCAGGTAGCCATTTATACCTGGGTAGAGAGTAGCAAATGTGGATTAATGTCTTGCCAAAAGACATAAGTTCTGGTCTGGGATTCGAACCCCAACCTTTGAATTGAGAGTCAAGATAATGTACCACTATACCACGACACGAGAAAGACAAAACAGCAAAGAGTATTGATATAATTAGGTGTCTGATTCAGAAAGGAAATGCGTCCCTTTTATATAGTTGTGGGAAGAGAGTTTAAAGAAAAAAACGTTTAAAAGTTCACTTCGCAATTCATTTCAGAGACTATACTTTTATTTAATGTTTTCAGACAAACTCATTTCAGCTTATTCTCTACTTTAAAAAATTATTAGCAGCGACATACGATGAGTAAAGGGTAAGGTCGAACGTCCAAATCTTGTCCAATGAGACAAAGAGAAAATCCACGTCATTGTGCTCGGCTGGATCCCACTTCAAATATTCGTCTCGCCAAGTCTGTAAAGGCAGCAAATTTGATAATTTCTGCATCGAATGATATATTATGGTAGTACGACTTTGATCATACTGACGCCCGTTGCACACGATGCGACATGCCTGACGTGCGACGTATGACAGCGTCAACGACATAAGTAGCCTTTGACGCACCATGTGAGATTGACATCATACAAAAAGCCGAGGAAAAATGAGCAGTGTAAACAACGCTTTAATAAGCACAATTTGCCTTGATTATATAGCGAAGGTAATAGTGCTTTCGAAATGACGCCTTCTATACAACAGGCATTTATAAAGAATGGTTGTCAGTATTAATATATCTCTATATCATATAACAATGATTATTCAAAAAACTTAAAAACAAATTATCACTTGCCATGCTCGCTCGCATCTCCATCGATAAATGAATTTACTGAGTCTGTCAAATCAAATTGAGAAATTTCCCCCTAAATTTCTCTTAATAACTTTACAGGAAACTGTGGCATACAATTGACGGATGGAACGTGATATTTCTAGTCTGTGCGTGAGACGATAATGAACCACCCTTTTACGGCCCCTAAAGTTTAACTACTTTGATTGACAAGACGCATTGACGCATTATCTCCTTGGCATGATTAGAATATAAGCCGAACCAAACCTCGCATCTTCCGAATCATGTAAACTCATTACTTTGCAATTACCTGACACGACTGCGATATAATTTCCAATATAATTTGACAACAATCTGTCAAAGTCAGGCTCAGGAAATATTCGGATCGTAAATATTTGCACTTTTCACAAGTACAATGATATTTAAACGTAAACAAATGAGATTCATAGTCAGATTAATATTTCTTTTCAATATTTTAAACATTCGATAGTTTTCATGCACGAACGCAAAACTAATCACCATAGGAGAGATTGAAATATCACTAATTGTCCGGGTATGCAATTTTTTTGTTTCAAATAATGAAGAATTATTTTTCAAATTCTGTTATTAGACTAGTATTGTTAATTATTATAACACGATCGCTAAGACTTTTGAAAATGAACCAATGGCAATTCAATCGCCTTGTCCAACACCTATGAAAATTTGCAAACATTACAATGAAGCAATTGCTCAGCCCAAATATGATTTCTTTGAGTTAAACAGTGCGTCCTAGTAAAAATGAAACCGAGAATTATTGATGTTTTATCATAACTTAATCACAATTATAATTAATACATGACACATATTTGTAACGCTTAGATACTCCTCTTTCATTAGATGCAACTCATATGATGCATATTTCACGCATAAGTGATTAAAAGCAATTTGAAGAAAGGGTACCAAAAAGTCATTTGGCGAACGGTATCTGAATTTCAAAGATAAAATCACATTTCTAGAAAGTTCATTTTCTGCCCTTTCATATGACACCTCAATCAGGAAAAATGAGCCAGGAATAACAAAGTTCTGTTTGTTTAAAGTAATGCTTGCATTTCCATTATTTTAGTAAACGAATTCGTTTTCCCTGGCTGCCTGCCGTAGTAACAAACAGTTGAAAAAAGACTTAACTCCGTTTCGTTGACGATCAGCCATGCATGAAGTCTTTCGTCTTCTAAGTTTTACAAATATGTGTCATTTATTAATTATAATTGTGATTAAGTTATGATACAACATCGATAATTCTCGGTTTCGTTTTTTCTGGGACGCACTGTACAATAAGGGTGTGAAAATTGCCCTCAAGATGATTTGTCGAAAGTCTTTGCAATCGTATTGACCAAAATTGTTTTTGCACTTACCATCGTAAAGTCGATGATGACTTTCAATTCCTGCTTGCTCTGATTCTAAATTAAGTCAGAAGCAAGAACATAAACACCAAGTTAATTGTTTTCCCATAAAATTGAATTGTTATATAAAGATTAATCCAACTTGTACAGAGATGCCTTTCCGGTCCATTCATCAAACGTACGTAAATTTAAAGTGGTCAAGTAGTCAACGTTTGGCAAATTTAATTTTTTTTTAAATACTAAATGAACAAATATTTTCATTGAAATATGTAGTACATATTTCTTTCCTAGAAGTTTCTAGACAGTTTTATTTCGCAATAGCATTGCACACAATAATTAGTACTGTTAAACTTAAACTTAAACTGGTAAACACTCAAACCCATGACTACGGGGGCGGATTGGTTGATGACTGGACGAATGGATGTTTCACCGTACCTGTCAATGAGTTCTTTCAAGAGAATCTTTTGAGGGGACCTAACATCATGATCTGATTATGAAGTAAATAAGGCGGCTACGATTACAATTATCATAACAGTAGTAGTACTTTTTACGACGACGACGACGACGAATATAACTACCACTGCTATACTACCAGTACTACTACATAACTACTACTAACTACGAGTGTATACTAGGCCTATTATTTCGACTAAATACTTCTACTACTACTACTGCTGCTGCTGGTGCTGCTACAGTGTACTACTACTACTCCTACTATTACCGCTACGTCTAAAATACTAATGAAAAATATTGGTACAGATAACAGTAATCAAAATCTTGATAACAATGGTAGAAATAATTTTAAAGCGCAATAGAGGTTCAACTAATCGAATTGCACAACTATCTAAAATGGAAGTCCAAGACGTAGTTTCGAGGAAAAAAATATCCATCAGAGATCGGTTTGACAAACGGAAAAATTTATCTGTTTTGCCCTCAATCTTTAAAGAACAAAACACTTCAAGGTAAATTACACACTCAACATTTGATGACATTGTTGGTACAATTTACTAACAACACCTCTCGAATCTGTCGTATTGAAAATATCGACATGCACACATCTTTAATTATCACTGGCAAGATAAAAAAAAGAACCTTTTATTACCACTCTTTGCAAGGTCTGTGCGACCAACAGCCAATAGCAGAGCAAATGTCCACGTGAGAGCTTGGGGCGCCATGGCGAGAAATAAATTGTAAGTGCACGCTCTCAAAAGAGCCATGCCCATGATCTAATGATTGCTACATGTGTTTATTCACAAGTACTACGTGATTGGTCGAACATGGGGATTCTCGATCACGTGATACATTTAAGAAAAAGAAAGTGTATATGAGGAAAAAACTTTTTGGCTCACGAGCGTCTTGATTTGTGTAAGATGTTCAAGAACAAAGAAGAAAATGTTTGATGATGATTTTTGGTGATTGTTTTACCTGATTGTTAAGAAAGCATGTGTATGCTCGAAAGTAAGCAACGAGGGGACAGACGGCTTTAAGTTATCTCCGAGGGACGTTTCACACCCGAGAACTCTCGGCTACGTGAGCACTGATATACCACTGAGCCATCTCGCCTCCTCCCCCCTCCCCCCAAAAGAGAAATTTGCTCATTAAAGACGGTACTTGCACATTAAATAGATTTATCATAATTTTGTATACGGAATCTGTATTGTTTATGTAGAGGTTGTATATTAGATAATATTGTTTAACTATTTTTTTCAAAAGTGTCTTCAGTATATTAAATGGGTGCGAATTTATTTTATCATTTATTTGTTTAATGCTTGTCCTCATAGCTTATTGAAAGGGAATCCAGGAATAAATGAAACGAAGACATACAACATAGAAAAGGATAGAAATGATGGATGAATAAATAGATAGATAGATGCGGAGATAGCGAGAGAGGGAGAGGGTATGGGATAAACAAACATATACATGAGCGCTGCAAAGCCGCGAATACGACACAGGAAGAAAAGATGTGTTTTTTTATTCATAAGATTGCTTGTTGATTGATACTTTCCACATCCCCACGCCCACACTCTATCCACCCCACTCAGTAAACGCACACATACGGACGCACACGCTCTTGCTTTTCCTCACCCGCCCACACCCATAATTCGCATCACTTTTGTGTTGTTTATTAAAAACGATCGATGTATGGATGAAGAAATCATCTACGCCTATATTTAACAGCTTTCTCACCATACACATTACTTCCGTCCGAAGATGTATGTGTCTATCAGATTAGTGATTACCATAGTGATATAAAAACCTATCACGTTAAACCTCGTGTAGAAGAGTATAGAAAACCGCTCATCGGCACTGCTGTTTGGAAAACCATTTACTTTCTTTTCGTCATGGCGCCACAACTTATATCATGTATGCTTGCTTTGCTATTGGTCGTGGGTCACGTAAACTCTGTAAAGAGTGGTACGTAGTGTATGTTTATATCAGTATCTTTTTTCGCAATCTATCTTCTTTTTAGATTACTTTTATTTAACAAATACTTTATTGCTGTAAGAGATAAGAGTGTATTGTCACAAAATAATACCGGATATCAAAGGTTTCTTCAATTCTTGAGCATTATGTTAAGTTTTTGAATGATGATATGAAGGGTATTGTAACTCCATAGCTCCAGAAATCTATGTACAGATGTATTTTGATATTCCTAATGAAACTACCCCTTCGATTGGATCTGCATCCTCTTTCTTTTTTGTTTTCGTAAAGACGGTAAGACTTATGACAATCTGACAGCTAGTTGACAATTGATCAACTCCTAGTACCATCTAATGCGCGGTGTAACCGTGTAGGGTGGTGTTTAGTGATCATCATTTTTCGTATTTTTTTGTTTCGCTATCATCAACATCTTCATCACTACCGCCATCCTCTTCATCATCATTACCAACACCCTCATTAATATCATCATCTCCGTCCTTACCGTCCCCACCACCACCACCACCATCAACATCATTGTCATCACTATCACCACCATCACCACCACCATCATTACACCACCACCACCACCATCATCACCATCAGAACATGAGCACAACTTCCAACTGAAGTCTCCTCAGAAGAATCTTCTGAAAGGCCTCCTTGACAGGTACGGTGAGCCATCCCTCCGCCCAATCATCAACCAATCCAACCCCGTGGTCATCGAGTTGAGAATTGAGTTCAAACGCATGGTGTCCTTTGTAAGTTAACATATTGTGATTTACGTTTGATCGCAAATACCAGTATTCTACTAAAATTTAAACTCGACGCGGGGTTTGAGTTTTTCTCCGAAATCGGGTTTTTACAAAGGAGGTTAGTCTGATGGCTAAGTTTTGCTTTTCTTAACGTAATCCCAGGGTCGGGCGGAATACATGCCAAAGGCTTTACAGAAGCCAACTCTACACGGTATCCTCCACAAATTGTCTATGTAACACGTGCTACAAACGTTTAGTTACATTTTTTATAAAAAATAGATTTAGTGGTACATAACGTCATCTGAGCTGCAGCGAACCTATTTGATTGGCCTAATTAGGACTTTCCTTACAGGGACTGCTAGTGTGGCCAGCTTAAAACATTTACCTGCTAATACTTGAACTGGCTAGTGCTCGTAATTGCACTATATAATATGATACAGAAACAAATTCTATGGCAATTTCCATACCCTAATTTATATCCCATATAAAACATATTCGGAACACTCAATATGTCTTGGTTATATTTGCACATTAAAACAGATGATGGAGAAGGATATTCTGTTAGCTTGAATTTTTGAAAGTCTTTGTGATCGTGTTATTTACATCTCCTCTTTTGCTTCAGTCACACCTTTGCGTATTTGGCTTGCGTATTGCTGCGTTTTTATGGCAAGCCGTTTTAACATTTATTCCTATTTCTTGATATCAAGAAATTATTTTCTATTGTAAAGCAAACAAAATGATAATTCTTGATCTCAAGAATTTGATTTCTTGATATAAAGAATTGATTTCTTGATATCAAGAATTGATTTCTTGATATCAAGAATTGATTTCTTGATATCAAGAAATAGGAATAAATGTTAAAACGGCTTGCTATAAATACGCAGCAATACGCAAGCCAAATACGCAAAGGTGTGACTGAGGCATAAGTGTGTCGTGGTCTAGTGGGTATGAGGTTCGAATCTCTGCCACTGCAATAATGTATTTTGTCAAGACACTAATTTACATCTGGCACTCTCTCTGGAATGTCTTATCGTGATAGCTCGGCTAAAGCCAGTGGTTGTAAAGCGCAGTAGAGTAAAGTTGTAAAGTAGTTGCGCTGTAAAGTGATAGATAATGCGAGTTGGCTCGGTCGGGAAAGCGTTTGCCTACCGAACCAAAAATCGTGGGTTCGAATCCAACCCAGGCGGATGACTGAAGTCTGCGTTGTGTGTTAACATGCCCCTCCCCTGTTTCATAGACGCAGGCTATGTTACAGACGGAAAACACTCCGTCCCTCGGATAGGACGTTAAATGGAGGCCCCGTGTAGAGGAGATTCACTACCTTTGCACGTTAAGATCCCACTGCACAATTCGTATAAGAGAAGGGAAATCCCCGGTGTAGTAGTCCCCCTGCACAACCCCAATCAGTTAAACATGAGGAGAGACCCGAGGGTTACAGCAATTAAGTTTATCTCCCATGCACGGTTGACGCCAAATACATGATGATAATAATAATGATAATATTAATAATAATGAGTTCGTACTGATGGTGCATAATTCCATTGAAAAAATCAAAAAAGAAAACTTCTTCTTGGAGTAATCCACAATGGTTAATTGTTTAGATATAAATGACAATGCAGTTCAAAGAACGAAAGTAGCGTGAATACAAAGTGAATTGACATAAATTATATTGTATACTTGTAAGATTGATAGCCATACTTCTTATGTGAAAGTTTAACTATGATTTACTTCAACACGAGGATAATCGGAAATATAGTCCAGAACTCCTGTTATGGGGGGACCATAATTTTAGTGGATTCAAACAAAGGGGTATTTGTAAACATACGAACAATGCAATATTACATTTTGTCTTGACTGGATTACACCCTTTTTATTTGGTCGAATAAACGGGACATAAGGATCTCAATATTCGTAGATTTGACTACGAATAAGCTATACACTCAACCGGAAAGGTAAATTCTCCTGGCACTTTTTTGAATAAATTTGAAATAATTACGTGATATGTGCAGAATTTTCTTACCCAAATTTTGATTACTAATATTTATGAGCCGTCAACTACGCTTCTATAGTGAAATCATTTTTTTTTTAAATTGAAGTCGGTAAACTCGGTACTAAAAAAGTTTCGTACTGCGTCTCATAATGCTTTGCATGGTCCATAGTCGTACTCTTTTGTTATTATTCTCTCATAAAGGCACATATTCAAATTCAAATCCATAAAACTACATTTGGAAATCGTAATTTTTACTGACAAGTTCTTGAATTTAAATGACAGATTATTCACCAGTTAAAAAAAGTTAAGAATCGAAAAGGGAATATGTACACACTTGAAACACCTTCATTGCTATATGAAACTAAATTTTAAAAATCTCAAAAAAAGAACCAAATATTAATTATGAAAACATAATCAACTATCGAATAAAGAATTTGGCATAATTCGCCTAATAAGTGAGCAAATTTCTCACATATTTCACGAGTTATTTAGAAACGGGTCAAGTGGAACTTACTTTTGGTTGATATATACATATATGAACAATGAAAAGCAATGAATCTTATGAGGGGCTTAAACACTTAATGAAATAATGTATTTAGTCTAGTCAAACTTTTATGAAATGAGAATGTAAAGAGACTAATGGCCCACGTTGATTTTTTACTGACAAGTTCTTGAATTTGAATGACAGATTATTCACCAGTTAAAAAAAGTTAAGAATCGAAAAGAGAATATGTACACACTTGAAACACCTTCATTGCTATATGAAACTAAATTTTAAAAATCTCAAAAAAAGAACCAAATATTAATTATGAAAACATAATCAACTATCGAATAAAGAATTTGGCATAATTCGCCTAATAAGTGAGCAAATTTCTCACATATTTCACGAGTTATTTAGAAACGGGTCAAGTGGAACTTACTTTTTGGTTGATATATACATATATGAACAATGAAAAGCAATGAATCTTATGAGGTGCTTAAACACTTAATGAAATAATGTATTTAGTCTAGTCAAACTTTTATGAAATGAGAATGTAAAGAGACTAATGTCCCACGTTGATGATACAATTCGCTTTGAATAACTCGAACATTATTTTGACATTTCTCTGTTGTACGACGAACCTTCACACTCAATCTTTGTCGCAATAAAGCCCGGGGTAATTGTCGCCGGATCAAAATTGATGTTGGATCGCCATTTTTTGTGTAGGCTGGCTGGTTTTTTTTCTTCTCCATTTAAAAATCATCTCCTGTGATTTCATGATTTCAGGAACAGAGCGAGCAGCAACTCAAGGTTATTGTCAATATTGAGATGGTAAGTGCAAACACATTAACTGCGCATGATCGATTGTTCCGATCGTGATTTAAATGTTTCCCGGATCATTATCTTGACAAACCCTTTCAGATGATGTCAGGTTTGATTATCTTTGGAAATTAGACCGGAACCCTGTCAGATCATTACAAAAGGAGTCATGAAAGGATGTTTCAGGGGATATTAGGTTTGGTGTGGTTTGAAGACATGGGATTCTAATCTGGGGCAGTTTGAGAGAGGGTAGGGATTGGGTCTGGCTGTGCGGTGGCGTAGCGTGGATCCAGCCATTGAAGGGCATTGGTATATTGGGGGCATCGGATTTAGGAGGCCGAAACACGAGAGAACAAGATTTAGAATGCATGGAGAGTGCGGGAGGGAGTGAAAAGGGTCGTATCATCTTCTTTTCATGCTGCTTCTCCCTCTCCCTTTCTCCCTCACAATGTCCTCATTTTCCCTCCCCATTCGGTTGAGGGAGGGTACGTGCCCCCTCGATCGGTAGCTACGCCACATGGAGTATGTGGTGTGCAGACACTATCGCCAACTATGTAGTCAATGAACATTTTACATTCTCTGCCTCCTATTCTTCTGCGCTGTATTAATACTTTTATTTACATTAAACACATATTAAGGTACCGTCGTTTGATTCGGGACAGATATATATATATATAAATATGTAATAAGATTAATCCTAATGAGCTTGTCGAAATCATGAGTAAACCCACTTTAGTGTTTACGCCCACGAAATGCATGTACACGCGTGCCAATTGGTGGATTAGTCGGCTATATCCTTCAAACTCAATATGCACTTAATGACAAAATGATGGAACAAAATGTGTATATAAGTCACCTCTCCACCGTATAATGACATAGACTTGATTGATTCGATGTTAAACTGTAATGGACCTCATAATTAAACTGACTGTAATGTTTGAAATGAAAATTGCAGGTCACCTTGTTATAGTTGCTCGAAAACGAGAGAGGCCGGAGTCAGGGAAATCATGACCTACGCTCTAAAGAGTACATGTATTGGTTTAAACATTTGCGCAGCACCGGTGTATTTTGTGTCCGGCTAGCTGTGAACATTCTTCTGTACCCGACTTAAATATATCGTCCAATTATGGTAAAAATGGAGACTGATTACTTTAAAATAGGCAAAATATTACCCAAATAAATGCCCTAGATGCTGGTTGGAGAGATCTTTCAACATTTCTACTGAATCCTAGAAGAAGAAAATAAAGCATATCACTCAATCAGTTAGAAAATGATAGAAGTGGCTACCAAGCTGTGATTATATTTAAGGTTAATCAAAGCCCTGCATTATAAAACGTTGCGATTGGTTCAAACAGGGAGGTGGGACCTCCCTGGTTCAAATCAATGGCAACCTAAAATCAATCGCAACTTTGTTTTTAAACATCAGAACCTCAAACCTCAGAATTAACAAACTGATTCGTCTACATCATTGTCATGATAAGTTAAGTAGCACCGGATATTGAATCCGATGATTATAATCCCAAATTCGACTCGCTCACACAATCATGAAAATTGGAAATTTATTGCAAGATGTGTCACGAGAACAATAATGAGGCTCTGATATCTCTTCCCCTTGATATTTTATTATGACCATACATTCACATTTAGTCCATAAAGCTCCCACTTTAATTAACCTTCGGAAGATTGCATGTACCTGTCAAATTATCTGAATCGACGTTAGCTCAATAACGTTGTGCATTACGATAATAGTGATGCGGCAAATGATTGCACAGAGGCGTAGCAACAAGGGGTGGCAAGGGGACTCTTTCCCCTCCCACCCAATGGTGGAAAGAGGGAGAGAGAGAGAGAAAGAGGGGGGTGGCAAAACAAAGGAAAAGAAGGTGATATGGCCCCATCTCACTCCCTCCATTCATGCTATCGCCTTGCTCCCTCGCATTTCAATTTTGTAAACAAATTTTTCGGCTACCCCACCCCCATAGACTAGTAGTGCCCCCTCATTTACTGCACCTACGCTACCCCTTTGTGTTTCCATCATCTATAGAGATGGATTTTGATAATAATAATTATTGGGGTGGGTGTGATTTGTATTTATAATGATTGGAACTCGCTCTTTCAAATTGTCTTTACTACTTTTTGAAAAATGTAGACACTGGTTTTGCGGCAGGGTAAAGTAATGAGCCCCCTCCTTCCATGACATGGTTTAGGCAGCAAGAGAGAGAGAGAGGGGAGAGAAGGGGCGGGGAGGGGAGCGTGCGAACAAGATCAAACTATTTGTTATTCGCATCGAGATTGGTGAATTTTTAACTGAAATCTGATCGTCAACTGGGATTATCCAAGCGGACCTACTGTTTCTTCCCTTAGTTTTTTAATATTATCCTTTAACCAGTTTAATTGCTTATGTTTATGTCTTACAATATACCATCGTTTATATTATTGTTCGACCAACGCTCTACAAACCCGTGTTAAATCACCATTTAAAATGGCAGAGGAGTTTAATACTTTTAAACGTTGGGATTCTTAGAATCATTTCGCATTGTTGAAGCAACCGTTATTGATACTTGCAGAAACTTTCGATCCGAGAAAATGGGTCCTGAAAGTTCATTAGTATTGATGGGATGCGACCTTCAGCATTCTCTCGAATTCGATAACACGTTTATTACCTTTTCCACAAAGGCTAAGTAAAAGTGACTCCTAGTATCTCGTCCACATTTTTCGAAAATGAGCAGGAGGGGTTCCATGTTATTTGTTATTTGATTTTTGTACATAGAAAAGCTATTGGGTCAATTTCGACATAGATTTTGTTAATTCAAATTTCCGTTGTGCATGCACTACAGAGGCGAAAAACAAGGTAAAGGTGTATCATATTATCGATTTTTTTGGGGCGGGGTAGGGGTTAAGCACATGGTCTAGATGTTTTCATTTATTATTTATCATCATTATCATTATTTATTTCATTTCAGAACTAAAATAATAAATAAAACTATTGCGGCTGGACGAAAAAGGAAGGACGAGGGGACGAAAAACTTGAATTACCTTTATTTGGCCTAAACTTCAGAAGAGTAATTTGGGTCACATGCATCATGAGGGGTGGGAGTAGGGGGAGGGGCGCATCTACGGTCATCTTCCCCATTATTAAACCTCGAGTCTACTTCGGTGTGAACTCTTTCTTATGGTCATCGCTCTTTTTGCAAAGTTTTGCTGAACTATGGAACAAACTACCTTTACATGTCACAAACTGTCAGACTGTCAACCAATTCAAAACTAATTGTCTTAAGACACATTTATACAAAATTGCTTTTGATGATTAACTTACTTTGTTCACACTGATGTATATTTCATATGTATTGTAATTTGTTGGTTTATTTGTAATTTTGTTTGTTTTGTATAATATGTAATAGTTTGTCATTGTATTTTGTTTGTTATAGCGCATAGAGACTTCGGTGGAAAGCGCTTTATAAGCACCGTCTTTTTTAATTATTATTATTATTATTGGTCTCACCTAGTGACTGAAATGCGTATTGACCAGACCATGATTGGTAGGGGGTCGTGCCATCTACTCGTGACATTATCCTTCTACTTTTCCTTTTGCCCATCTCTTTCTTCACTTTTCTCTTTAATCATTCATGTATGGGAGGTCCTGAGCACGTCCCTCATGCTCCCGGTAGCTACGCCACTGGTCAGAGTTATCGTTATTATTATCGGTCAAATGGGACGGGCCATTGGAAAAGATTATTACACTTTGGGGGAGATGTGAGTTGATCTAACGTTTAGGTCAGCTCTCAACGACTCTGACGGACTCTGGTTCGAAACCGAGTCACGCTTTTAGGATAATGACGTTAAAGGTCGGTCGCAGAAGGTAATAATCATATCTGATAGATACACGTCTGTAATCACCCAATTACATACACATTCTTCTCATTGTTTCAGATTTGGCGAGATGAATATTTGACGTGGGATCCTGCCCAGCACAGCGGCGTCGATATTCTCTTCGTGCCTGTGGAAAAGATTTGGACATTTGACCTTACGCTTTACTCGGCGTATGTGCGATTTTCCTTGAATTTTGTTTTATGAACTAAATAGATCAAACTGCCTTTAATTAAAAAATGGGCCTAGAGTATTATACACATGAAAACATATATAACTTTATTGCTACTATTTCAAGTGTTAAATGATTTATTAGTTTTTGATTGGTATGGAGTTTAGTTAAATAATTCCATGTCGTCAGCATTCACCCCGCCCTAAAAAAAGAAGAAGAGAAGTAAAAGAAAAAAACTAAGAAGAAGAAGTGGTAAGGAGAGAAAAAATATATCATCGTTTTGCCAGCTTCCACTATGAGAAGAAAATAAAGTACCATAATGAATGTATTTCGTTTATTATTGAAGAATTCCGAACCGTAGACGTACATGCATACAATCACGATTAAATTCAATTTGTCCTTTTGCATTGCATACTCTGCTTCTTAATGTCCCAATGTACATTCTAATAATATTGGAATAAACGAACAGGAATATCTATAAAAGAAAACGATTTTTTTTCTCGATGTAGCCTGTCGTTGGTATAGTCATTAATGATAGCATTAGACGGCCAACCGCGGAGTTTTCGTATTTTGTTATTTTGTTGTTGTCTTATAATGACGTTAGGTGTAATATTTTATATTTTGGTATCTCATAACATAAAACTAACAACTGAATATACGTGGGGCCTTTGTTGTGCGCAGTTGCCATTCATTTTCGTGTCAGAAGAAAAAAAACCGCACCGCGGTTTACCTCTTCATATCTGAACGAGCCTTAAAGGTAAAGACCAGGGGTGTTTCAAAGACCAAGATCGACTTTAAGTTGGACTTAAGTATAACAGGCCGTTCGTGCCATTGTTTGCTATCATTATTCACTGGCATTGGTCTCTCAAGGGATGTACAAATCATGGTAAAAAATCTACAAAACTTACATTTTTAGATAATTCATTGTTGAAGGAAAAAATATTATCTAAAGATTATAATTTAGAGACCAATTGGGATAGCAACCAATGGCATGAACGGCCTGTTATACTTAAGTCCAACTTAAAGTCGATCTTAGTCTTTGTGAATCACCCCCAGTTTTGGAAACGCCCCTCTCTCAAAAAAATGAAATGGAAGCTCTCGTTACCAATCATGTGAAAGAATATGTTTTGACCAATACGTGATGATACAAATTTTGCCGGGAAAGTCGGGAAACCGCCTACTAATTGATATATTTGGTAAATTATTATATCTATTGGGACCAAATAGATATCGCGCACGTGGTCGCGTAGTCCCATATATATGTTTCTGTGTACAGTGCTTGTAACTTTACCAAGACTGTGCCAAATTTCTTATCATTTTGATGATTCCAGAACCTTGCAGTACACACCAATACTTATATGCTAGATGATCAACCTTTTCTGATCGATTCCACAACGTTTCTTTCACAATGCAATCGCATGACCAGAACTGGTCTTTATCTTTAACATTTATAGTTCGTTTACCTTTCGTCCCCCCTCCCTCCCCTTCTTTCTTTATCTCTCTCTCTCTCTCACCCCTCTCTCTCTCTCTCACACACACACACACACCTACCACTTCTCAACTTGCTCTCTTCTTGCATTTGACACCTCTCTAGCGTCGGTAGATCGCTGGTTGAGATCGATCATGATGTCGCCTTCGTACGACCAGACGGTATGGTCACGTGGTTCAGCTCTGCCGTGTTATATTCTTCCTGTTTGGTGCGTGTGCGGTACTTTCCATTCGATAGACAGTACTGTAGACTGATCTTGGCCTCCTGGACTCACGACAATACCTCGGTAGGTAGAGCCCGTAGCCCACGAGGCGTAATTTTACGGGAGCCACTCGTTTTTTCACAAGGTTCCCAAATTTTCTTTACCAAGGAGATTATAATCTCGAAAGTGAAATTGGGTTCACTATTCCAAGGTTTGCAATTCCTTTTATAAATGGGGTTCATAATTCTGAAGGTTTGTAATTTCGAAAAACGGTACAGGGCTCTGTGCCATTTTTGGAATTATGAATCTTCGAGATGATGAACCCTATTTCATTTTCGGAATTACGAACCAATACACCCTTTCACGGTTAAAGCCGCCATTTTAATTTGCGAGTAAACACATGCGTCATCAATGTTTTCAGATGCGCATGTATTGTTGCGTTACTGCCTGTGCTGTGCGCTCACATCATATTGACATGGGCGCCATTTTAAATTACGAGTAAACAACTTTGTTTACTCGTAATTTAATGTCAGCGCATGCGCACTCTTGTAACCGTGAAAGGGTGTATTATAAACCTTCGGGAAAACGTTTTGTTACCTATTTCACTACTGCCAATTACGGCAATTGGTTGTTCAATTCAACACCTATTTGTCACACAAATCTTCTGTACGCACTCATTCTGTTCACTTTATTGTGCCAGTGTTCCGTCGAAAGTAAGCATTTATTGGGCATAAATGTCCTTAGTTGCACAATTAAATTAACGCACTGTGCCACCCAATACTTCTTGCGTCCGAAGCGTCATTTATGTGACGTAGGACTGCGTCAATGAGTGGTGCGGTCTTTGATCCGCCATGTGAGGAGAGAATTCGTATTCTACTAATAATTGGAAAGTAACAATGCAATCCTTGCACTGAGTTATTATGCCGAGGTACTATCGCAACTGAAATGACGGCTCGTGTGCAGCGGGCATTATGCTCCTTTTACATTATGTTCCCGGCGGCCACGGCAATCACGTTTCAGGTCACCGTGGACAAAACGGGATGGACGTGAGACAACGCAAGGGGACGGAATGGGCAAACTTGACAGGCCGTGATTGCCGTGGATGCCGGGCCAGATTTTTAAACTGTCATAAAATTGGCCACGGCAGTCACGGTGCGGATGAGAAACCCAGTACGCCGTAATAAAACGGGGTGAACGCATCAAAACGTGACAGTACGTAATATGCCGTAACAAAACTTTGAGGCGGTCCGTAGTGGGACAGTTTACTGCCCCGGCGCGCTAAGGCGCGTTACGTTCTACTACGGTCTGACACGACGCGCTGGTCTCAGGGTACAATGATTGCTATTGCTTGGGAGGCCTTCTTTTTATACCGTGGGCACAAACGTGCTCCAAAGCTGCCCGGCATCCACGTATCATCCGTAGAAAGCCTTGACAGAACGTGACAAACGTGTCAGACCTTGATCAGAACGTACGAAACGTGAGGGACCCCATCAAAACATGACGGGCCGGCAGGGAACGTACTGGCATTCGTGGTAGATCGCAGTCCGAACCGTAGTGTGCCTTGGAGCCTCCGGGACAGCATCCCCTTTCCCTCCCACGGCCCGTCACGGAAACCGTGATAAACCGTAAGAAAACTTGGCAAGACTTAACAAAACTTGAATATAGAGGGGGGAAATGGCTAAAATCCCACGGCGCACTACGTTTCGGGCAAACGGGGCTGTCGTGGCCGCCGGGAACATAGTGTAAACGTAGCATTGAAGTAAACCTAGCAGTAGTTTTTGGAAGCACCAACTGAAATTTACTTGTCTCTGATCTTCGCTAATGGAAGTCAACTTGATGCGATCCCCAGTCCTACATTTTTACTTCTTCTTATCCCAACTATTTTACAATGTCGACATAGACCCTATTTAAGTGCTCCAAGTAAATATGATACAACCTTTTAGAAATATATGAATGGTGGAAGTGTCATGGTATATAATGGTTCATTCACTTGACTCTTACTCCAAATGTTAAGGGTTTGAATCTCAGCTAGGCACTAACGTCCTTTGCAAGACATTTATCCACATTTGCCACTCGCCACCCATGTGTAAATGGGTATCTAGTAATTGCTGGGATAATAATACTAATTGCAGGACCCACAGGAAGAACAGCACTGAAGCTGATGAGGCTTCCCTGGGTCAACAAAAGTATGATTTTGGGCCCGTGTTACTAGGAATTGAAATTGATTCAAATTGATCGCAACTTGATATCAATCGCAAATGCACCCTAAAGAGATCGGAATTTGTAAGTTTGCGATTGATTGGAGGACTTGCAATCAGTTCGGATCAATCGCAAAGACGAGGCACTGAACTCCGAAACGCAAAGGCACATCGCTCTACAATGTATTAAGGATATTCACTACAAAAAAAAAATATCGCGGCGCCTATATACTACCGCCTTAAAGAACAATTCGACAATCTTATGCCTTTTATTCCGTCTTTGTGACTAGGTCGCTCTTAAACAAAAGAATGAAACGATCAGGAAGGAATACTTCATCAACAACGGTGTGTGGGACCTGACTGAGATCGGGAAGGAGTTCCAGGTACTAAGGTGGGAATGCTGCCAAAACCCCTGGGTTGAGGCGCACTATCTGCTTCTTTTCAAAGTGAGTCCTCCATTCCGTTATTTTGAGAGATTGTGGTGCAATGGAGCTGTGAATGAAGAGGTTGGGAAGAAGTCGTTATTAGGCAATGATGTACATAGACCAGCGTTTTTCCAACCGGGGTGCCGCAAGGTATTGCTATGGGTGCCGCGAGAGAAATCAATTATTATAAAAGTAATTCTAGTGAGCGTCAACTTTATGAAAACACAGTATCAGAAACCACAGGATGTCCCAAAATGTATCATCTTGTGTTTTGATGAGGAAATAACATATTAAAGACAATAAACTGTCTTTTTCTTGCTCGCTTCACTCGCTCGTAAAAGTGGTTTCAGGCATGAATACCATCACTCCCATATGACGAACCCACGCTAAGCGAATATCGTCATATTCGGTCAGTAAGGTGCCGGAATATAATCTTGTCTTTTTATTGCAAAATTAAAATTTTCCTGGCAGTGAGATAAACGAATATCCTTATATTCAGGTGAGTTGAGGGGCCCCAATTTATAATTTTATATCTTATTTAACTTATATTGATGACAGAATAACATTTTCATAATATAAGTAACATATATGTTTTGTGCGCTTGTTTCACTCGGTCGCAAAAGTCAGAAACCAGATAGTATATATTCGGGAAAGAGGCGTCGGCCCCCACGCGAAAATGTGCCGTACGCATGTGTGTATATGTACGAGTGGTGGAAAACAAATCCTCTGAGATGTACTTGGGCTTCGGGTGACGCGAAGTATTTAATTCCCGAAAGGGTGCCGTAAATAGAAAAAAAGGTTGAAAAACGCTGACCTGGGCTGTTTTGAAAGGAGGCATCACCTCTGCATAGAAGCAAGAGATAGCCAGGACAAAACTTTTATTATTCACAAGACTATGCTCAATCATTCTTAATATTTTTGGAGAATTGTCATTATGATTCATGGTCATCAAGACTTTCAGCCTAGTTCTTTTGAAGAAAGTTGATTTCAATGAATATTTGTATTATGCATCCGGATTGTAATTAGACATGATACCACCTGCAAAGAATAGAAAATGTCAATTGCTTTGTCAAAATATGCTTCCATCACACATGCATGAGATGTTGTCTTTGTTTAGAAAGTTTAACGGAATTATCTTGGTCCCTAGACCTCTCTCTTCATGTCCAACTCGGAGGCCTACATCTCAAATGAACAGGGCTTGGTGTTGATACAATAGCTAACCTTACCTTCATATTGAATTATGATAATGAAAATAAATCGTCACTCTTTCTTAGATACCACTTTCATATGGGATAACACCCAGGTTTTACCCTGCTACAATTTTGGTATGAAAGGTGACCGGGCTTCGGGCTAAAAGGAAGGGTGAAATCGACCGTCGACACTATTAAAAACTACAACATGAAAAAGTTCGAGGCAACTTGCACTTAATTGACAAGTTTTGCGCCTACTCTTTTCCTAAATTTCGCGATTTCAGCGCCAGTCTAGATATTACGTCATCACCGTCATCGTACCGAGCACCACACTTTCTTTGGTGTCTCTTCTTGTCTTCTTCATGCCTCCGGACTCAGAAGAGAAGGTAACCCTAGCCTCTAGCAACCTCCTGGCCATGCTTCTGTTTCAAGAGCTCGTGTCCACCTCGATGCCTCCGATTGGGAATCAATTTCCACTCATAGGTAAAGCGCCCTTTTCCCTTCTTTACGGAATAGAATCCTTCTAAATCTTATGCCTACAAATTAGCCCATTTCAGAATTATTGCATATCGCAAGAAATCTGTTAAGCACATTGTTCATACTTCTCTACATACACACCTACATCCATTTATCATTATTATTATTGCCATTATGAGTATTATTATTATCAGTAGTAGCAGCAGTAGTAGTACTAGTAGTAGTAGTAATATTATAAGTAGTATTTGTTTACATGATGCGAACTGTAAAGTCAAACGCTTGATGCAAAGGAAAAAACTTGGCATACTTTTTCAAATACAAAATATAAGAACAATCAGAGATAAAGCTGGATTTTTTACCGAATAATGTTGTTCAGATTTCGTCAAACAGTTATTGTAGCCTTTAATAAAGATTTTTCGCGTGCACATAATATATATTGTAATCACTAGGGAGCTTTTTCGTCGCGTCCATCATCATCAACACCTTTTCCATCTTCACGTCAATTCTGATCATGTACCTACATAACAAAGACAACCGACCAGTTCCCACGTGGCTGAAGAAACTTGCCGTGTTGAAGACTGCTTCAAACAAGTCTCAACCGACTGATGCTCGTCCAAGCTGGGTAGAACGGCGCCTGTCCGGTTTCATCTGCGCCAGCACCATTTCCAAAGCTGTCCAAGTGCGCCACGGACAAGACAGCGGGCAGAACGCAATTGGCACCAATCTGATTAGCTCGAAGTATCTGAAACTATCTTCGGTACCAGAAACCCAGATAAAGAAGCAAAAAGATAAGGCCAATGGTAATCCTAAAGCTGATGGTGCAAATGATCCCTCCCTAGAAACGAGGGAGGAGATCATTGCTCAGTGGCAGGAATTATCCATGAAGGTGAACCGCATCATGGCGTTTCTCTTGACTAGTTCGGTCATGTTGACAGCTCTGGTGATCACGTTCTTGTACATCGCCCAAGAAGAGGAGACTTCCCGGCGAGAACCTAATGGCCGCTAGGGAAAAGTCGAAATGTTAACATGATTACGAATGAGAAATTGCAATCGGATGAAATGTAGAAAAATGTTAAAATGTGAACTAATTCAAACCGAGGTCCTAAACCAAGGCTTCTCAAAGTCCGGACCGCGGGGCATGTCAATCCGGACTGCCGAGGAGGCTCTGTGTTTTGTTAAACCCTAAAAGGGCCGGGGGCAGAATCCACCCAGCCCCCATCTTGTTGTACCAAATTTATATATAATTTCGACCAAAGGGTACCATGGGTACTGCGTAGTGTCAAAAATCGCCGCTATATATATATTGCTATATTTTAGTTTGAGTTTACGGTTATGTCTATTTACTTTTACGATGTAATGAGACCTAGTTGTATATATTTGATATGCTATAATACTCGGAGAGTAAATAGAATCAAATTAATTTGGATGCCGTTTTTAGTGAATATAGAAACTTCTTTATCTTATTTAGGATAAATAATTGGACAGCGAAATAAAAAAAACAGGCATTTAAGTCAATAGTATAATGCAGTAGGCCTACATGAATTTATATATTAGGATGTAGTAATTCAATTTTCATCTCGTACTGTTGTGTGTTATCTATTCTTTGTTAACCTACATTCCTAAGTTATCTTTTCATAGAAATTCTATTTCTAAAATGTGTATACGATAAGTGTCGTAAATTCATTTTAAACAATATACAATATTGAATTCATAATTTTTCCTGCCTTTATTTATAATGTTCTTTATAAATGTAAAATTTGCGAGTATGAGAAACAAATAATAAATATCAACAATATATTTAATGAACGAGAATATTTAACACCGAGTAAACTTTATCTTTTATAGTACAAATCTGATTGCCTCGGTTTTCATGATTTCAAATCACAGATATACACAAATTTAATGTAACATTTTAACAAATTGTAGAAAGTAATATGAGGATTACGATGTATATATGCTGCTTTTAATTTCGCTCTTTTAAAACGTAAAATAATGAACATTTATCGTATGCAATTAAAAAATCAATCAATCAAACACGACTACAATGCATATTATGCTTCGTTTCATGCGTTCTTGAAAACCGGTGTAAAGTTTCCGTGCGTTTCAGGTTGGATGTTCGGGTGCGTTTACTATATAATGTGCGTGTGGAACATGATCTTGGCATTTACATACCGCTTGAAATGATATTGGAAGTTCCATACATGTACGCTGATTATGATGTAAGCAATTATATCTCAGTCTCCTTTCCATTCTATGTCTCTCAGGGCTTTTTTCTTTCTCTCTCTCTCCTTCTATAGTCCCATTTTAAATGTGTATACATCGTGTGGCCCGCCCCTCTCTCTTCCTTCAATTAAAACATCATAATATTTCGAAGAGAATGGTGATGTGGGAAACGCAGTATTATTCCGAACTGCGCGGCATAGGCCAGATAGCTAGGATCTTAATTTGGGCGGAGCAACTACCTGCAGAACAAACAGGATCAATGCCTCCGTTTCATTTCCCTCAGTGTATTTGATTACAGAGGCCGATCCGGGCTTTGATTTTGTGGGGGGAAATGGAGAAGGAGTTACATAATTTTGAAACAAAAAATGCAAAAATGGTGTACTTACATAATATGCGATTTGGGTTGGAAAAAAAAGGTACCTTTAATTACGCCCTTGGATATGACCCTTTTTGTACCATGTGATGGCAATTTTGGTTTTGTGATCTGTACCAACATTGACCATGTCATACCATGTACTTTTAAGACACAAAAGGGCACAGGAGAGAGAGAAAGGAAGATAGAGAGAGAGAGGGTAGGGGCATGGACAACAAAATACAGTCAAACCTGTCTAACCGACCACCTCTATATAAAGGCCACCTCTTTATAGTCGTCACTTGTATTGCCTCCCTCTAGAAGGAAACATGTGTTGAAGAACCTGTCTACAAAGGCCATGGCCTGTCTACAGCAGCCACCTTTTGGTTTTACCTGGGTAGCCTTAATATACAGGTTTGACTGTAATTTAAAGAGAGAGAGAGAGAGAGAGAAGGAAGGGGGAAAAGAAATGATAACGAGAGAGAAATGTAATACTGTTTAGATTTAGATTGGACACAGCCATCAATAAATAAGGACCGAATTTATAAATTACCTCAGATGGCGCTGTATCATTCGATGTCGTCGTGTACATCAACCGAACCAAGCTGTTGGCTGGTATTGAAGCGTATGCCATTCCCACTTTGGAGTGTCTTTCAATCATACGATGGCGCCATCATGTTCTGATTTACAATTTTACTGGAATATCACCCTAGATTTTACTGCAAGAGTTATATATGATTGTATTGAATCCTTCTTAATAAACTTGACTTAAAAAAAAACTTTCAATTTGTGAGATGCTACCTCTGGTATAGAGGTTAATAAACGCTTGAGCTGCGTATGAAACGTTTTAATGAGAATTCATTATCATAGGCCTACCGCCATATTCTTCGCAGGGGGCTGACGTCCATTTCCCAATTTTATTTTGACACAATATTACTAATATTTAGTTTCTTATCATTTGTCGTTTTTTCTCCAACATTTAAACAATATTTTGCTTTGTGTGCTTTATCAAAATCACCTCGATTAGACGGTGCATGTATTTCTCTTTAAAAAGTAGACGCCAGTCATCTCATTAGTGGTAATGATGTGTGGGATCAACAGCCTGTCGAAATGGTTTATTTCTAAAAGATAGTGAGTGGGAGTGCTATCCACATTTTGATGATGAGGCCAACTTGTGGGTTTTAATAAGTTCACACGTCCTTTTGCCAAGAGAAATTATATCAATGATAGTATAAAGAAACTCTTACGATATTAAGTTTGACATTGTACTGCCTTCGGTGCCTGGACATTATAATAAGAAAACAAAATATTGCAGAGCACAGCCTGCGAAGCATTATCACCTTCTCTCACTGGTTCCTAAAGGCCAACTCCCGCTTTTCCAATATTGGAAGTGATAACTATAGGTCCTACTATACAGTCGAATCCTTCAACTACCTCAAAAACATTTGGCAAGATTCGGCGGAATATACCATCTTCTAACACTGCTAACAGAAAGAAAAAAAAGTCGTCTCACTTGTGTCTCTTTGTTTTCTGACGGTATCGGCTATAGGTTTCTGGTGGAAAATAGTTTTTAAATCTCCCATTAATGTTATTTTTGAAGAGCAATATTCCCTCAAATATTTTGATGTATATTTTGTCGTAGCACAATTTTCTATAATCTTAAGTGTAATCTATAATAAAAAGTGTAATAATCGTTATTGCTCAAGTAGGACGAGACTTAAAAGATACAATTAAGTGTATGTACTGGTCATGCTATTTCATTGCGGAAGAACTGCCTGGAACAATGTGAGAAAATGTTGATCGTGTTGAAAACTTGATGTATACTTTGAGGTTTGGCATTATCAAAAGGAAAAGAAGTTGACTCAGTCTTGAAAGAAATTGGTACACGGGACTACGTACATATTATGTGCCATGATAGTTAGGTCTAAAGATATATTTCTCATCATACTTCGAATATGAGGTCATCTGATGAGCAATCCTTTTTAGGTGACATTTCTTCCACGATATTCTTCCAAAATCCAAACTCCTCATACAGAACTGAACCCTCCCCAACAGCTTAGCCAATTGCGCAATGTGGGCCAAGCAAATTGAATGGGCACGGGCATCAATTTTTTTTTTGGAGGAGCACGGGATTTAGTAAGTGGTAGGTGGAATGTGAATTCAAAATGAAAACCGATTAAGGGAGAGAGGGAGAGGGGTCCTGTCATATCATTTTCCCTATCCTTTCCTCTCTCTCTTTCATTCTATTCACTTTTATTTCTCTTCTCTCTTTTAATTTCATTTTTAACCATCCGAAGGGGGCCCGGGCATGTGCCCCTTGCCCCCGGGAGCTTCCGCACGGAGCTCGGCAACGAAATAGCTTTTCACCGGCTGTTTGATCGCCAAGTAAACAAGTGTACGCAGTGCGAAATCCCCCATCATATTTTCTGAGCTCTTGGAGTTAAGAGGGTAGGAAATGTACTTTGCTTTTAAATGGAATTTACGCTCGTGTTTAATTTCACACTTTAGTTCTAAATGGTTTGCCGTTGTGTCATTATGTCATATAATGTTATGAACGACATCCCCTCTCTCTTTCTGTTTCTAACCGAGTATCTTTATCTCTCTCTTTCTGTTTCCCTTTCTATTGTATAGTCCCGTATAATCTAGTTATCTTAAGTCTCACCGCCTCCACGGTGTTGCATGTCCCTAGGCCTGTCCACAGTAATGCGGATAGTTAGATTGATTAATTAATTGGATAATGTTGGATGGATAGGTCAGTAAACCTTTTTCATTCGCTTTTGCGTCGTGTGTTGTGCCATTTTGTTTTGATGAAAATAGGCCAGCTTAGCTACCCGGATAATTACTCAGCACTAATCATTGTGGCCATTAACAATACCACGTCTCTTTTTAAAAATTGAAATGAAATGTCTTGCACCTTATATACATTAGAGTGTTTAAATGTGTTTACGTTTTACTTTTCTTATACGTTATTTATTTAATTAATAGTAATATTCTTCAAACCATACCAGCCATAATTACGATACTTATGAGATTTATATTACTATCTATACTCTGCATGATCTGTATCATTTAAAATTACCCTTTCAAAACAAGGTTTCGTTATTTTTAAATTTGTATCTAAATAAATGCATCAAGCAACCAATCTAACTTAGGATAGCAGTAAACCAAATTATGGTGAAGAGAAGCCACTCGCAGACTTGTTCTTCATTTGTCTTCGATTCAAAGAAAATAAAGTCTTTCTTTATTTTTGTTCAATTCACCTGCTTGTCAGGAATGCGAGAGAGAGAGAGAGAGAGAGAAAGGGGGCAGAGAGAAGTCGTGATCGCCGAATGTTTTAGCGAATTCATTGTAATAACCAATGGCCATGTAAAGAGTCAATTTGGTAAATTGTCTGCCTTTTCAACTGCTGTTTCGATACCGGGAGCGTGTTACACAAGAGAAATGTCTCATTAAAGCCGTAGTCCATCATTATGGGTTTAAGTGTAGCCTGGAGGTGCAGTGCCAGTTTTCAGGAAAAAAATCTCTTATCAGCAAGTGATATCTAAAACTAGACAAAGTAATGGACGACGATGAAGAAAACGAGGGAATAATATGTCTGAAGAGATGGATTGGGTATCGCCATAAAGCGTAGCAATGGGATCTACAGACGTGTCCGAAAACCGATACATCGGCAAGTGTGCAGAGGTGAACGGTGATCGGCCTCGTTTGAACTTTAACTACTTGTCTTTATTCCCAGACTAGCAGTTCCCACTTTTAATATAAGTGTTCTGCTCCTTAATGGGAATTTGGAGTTGTGGTAAAAGTGAAATATAACTTTTTTAGCCTTCTCAATCTTTCTTAAAGTGCGGGTTCAAAGAAAATCACAAAAATGGCAAATAACATATTACTAGAAAATGGTAAGCTAACAGATGGCCATCGTATAAGTTTTAGGTCAACTACATATCGGGTGATTTATAAAAATACAAATTAAACCACCTCCATAGCATCGGGATGTGCGAGAGATTCGCCAGAAAAATAACGATGTTTTAATGCCGTCACAATATGAACCAATCCTGCCCAAGCAGACGACATCCCATAAAGAATGAACATAATTGCAATGCTGTTATTTCTCAAATTATAATGAGTTTAGTGTATATAAATGTGATGGAATTTTACACCATTCAAAAAGGATATGAAACCGATTCTGATAACTAAATTCTTTTGTTTGTAAATACACAGGATAGGGGTTAATGAACAATCAAAGAAACCACACTTTCAAATTAAAAGACCCCCGGAATGATAGCATGACGGCATTTGTTCCCTCTTGAAACGCCAAACATACCGCGGTGTAGCAGCTGAAAATACAATGGCGTCTTATTTTGTTTACAAGCGACGGATTCCTTTAATTTTTTATTGCTGCATTTTTCATCAAAATAATACCATGCGCGGGGTTTAGAGTGAGGCAATAGATTAAACATTTAGCCTGACGGTAGTGAAGTAAGAGAAATAACTGAAGAAAAGATGACAAAACAGGCACTGAAAATGTGTGAGATGTCATGGGACATCGTCTGCTTGTGCAAATCATGTTCAACATGTGACGTCACACATCTCAGCAGCGATCGGAGAGCTTTTCAGGTGCTATGCTGGGGCTGTATTTAAGCGTTTTGTAATTGATAATAATCATTACTGCGAATATTTCCAAGCATTGAATTTCGATAACCTTGTCCAATCAAAGTGTCACCTATGTATTATGTAATAATGACAATAAAGTTAGTTTTTAAAATCAATGAACCTTCTCTTTAATATTCCCATGTAAGAAGAAAAGGTTCACAGTTGCAATTTCAAATATAGGGATTATCTCAGGAAAAACAGAATTGAAGCTGTTGAGGCTTCCCTGTGAAAAAAAATCACTATATTATTATATATCTTGTAAATGCCCTTTTGATACGAACATAATTTGAACCAAAGTTTGATGCCAGCAGTGTAGGCCCATATGCTCATGTGTACGTGCAGTGATTTTCACCTAATGTAACATCAAGCAGGATTTGAGTCATATCGTTTTCATCTTAGTGATTTCAAACGTCACAATACGCAATTAGTCTTATGTCCTATATAATGAATAATAAATATTAACGTTTTATTTACCCAGGGTAGCCACTTCGGTTATGAAACTGCTCTTCCAGCGGGCCCTGCATAGCATATGTTATTACTACCCGTCTCCAATCTAATATGCTGAGCGCCTATAGCTAGAAGGCAGATGGTCCCTTTGTTATAAGTCTTTGGTATGACTCGGCCGGGGTTCGAACCCACGACCTCCCGTTCATGAGGCGGGCGCTCTAACCACTGAGCCACCATGCCCGGTTAATCAACCCTTCGAAAAACCTTCTAGACAGTTTCTTTCACATTGCAATCGCATGACCAGGAATCATATAATTATCCTCACGCTTTTTAGCGCTTCTAACCCACCGAAATAAAATACCGATTTGAAGCCGCCATTCTAGCAAAACCTTTTTTACGAAGTCGTATCCTATAATTTGAATAAAATATCAGAGGTTAATTGATCTCGGATGCAAACTCATCTACGTTCGATTGAAAACATTGATTATTCCCCAAGCAATTTGCTCGACAAACGACTCACGTGCTCAATCGATCAAAGATCAGGCGTAAATTTCACCCGCCTGTCAAATTACGTCAATATAGTACATTAGTGTTTAGGATGAAGTTCAATGGTCAAGATAACTGTCTGTAGGCCCAAGGACTGCGCTCGCGTGCGACGAAATAAACATGGTTGTAAAGAACATTTTTATAATTCAGCTTGGCCAGACAAACCCCTTCAAACCATGAGTTTTCATGCTTTCATTATTTTATGCCGTCTGAATCTCAATTATTTTGATGTTTGATGAATCAATATTAATGTAAAGTATGTATGCACATTACCAAAGGTATATCTGTGCTTATGATACTTTTGATTTAGTAAAGACCGTGTTCAATGTTTTGGAGATATAACAAATTAAAATGAAGCTGAAACTGGCATTGAAATACTGTCTTAATCATCTGCTTGAACTATTGTACCATAACACTGTCATTGATGGTTATTGTATTCTTTTCTCGTATCAATAATACCCTGATGAATTTACAGTTATCAAAAGCCTTATCCTTTATATGGTAAAATACACCAAGTTTGAATACTTTTCCTAGAAATCGCTCCGTGTATTTTAGGCAATAGAATGTTAAAATATTGTTAGGATGTGAAAAATTATTTAATTGTGTGTTGAATTCATTAGTAATTTACGAGATCGGCAAGTATTGGGTAATAAGATTAAGATATATCCATTTGTTTTCAAGCTGTCGCTTTGTTTAAACATTACATGCTTTGTGTGGAGGATAAGATTTAAAAGTATTGCAGGTATTTCATCTTGATTTGCTTTACGCGGATTTACTTTAGTGGCAGATCCTCCTCACTTTTATAACAGCATCATTCACAAGGCGCCGATTTCACCACTCCTAGACACGCCGACGATGAATAATGAAGGTTTTAAAAGCCGTATCTTTGAAAATGATTAACAACCACAGCCGTAAACATGATAAAATCCAATGTGAAAATTCATATCCCGACACCATATGTAACAAATAAATGCACAAAATAATGTATGCAAAAAATAAAATGTGTAGTTTTGAACATTTGGACTCGGTCTTGTTAGATTATCTACTACAAGATAAAAATATATGTTCTTTTATTACCACAACGCAAGATCACCTCTAAATGAGAGAAATGCACCGAAACTACGCTCTCGTTTAACATGCATCGCACGAGTTCTCGAGAGTGCAAAATGATGTTCGCCTTATAATGACAGGACAACAACTTATATTTAGTTTACAGGCACAGACCTTTGGCAGTCGTAATTTGTAACAAAGTGTCTGAATTTTGATAAAATGTAGACTAAAAGGTCTTCTGCTCTCCATAGGCTCTGTACTATAGCTGCTCCTGGCACAGCCAGAGACCATGGACCCTCCAGAAACTAACAGAGTGAGACGAGGCTCCAAGCTTTTATGGATATGTGTCAAAGAGAATCTGTGTCTGCAGACTAGCAACATACAATTTATAAGACGCTGTTACAATTCAATGTACCTACCCCAAATTTTGCCAAAATGTAGGTCACTTTATATCCCATCTTCATGCTCTTTTCGCCAAGGGAGCACGAACTATTTCTGTCTCTATGCCATGTATCAATCTCATTCGAACATAAAGTGTGGCTCAATGAAATAGTGAACTGTGGAATCGAATGACCCAAGTCGCCGGCATGAGGATCAGTCGACGGGGTGGACGGGGTGGGGGTGTTCATGCTCCCCCATTTCATGCTCTCAGACGTGAGATACTCGTGTGTGTTAGTCGTCCCAATTTCTTGACCGATAATAAAAATAAAAATAATGATAATGATTTTTTGTTGTTGTAATGCCTGCATTGTAATATGATAGTATAAGGTCAACTTAAGAGTGTGAAGGAGCTGGTGGTTATATTGTGTATGTCCCCCAGTTCCAAGTACAAGTACAGGCGAATATATATGAGGGGGAAATGAAAAAAATAATGGTGGTAATTTTAGCACCATTCAAATAAAATCATAGAATCACACCTGTATCGAATGGAAAACGATTCAATCTCTTACTTGCAACACCAAAATAAGTAATCAAAACAACTCCACTATGAAAATAAAAAACAAAATCAAAGTAACATTTATTCAACTCAATACTGGTGTTACTGTTAAACTTATAAGGTGTTGTCATAATATAAAGATACTTGGTGGTGTCAAATTAACCCCCACTTGTTCAGTGTGCACATATGTTGAATTCTGAGGCATATTTTGCTTTCCAGTTTTCAGAATTGACATCGTCCCCCTTAGATGACCGAGGGTGCCACCCTTTTTTGCCGGTGTTCGATTTCATCATTGTCCTTTCTCCATTTGTGCTAAAGTCATGTAATACAGGCAAAATGGATAGAAGCGGCTGTGCCAATTCTTTTATCTCTTCTAAAATGTCTGATGATCCCATTTTGCTTTATGCGAACAATATACTGTACAGGTCGATGTACTCCTTTATATATGTTGTATACATGTAGACTTAAAAGAAATTATGTATGAATATCGTTACATCGCTATCTTATCTTATCTTTATGTACATATGTATCCTATTGATATTATGGAGGGCTTTAAATTCATTTTTTTTTCTCTCTCTCTTCTTAATAAACAGTCCACCTTCATTTATGTAATATAAATAGATAAAATAAATATGTGCTATGGTGTATGTTGAGTAATATATAAAACGTCGTGGGGTATTTGAAATTGTGATAGCATTTAACAAAAACATGAGTCTACAGTATTTCCCTGAATTGGAAAGCTTCCCCACACTTTAAAGAGCACAAATCTGTCATAATGTTGACAGTGTACTGCTTGAATTCTTCGGAAAATGACAAAATGCGTCATACTTAATACTTTGCAAAGGATATGTTTGAAGCGAATAGCATTAAGTGAGTTTTAATTATCGTGTTTCCTTTTTAATATTTTAGAATACTGAGGCTAATTCAGATAAATTCATAAAAATCGCGATGATCGTACGTCTAATTGTAGAATTTGCGCGGGTGCGTTAATGTCATAATTATTTGAAAATTTGCAAAACTCCCGCAAAGCCTCGCATTACAAGGATAATGAAAAAGAATTGAAATACGCGGCTCTGGTTGGCTGCTATCGCCTAACCACGTGATACATGCTGCGAGGGCACCGCACCAACTCATTGCACGCCAGCGCAGTGAGCGAGAAACTTCCAGTGCGAGAACGAGTTTTGCGCCAGTATGCATTTCTATTCATTCGAGCTGGAGAGAGTCGGTCAGCTCGTGATTGCATACTCTCTGTCTGTCCTCATGAACACACGAGTACATTAAGTTGATGCAAACTCTACCAAAGGACAAGTAATTGCAGGAGACCAATTTGTGATATTCTTATTTCATCTCAAGGCAAATCTTTGGTATAAAGTCACATGAATGCCTTTTGATGGAAGTACAAAAGACTGTGTGAACTACAACTTTTGAATATTACGGCCGTTTGCAATGCGGTTTATCGAAAATATCCAGTGTGTGATGATTTATTACTGATCGTGGTTCCTTGTATTACCAACAGGTTGATTTTCTTTCTGTTCTTTGGATCGGCATTTGGAATTTAGGTGAGTACATATCTCTTGACTGTTGTGCTATGCATTCATTATGAGACTGTTTTGAATGTATTAGATGCTATCACGATTGTATCTCACCTGCTGTCCGAAAAACTTTCGGTTCAGAAAACTTTGCTGAATAGATGCAAATGACGACGAGGCTTTTTATAAGATTGCCCTGTATTGGGACCTCGAGCAATTCTCAAAAGTGATTTTTAATAGTTCTAAAAGCTTTAACAGAAATAGAGTGGGGGAATTTTCGTTATAGGGCACTCAAGAGAATTACCCCAGCATGCATTTATTTATATCATGCATTAAGTCTTATCATTTTTATGAGCTAAAATTGGAAAAGTGTTTTCATTATTACACTTTAGGAAAGAGTAGGAGGAGATTTAGCTTTTCTTTTCAGCCTATGAATTCCTATACACCTCCATTACTTGATCTACTCGAAACATCTCTAGACTACGACAAACAAATCATTTTAACGTACGTGTTGTTCATAGCAACAAACAAATATCTCTTAAAATAGCACATTCCTTTACTAGTAATGACGTTGGTAAAATACAGAGGCCAAGTACCTCTTATCGTAAAAGATAAGGGGTGGTGTGAAATATACCCAATATATTTATTTAGGCACATGAAGATAAATGTATGTACATTGTAAACCTACAAGTTACTTTTTCAGTCCAAACCTTCAAGCTTCAAGCTACTGCATGATTGAATATCAAGTTGTTATGTCGTAGTAGAGAGAATTTTTTTTCCATGCCGGTTCTTGTTGCGTCTTCATCATCTATTGAAAATGTAATTGTGTCTGACAATTTGCGCGTGGTACGACTAACGTATTTGATTTTAAAAAGCCCGAGGCGGGTATTAATCTGTTTGTCTAGAATAATTTGTGAGCATAATTATAGAGGTTCCATACTATTGCAGGTAATTGTCAATCTAAGTTGTAGAAGGAGTTAAGAACTGTGTAATTACATAACGCATAAAGCAACTTTGATTTGAATTATAATTGAAAACTTTTCTTTGAAGTGACTATTTTACTCTTTGGTTAATGGTTACACCGCAGAGTGAAAATATAATTCTTTACAAATCGTTGTTCTTCTTGTTGTTTATCTGTAAAAGATGGAAATGTGTTTGACACACAATTTGCACCTGATACGACTAACATATGCGGTTTAAGGAGCCCGAGGCGGGTATTAACCTGTTTGCCTTGAATAAATCGTGGCTTGTAGAGGCCCCATACTGTTGCAAGAAATCCAAATGCACAAGCAATCTATAACTGGATCATTACATAACAGAATGAGAACTACGAGGGAATACTTGCGTCTACTCCTAATTGCGATACTTCTACTGGCTAAAGGGAAATGTGATTAATTAAGATAGATGCAGTTGAGCAGAATGAGTGTTGTCACTACCGTGGAGTTGTAAATGTGCAGCAGATGAGTGGTTATGGACACTTAACTTAAAGCCCAAGTCCACTCCAATTTTCAAAAATTATAGCATGTTGTAAATAAATCAGAGGTTAAAACTGCCAAATATCACGGGCGTACTTCAATCAGGTGATTTTTAAGAACGATTTTTGTTTCGCCTATTTCGAGCAAAACATTTAAATTGCTGTACGGATGTGACGTATGCTCCTCACAACGAAAGTGCCAGCAGTATACATTCTGACAATAGGCTATTTTCGTAATGTAACCGAATTTAATGCATACGTCTTTGTGAAGTGCCTCAATACAAACTATTTCATTTACCTGATAAGAATAATAGTATTTCAATAGACAATAGAATCCGAACTGCAACATTAGTCTTTGCCAGGTAGGACAAACATTGGGCCGTATGCATAAAAAGTAGCAATTGCTTGCAAGCAATTGCTTCAAGCACAAGCAATTGCTTGTCAAGCAAAAGATCAAGCTCAAGCAATTGCTTAAATCCGTATGCATAACATTTTGCTTGTGCTCAAACCTTTGCTTGCCTCCAGCAAGCAATTGCTTACGATCTCAACAATAGCGACGTCACGCCGGTGCGAACATCATTCATGGGAGAACAAAGGCGGGTTTCGCATACTAGTAGTGTATTCAAATGTCATGCGTGTGGGGTAGCCTTTCCTGACATGGCAGTTGTCAGACATCCTCCCGTTTTTCATCATGTTCAGGTATGAACCTGTGTGCTAACCACTCAACGTTCTCTTTGTCGAAACGGAATAGTTTCCGATAGGTCTCGGGAGCAATTTCTTCTCGATTTATTCTACTCCTGTACAACTTTGGTTTTTCTCTAACGAGCTTAACCGCGAACGTCCTGATTAAGCAAGAGCTCAAGCTGCTATGACGGAGCTTGAAAAAACGTAAGCAATTGCTTATAAGAACAAGCAAAAGGTTCGTTTTATGCATACGTTTTTAAGCAATTGCTTGATCTTTAAGCAATTGCTTGCGGACATCAAGCAATTGCTTGTGCTTGCTAGCAAAAGCATTTGCTTGCAAGCAATTGCTTATGTTTATGCATACGGATTCAAGTAAAAGGCTAGCACAAGCAATTGCTACTTTTTATGCATACGGCCCATTATGGCTTGCCCTACCGAGCAACACTTAATATATGCAGTTTGCATTCTGACTGTTGAAATACTGTTATTCTTATCAGGTGAATGAAATAATTTAGTATCGAGGTACTTCCCAAAGACGTATGCATTAAATTTGGTTACATTACGAATCTGCGTTGTGAGGACCCTACGTCACAAAAAATGCACTGCGGGGGAGAACCGGCTCGATCATTAACTTGTATTTTGCTCATTAAAAAAATTATTAAAAATAAGTCTGAGCACCATTTTCCAAAACCAAGTTATATTTGTGCTTTTTCGATTTTTGTCTATCCAATCAGCTCAACTTTTCAGTGGAGTGGATTTGTACTTTAAGATGGGAAGGTTGTGGGTTCGAGCAAAGAGATATCACAACAAAGAGATCTCTTTGTTGTGATATCTCTTTGGTTCGAGCACCGGCACGATACTTATGTGTCCTAAAAAAAGTGTTTTACATCTCCTTTGCCTTCATTCATCCAGGTGTATAACTGGGTACCGGGTGGGATGCAAATATCTGATTACTGGGTTATTATATATCAAGCACTTCTGCATCTGAAAAACTAAAACTTATATCGGTAAAACGGGGGAAGATTATCTATAAACCATGAGCCGGTGCTTCTGGTATGAAAAAAAGTTCAACTATTACAGTATAATATCTCGCTAACAAACTTATTAATGCCTAGGTCACATTTGCCGCGGCGGCCGTGGGGTCTAAAATATCTACGGCCAATAGCAATTATATACGGCAGCCGCAGCATACCCACGGTCAAATACGGTTGCAGTCACATAATTATGTTAGGGTAGCCGCACGGCGTATTTTTAATTTGTGAAGACAGAAAACCTGCGGCTGCCGTACGGCCTTTGAAGTGATGACGCACGGTCGCCTTAGTGCGTCCCTACGCCCTAGGGTGACCCTGAGGCCACCGCAGACACTCTGCGGCCGCCGCAGGTATCTCCCGAATTCGGGAGCCTACGGCCGCCATATCCTAGCCGCAGAGCAAATGTGACCTAGGCATAATGTCTAGGTCACATTTGCCGCGGCGGCCGTGCGGTCTAAAATATCTACGGCCAATAGCAATTATAGGGCCGCCGCAGCATTCCCACGGTCACATACGGTAGCGGTCACATAATTATTATAGGGTAGCCGCACGGCGTAATTTGAATTTGTGGAGAGAGAAAACCTGCGGCTGCCGTACGGCCTTTTAAGTGATGACGAACGGCCGCCTTAGGGCGTCCCTGCGGCGGCCGTGGAGTTCCTGCGGCCACCGCAATTTTTTGGGGTCCGAAAAAGTCAATTTTAATTCATAAGACCCTAGAGCAGCCGCACGGCTTATGGTCGCCGCGGAACCGCTCTACGGCATGGCTTCGGCGTGTCTAATCGCTACGGCGAACCTAGAAATGAAAACAGTTATAACTCCGCGTTATAATCCCGGCGACCCGTACGGCCTGTATGGATAGGGATACGCCCTAGGGTGACCCTGAGGCTACCGCAGATTCTCTGCGGCCGCCGCAAGTATCTCTCGATTTCGGGGGCGTACGGCCGCAATATCCTAGCCGTAGAGCAAATGTGACCTAGGCATAAGGCATTAATTAAATCCGTAGCCCACGGCACTACCAAGCGATTTAGTATTCACCTCATGCGTTAGAAGAACAAAAAAACAAAAACAAAAAAAAAAATTTAATTAGGAAATGTTGCACTCGGACAGACATAATCCAAGATGGTAAACCGTTGGCAATAATTTCCATTAGTTGCCACTGCCTCATATTGAAGATTACGAAATGATCCTTAGAGGTAATAGGCACTGGTTGGAAAAGCAGAAGTAAGAAGAAGAACAAAATTGTCGGAATCCCTAATTTTTGGGAATATTGGGTGATATTAAATAACTGCTGGATACATTGGTAGTTTTGGTACAATGTACCTTGATACCTCAATCACACCAACGAGACCGACATGAGACCGACAACACAACGAGCAAAACAATTTACACTACCCGATGGCAAAGAATCGGTCGGTTTAAAGTCAGGCTGGGGTCGGTTTGGTAGTGTGACTGAGGGTCCACTCACACTGTCAAACCGACTGCAAACCGACTCCAAACTGACCGACTTTTCTATTGTACCTCAGTCACACCTATGAGACGGACACCAGACCGAACAAAACATGACGAACCTAGGCCCGAAATCACAAAGGAGGTTTGTCGACAATCCTAGGTTTCTGTGCGTCATATGACGCGTTTCGATGCGTTTCAGACTAAGGTTCAGACAAACCTTGGTCTGAAACGCGTCGAAACGCGTCATATGACGCACATAAACCTAGGTTTGTCGACAAACCTCCTTTGTGAATTCGGGCCATTATGGCTAAGAATTGGCTTAGACTCGGTTTGGCGGTGTGACTGAGTTATTAGGGGTAATGTAAGTGTTGTTTTTTCGTTCGGTCTATTGTCGGTCTCAGTTTCGTCGGTGTAACTGGGTGTAAGAGCTATTCCTGATTGATTGAAAAAGTTTTATTATGATTGTACTTCGCAGCCAAATGGCTGAATTATGTACGATTTACATTGACAATGATAAATACAAATGTGGTTTGAAAAACAGATCAACTTTGATAAGAACAAGATGCTATTTGCACAGTATGATAATATACATTAAAATATTCATGGCCAACATGACTAAAGCAATAACAGACAAAAGGTAGAAGACAGCGAAAAGGGGCAAATGAGATCAGGTTATATGTTGTGGGGTGACACAAGAGTGGGTCAAAGGATGAGCAAGCAGTCCCTTTGCTCTTACACACTCTCAGACACGCTCTTCTGACAAATTTCTCTCATTTCGCCCCCCCCCCCCGCACACACATCACTACACTGAAAACTCATAACATTAATAAACAAAGCACACTCCCATTCTCACTCCTATACACACTCCTATTCTTACTCCTGTAATCACTTCCATTGACGCTCCCATGACACTCTTATAAACAATCACATTCACACTCTTATACACACTCCCATTCTGGCATTCACACTCCTACCCTGATCACACAGGTTCTAAATACCGTAGCTAGGTCTGCTCACCCATCCCTGGAATTCTCGTGTGTCAAGAAGTGTTGGATATTTCAAAATGTAAATGACAAAAAACAAGAAAACTCCCGCCCTACATTAGAGTAAAATAAGTACATGAGTTAAAACCTTGAGCACCATCTGATCTGAATGGCCATGTCATGATTGCCACAAAACCGTATCACTATTCAATTATATGTATACATTTAAAAAGGTGTTATATAAGTGGATGAAAGCATAAAATGTAAAATGGAAAATGGAAAATGTAAAATGTAAAATGAAAAAGCAGACAAAAGTCACGAGATTCATGCATTCAACAGGTCTATTAAATACGGAATTGAGCTATTTCTATAGCGTTTCGTTTTACAATGAAATTGACGATACTAAGACCCCGTTTACAGTGAGAAAAGGGCAAGGGCTGCGGCCGAGCCAGGCCTACTAGGCCCCGCAATTTTGTGCGTTTACAGTGGCAGACTCGGCCGCGGCCTAAATTGTAACCTTTCAATATTTTGTCGTAGTGGCGCTCTGCATGTAAACAAACAATTATTTGGGAGGCGCGCCGGGGGGTGACTTTGCGTTTTACACCCTGGCCTGGACCTTTTCCCAATAAATTTCAAGGAACCGACTGGGAAAAGTCTATCCATGACAAGATATTGCGCGCGCACGTAGCTCTTCTGCAATGCTCAACGTACGTCCTATATGTCCAGTGTCGCGGTACGCGGTACATGTACTTTTGTATCGAGACGTACGAGTGAGAGAAAAACAACGAATAACAACAGAAGGAAATAGAGAAAAACAATAAATAATTAAAGAACAGAGAGGAAACAAAGAATGTCATAAGCAGAGAGAGAAAACAAAAACTAACTTGAAAGAAAGAGAGAAATTAGAGAAGGAATTAATCAAAGTAAGGAAAGAGAGAAACCAAATAATATTATGGTTTTTGTGGTTTAATTCCGCCTTCTTCAGGGTTTCAATTTTTGACGTGTAGCCTACTTTCAAACCATTTGCTGATTCGGACCCCCCTAACACACGTGTACACATATCGACACATACACAGACTACACTCGACATAATATGTGTAATGGTAATGTAATACATAAACTGTGATTTAAATATTGCACTCGTACCATTTTCTATTATTGTGGGATCACGTCTTTCATTTTTAAATTCATGTCATTTGTTTCTAAGACCTAATTTCTCTAATTCTCTTGACCCCTCTCCCTTCATATTTGTTTTCTAAGACCTCCCCCTCATCTCTCTTCATATTTGTTTTCTAAGACCCATTTCTCCCCGCCCCCCATCTCTATTCATATTTGTTTTCTAAGACCTCTCTCTCTCGACCCACTCTCTCTCTCGTATGTATTTCTCAGACCCCTCTTTCTTTCTCTCTCATTAACCCCTCTTCATATTTGTTTCTAAGGCCTCTCTCTCTCTTCATATTTGTTTCTAAGACCCCCTCTCTTTCTCATTTCTTGATATATGTTTCTAAGACCTCTCTCTCTCTAGCTCTCAATTCATGATATTTGTTTCTAAGACCCCTCTCTTTCTCACTTCTTGAATTCATATTTGTTTCTAAGACCTCTGTCTCTCTCTCCCTTTCTCTCTTTCTCATTTTAAATTCATGATATTTGTTTATAAGACCTCTCTTTCTCTCTTTTTCCATTCATCACTTTGTCTAGTGTAATGTACAGACACATAACATATAAAGGAAATTATACACCAGTTTTACATGAATTCATTTGCACTTTATTTACTGCTTTACATTCATATACTTTTTTTTTTCGTGAAGGTAATCTAATCCTTCAATGTCAGAGAAGTAATACAAAAGATACAGGAGTATGTGTATGCATAAATAGTTATATATAAAGAAGAAATATGTAGTAAAAGTGAAAGCAAACAATAGTAGAAATTTGAACAGATAATTTGACAGTGTGTTAAGATTTAGATGCAAGAAATGACTATAAGAAATTTTTATTTGAAAATACATGCACATGTAGATAAAAGAGATCTGAACATAGGCGGATTCATGGGCGCAGAGGCGTGCACCGCACTTTACTTTGGAGATAACGAACTGAATACACATTGTTACTTATGCTTAGCTAGTCCAATTGACATTGCTGTTGTTACTGTTGACTGACAGACAGTACTGACAGTGACAGTGACAATGTGACACTGTGCAGCGACTCACTTAGTCTTACTCTTAGTTTTGCTAACTATGGATGCCTAACAGTTACAGTTAGTCGTACTCATATAACTACAATTCAAAACTGGATTTACAGTATTCATACCCGCAAAGGCGTCTGCATTGCCACTCCGTCATCATCCTCGATGAATTCCATCGTGCAGCAAGCTTCTTAACTTGTTGTTCTGAACTTGAAATCCTATATCTTCTCCCTAATAATCTTCAGTATTGCAGCTGCGTACGGTGTGTATAAATGCTGCATCGACGTACGTCTGTGCATGTACGATTCGATTTGGAACTGGCGCGCCCGATCGAGGAGCGTAGACTAGACTCATTCAAGCAGTTTCATTGCTATTTACCGGGAAAATGTCCAGGCCAGGGTGTAAAACGCAAGCGGCGTCACAGTGCAGATCCGGTCGATTGTTACATGCATGCAGCGCAGTACGGCCAACGAAATACAAGTACTTGTATTTCGTTAAGTACGGCGTGATTATCCTATGACGTATTGATCCTTTCACTTCCGGGGTAACAGTTGGCCCCGCAATACACCTTTTCACGGTTAAGGGCGCCATCTTAATTTAAGATAAACGGTTTACGCGTAATTAAGATAGCGCCCATGCAAAAATGATGTGAGCGCACAGCGCAGGCAGTGATGTCATCAATGTTTTCAGATGCCTGCGCTGTGCGCTCACATCAGTGCATGGGCGCTATCTTAATTACGCGTAAACCCCTGACCTCTAGAGGTCAGTGGGGTTAACATCTTAGATTATCTTAAATTAAGGTGTATACGTGCCTTCACGGTTGTTTCACCGCAAAGCATGCCGGGACAGATTACTAGTACGGCAGGAGATTTTTACCTTCGCCGCGATCAGCTGTTCCATTGCCAACAACGGGATTTATATCCCGTCGAATCAACATCATAATCTTGTACAGGATGCGTTATTCTGCAGTGATTTTCTTTCATTCCAGTATCATTAGTAAGAAACCAAAGTTTGTGATTGTGTATTGTTATGACGATCCTTCAAACAATAAAGCTGATAATACGAAGTAAAGTGGGCTAATGAGAGTGGGTTCCTTGGTATGAATATGTAGTCCCATATGTTTAAATGTGTGTGTGTGTGTGAAGTTTGGGTCACCGGTGGTTTGCCTTTTAAGCTGCTAAACATTCGTGTTTTAGGTTGAAGGATCGTCATAAAAATACATAATCACAGCCTTTGGTTTATTACCGTACAAATGATACTGTAATCAAAGAAAATCACTGCAGAATAAAGGATCCTGTACAAGATTATGATGTCATGTTGATTCGACAGGATAACAATCCCGTTATTGGCAATGGAACAGCTGATCGCGGCGAAGGTGAAAATCTCCTGCCGTACTAGTAATCTGTCCCTCCATGCTTTGCGGTGAAACAACCGTGAACGCACGTATTGGCCGCGCATTTGGCCCTGCGTGCGTTTACAGTGAGAAAAGCCGGGCCGCGGCCCAGCCGCGGCCGAGAGTACCTCCAGAGCAGGGCCAAATGCGCGGCCAGTTTGGCCTCGCATTTGGCCTTTTACGCCTTTACAATGCTAGGCCTTTTTGCTCACTGTAAACGGGGTCTTAGTCCTTCTCCGCAGTGAATAATCTACATCGTTGTTAAAAGCTAACCATTGTTTACAAATTGGGCTGTTGGCAAGAGATGAGGCAAAATTGGTACACAATAATTGTTTGCGTCTATCTGACAGCATCATCCCTGCAAAGAACACATTGATTCAGGTGCGGATCCAGGATTTCTTAGGGGGAGGCCCAAATTTGAAATTATGCGAGCCAAATATTGGTACGTTATGGTGACCAACAGTGGCGTATTAGGCAAAAATGTTTGGGGGTGGGGGGGGGGGTGGCAGAACAAAAATCCGCATCACCCCACTCTTACATGCAGGCCCCGCTGAACGTTTTTCAAAGTGAGTGGGGGAGGCTAAAGTATTTACGATCAGGTAGAGCGTAGCATAAATTGGCGTGGGGTCTAGGGGCAAAGCCCCGGCAGGTGTCAAGGAGCGGAGCCCCCGGAAGCTCAGGGGGTATGGGCATTTAATTACGGTCAGATGAGCATATTTTGATGCCTTATTCATGACACTGGCAGGTCACTAATTGGCGTGGGGCCCAGGGAAACTCAGGGATTTGAGGCATTTTATAACGGTCAGAAGCATTCAGGGACCGCCTTAGGGCCATTGGTTGGGTTCAGGGGGCAGAGCCCCCGGAAGCTCAGGGGTTTTAGGCATTAAATTACCGTCAAATGAGCATCTAGGCCCTAGCCCCCGGAAGCTCAGGGGTTTTAAGGCAATTTAATTACGGTCAGATGAGCATATTTTTATACCTTATTTGTGACACTGGCAGGTCACTTATTGGCGTGGGGTCCAGGGGGCGGAAGTTCAGGGTCTTTAGGTAATAAATTACGGTTAGATGAGCATCTAGGGGCCCGTCTTAGAGCCATTGGTTGGGTTCGGGGGCAGAAACTCAGGGGTTTTAGGCATTAAATTACCGTCAAAGGCATCTAGGAGCCCACCCATAGGGCCCTAGGTGGGGTTTTAAGGCAATTTAATTACGATCAGATGAGCATTTTTTTGATACCGTATTTGTGACACTGGCAGGACACTAATTGGCGTGGGATCCAGGGGGCGGAGCTCAAGGTGTTTTTGGCATTAAATTACGGTCAAGGGAGTATCCAGGGGCCTTAGGGCCCTTGGTTGGGTCCAGGGGCCAGAGCCCCGGAAGCTCAGGGGTTTTAGGCATTAAGTTATCGTCAGATGAGCATCCGCCTTAGGGCCCTAGGTGGAATCTAGGGGGCAGCGTCCCCGGAAGCTCAGGGGTATTATGGAATTTAATCACGGTCAGATGAACATATTTTGATACCTCATTATGATGAGCATTCAGGGGCCCGTTTAGGGCCCCTAATGGGGTTCAGGGGCGGAGCCCTCGGAAACTCAGGGATTTTAGGCATTTAATTATGGTCAGATGAGCATACTTTGATACCTTATATGTGACACTGGCAGGACACTAATTGGCGGGGGGTCCAGGGGGCTGAGCCCTATGGAGCTCAGGGGTTTTAGGCATTTGGTTGACATGGTTATCGTTATAATGTATTCATACATGTAATGTATCTATTTTCAGCTATCTTGTAAACAAGTATATTAGTTAAAGAGCAATTGAATGTAAATATGTATATAACAATTTTGGTATCCCGTGCGCTAAGCTATATCAGATTATTAAATGAACGTTTGTAAATTTTTTATTTAATTTGAAAATTCCATTCACCTATTTCTTGTAAATGATCAAGGATGATTCTTGAATGATCAGTTATTTCATGGGGATACCAATTAATTTGTATTTTACCTGTTTATATGCAACTGATATCCCCCTTCTTTTGTTTCCTTCTTCCTATTTTTTTCGTTCCCTTTATGTCCTCTTTTCCTTTTTTCTTTCCCTTGCCTTCCTTCTCTCTTATTTTTTTGATGGGGGGAGGGGGGGCAACAGCCCGAGTGGCAAAGCCCTTTCGGCTCTCTCGATCTCCTCCTTCCCCCTTTCTTTTCTCCTTCCTCTTCTTTTCCCTTTCTCTCTCTTTCCTTTCCCTTTCCTTCTTTTCCTTCTCTCTCTCTCTTTTTTTTGCGGGGGCCAAGGCCCGCTCGGCCTCCCCCTGGATCCGCGCCTGCATTGATCACCTAATATGGTCCTACATGCTCTCTTCTGGATTCGTTCTAAACTTAAGATTTGATTTTGTGTGAGGTTTCCGTTAAAAATAGGTACTCCATTATCCAATATTGGGCGAATGTATCCTTTGTAAACTGTTACTAGATCAGAGAATGGTAATCTGTATGTTTTGAGAATACGAAGCATGAAAAGGTTTTTACTGGCACGGCATGAAAGGTCTGATATATGACGTCCCATTTCAAATTGGACTGCACGGTTATTCCTAATATATTTTCTTTTTGTACACTATAAGCACTCATCCCCAATAAACAGAGGTCTCTGTTCAGCTAAATTCTTAAAAAAAGAGACATAGATACAATGACATTTCGATGGATTAAGAGTCATGTTATTACGAAGAGACCACTGACAAAAATCAGATAAAGTATCTTGTAATTTAGATGGTTGTGATAATTTACGGATTTCAACTAATGTCAGATCGTCTCCATACTTGAAGTATGGTACTTCTGAGTTTATAATGCAAGCATCATAATCAGTATCAAGAAAATAATTGGTCCTAATTTTGTACCCTGTGCTTCACCGGCATGGGACGTTGACCAGTCTAAAAAAATGACTAAGATATTTCACACGTTGTTGACGGTGTTCATTTTGGAGAAGCTACATGTTCAGCACTGTAACTTCTGTATGTATTCGAGATACCAGTGAATTTCATGTTTCGCGGATGGTTTACTGTAGCTTTTGCTATTCATTTTGTTGGCTCGACTTACCGAATGCATACTGTATTGTAATGCTGTAATTAAATGTAACCTTGAATATCGTGGTAACAAATTAATAATACGATTTATTCGTGGTACCAGTAAAATTATTTTTTCGCAGCTTGTTCACTCTATAATTGACATCTTGCTTAAATAATCTGCTCTACACCTCCAATTATTTGGAATGTATGTCTCAATGGTTTAAGACTCCGTTTTAACCCTTGTTATGGTTGATGGGGGATGAACTTGACGAGTTGAATTGCCCAAAGGACAATTATCCCCCCGGAAAATTACCCCCAAAGACAATTACCTGCGGGAAAATACCCCCTATGACAACCCCTCGGAAAATTCTTCCCTGTTCATTAAAGGAAGTCAACCCTGGTAATAATATATATAGTTTAATAAAAGCAGAATTTTTTAATTGTCCTTCATGGGGGGACTGTTTGTCCAAGAGGTAATTTTCAGGGAGTAATTGTCCACGAGGGGGCGGCGGTTGTCCTTGGGGGTAATTTTCCAGGGGGTAATTGCACCCAATAATTTAGAATGATTTCAAAAATAAACAAAGGGCGAATACGTACAATGTACGTATAAGCAGATCTAAAGTTAGTTGTCCCAAATTATAAAACCCACGGAGACAATTTCTGGAGACGTGCTCATGGAAGTTAGTTATGTAATCATTAATACACGAACGCTGAACTTCATGTAACACAGATGGAAGTATTCTTTTCAAAAGGGGAAACAAAAAAGTATTCTCCGAGCTCCTCCATCACTTGGGAATGATTATTATAAAAAAGCATAAAGTGTGACCTATTTTGGGGTTATACGTATTATGTGTACTACTCCCCGTCCAGCCGGCCAGCACCGGTCGATTCCAATCAGCAGACGGCCCGAGCCGGCGGCCCGTTGATTGGTTGAGCTCGATATTGCTTCCGCTCAGCAGGCGAGCCGAACCAGCGGCCTGCTGATTGGTCGACCACCGTGTGCGTCGGCCAATAGGCCTTGTGCATTAGCCGAACCAGCGGCCGAGTCAGCGGCCTGCTGATTGGTCGAGCACCGTGTGCGTCGGCCAATAGGCCCTGTGCGTTATTGTTCCAATTAATGTCATTTATTACGTCAAAATGTTACATTAGCCACATCCATGTATTCATAACTATTCAACTAGCTCATGTATCATATTATTCATTAATTCATTCAGATGGCAATATGTCCAAAATGTTTTTTTTTTTTTAAAGATTTCAACGACACAGAATATCAATATTGTCATTTCAGTACTCTTTCTCCTCCAAATGATGAAATAATTGACGCGTTATAATAGACATTTCATCATGTGATATTATAAGACGGGTTCAAGAATCTAAGCAGTTCGATTGGTCAATTGACATCACGTGGGCATGCATTTATTTTTCCCATAGTGCAAAACATCTCCCATCAAAAATTGATACCACAAGCTCGATATCTGCCAATATCGCTTTCGCGTAATTCAGCCAAATTTAATTTGTGCATGATTTTAATAATAATAATAACGTTATAATATTCTAGGTCTAGATCTAGTTAGATCTAAATTAGATCTAGATCGAATATCCATCTATACTCTAGATCTAGACTATACTGTTTCGCTCGTGTGTCAGGGCAGTTCCAGTGCACTCGGATTAGTCAGTGCGATATCGATAATGCACTTGCCCTGCAGGCGCGTGCATTATCACTAGTATGGGCACTGACTAAACTTCGTGCACTGGCCCTGCCCTAACGCACTCGCAACAGTGCATTATTTGTATACTTTCATGCTGCGCATTACAATGTGTTAATATTCTCCAAAATAATGGAAATAATTGACGCGTTGTAATAATAGTTTAGGCTTGGTCGTGTGATATCAGTAGGTTCGACATTGATTGGCTTGACATGTTTCACTTTATACAAATAACGAAATAATTGACGTATAGGTAGGTTAGCTTAGGTCATATGACATTAATAGTCTGGGTATTGAAATGTGTCAATGAATGTTCTCCAAATGATAAAATAATTGACGGATTGTTTTTTCTGCTAGTCATCAGATGTTAAAGGGCAATCCAACTATTTTGATAAGTTCATTTCAATGAGAGCAGAAAGATCAGAGAAACAGAATGACGACAGTTTTAAATAAATCGGACCAATATTAAGAGAGTTATAAGTGTTTAAAATATCAGATCACTACAGCTGTGCGAATCTCAAATCGGGAATTTTGTCAGTGGATTGTGACGTAGTGACGGATTACTCTCCCGTTTGTCGCGTAAAAAAATATCACTTATTTCTGTTTTTCTTCTAAGTGCCTGCACCTTCGGGGCACTACTAAAAATATATCATGGAGAGTACCTACAAAAATGCTCCAGATCTCATTTATCTTAATGTGCCATCATCTGTCAATCATAAGTGAGCTAACAAGAGACAGTGGTATGTAGCTTCACCAGAGTTGACCACCTGTTTACAATAGACCATACAATACCAAAGGTACTATGTCCCATTTGCAGGCCCCCAAATGACAAGGTTAAAACACCGGCATTTAAAAGATACTACTAATTTAGAACTTCCCTTAAAACGAAAGGGCTTGAAAATGTCTTTTTGTGGAAAAATAACGACCGTTAGTTGTCGAATCGACTTTAGGATTGCAATCCTTTTAGTAAATAGTCCGATTTTCAGACCGTTGTACCGAATGATCGTACGTTTTGTGCTGCGCAAAGATTCAATCAGTTTAATTTTGGCCATTACAAGAAGTGGGTTATTGATGTAGACAAATACTCATGTACCCTTTACAGCTCATTTTATGTATGTTATTACCAAAGAAAAAAACAGAAGACAGTCAGTCACTCAATAGTGTCTGACAGTGAAGTCTAGAAAGTAAACGGGTTTCCTTGCATAATTTGAATACTAGGACACTGCTAACGTTTAAATTTCACAGATAGGACATACGTGACATATTTATATTTCCTGCAAAGTTCTACAGAATTTGATTTTGGCTGCAAATGGAACATAGTACCTTTAAGGCCGATCATGCGATAATGTTTGTCGGGATTTGCATTTCGTATCATGAAACAATAATATTGCGGAACACTTAACAGATTTGCGATCTATATCAATGATAGATTTTTGACAATCCTTGTTTGGTAAATGAATACACAATGATAGATACAGGCAGAGATAGACAGAAAGAGACACAGAGAAAGATATAGAAAATGACAGATGGGGAATAGAAGAAAGAAGAGAAGAAAAGGTGAGGAACTAGTCAAAACTGAGAAGGATAAATAAAAAGCATAGAGAGAGAGAAAGAGAGAGAAACAGAGACAGAGACAGAGAAACAGACAGACAGACATGTAGACAGACAAACAAGTTTGGGTAGACAGAAAGAGAGGGAGAGAGAGGGGGTAGGAAGAAGAGAGAAAGAGGTGAGAGATATTATGGAGATCTATAGTGAGATAAAAACAGAGAGAGAAAACAAAAAAGTGAAAGAGGGAGAAAGGGGATGGGGTGGGCGTCTTCATCCCCCCGAAGGAGCCCGAGTTAATTGTTTCTTAATAGTTTTTAGACAAAGCGGAAGAGAAACAGAGAGAGAGAGTCTTGCGATTATTGTATTCTGCTATGTACATCATTTTGCCCTAAGTAGGCCTGTGCGAATTGAAAAATAGAGCAGTAGACTCGACTGATTGATTTGTTCCACTTCTTAATTTGATTTTAATGTTCGTATCATTAAATTCCCTTTGGTAGACCATACGATACCTGGCCAATCCCTGTGTTTACATGATTTGTATTCCTGTAAATGCTATCTAGGCGACGTCCGTTCCGAAAGCTGTCGTGAACGCCTATGATTCCTGAAGTACAGAAAGATAATTCTTATCCAAAGATAAGTTTTATAGGACGGTGCACAGCATCAGAGAACACGATCGCAAAGACTATTGAGAAGAAGAAAAAATAAACCAAAGGCTTTTTCAAAGGCCACGCGCATCACCTTTGGAAATATGTGAACGTGACAATGACATGTATGTAATCTGAACACGATCTCTTAATGCATAGGTCATTGAAATTTTCCTTAAAGTACAAGTCCACTCCACTGAAAAGTTGAACTGATTAGATAGACAAAAATCTAAAAAGCCCAAATATAACTTGGTTTTGGAAAATGGTGCTCAGATTTATTTTTAATAATTTTTTGTAATGAGCAAAAAACAAGTTAATGAGAGAGTCGGTTGTGACGTAGGGTCCTCCCAACACAGATTCGTAATGTAACCAAATTTAATGCATACGTCTTTGTGAAGTGCCTCTATACAAACTATTTCATTCACCTGATAAGAATAATGAAACACTATTATTCTTATCAGGTGAATGAAATAGTTTGTATAGAGGCACTTCACAAAGACGTATGCATTATTTGGTTACATTACGAAAATAGCCTATTGTCAGAATGTATACCGCTGGCACTTTCGTTGTGAGGAGCATACGTCACATCCGTACAGCAATATAAATGTTTTGCTCGAAATACCCGAAAAAATCGCTCTTAAAAATCACCTGATTGAAGTACGCCCGTGATATTTGGCAGTTTGAACCTTTGATTTATTTACAACATATAACATTTATAATTTTTGAAAATCGGAGTGGACTTGGGCTTTAAGTTGATTTTTGACAGCCTTTACGATCGTGTTTAAGAATGAAATATGTTCATGGTAACAGGAGTTAAAAGAAGTTGATTGGAAAGTGATAGTGAGAAGGCGCGATGGCTCAGTGGTAGGTCTCATACCCTGTAACTCTTTGGTATAAATCCTTTTTACCAGGTTTCAAGGATAGGACTCGCACGTTCGTAATCGCTACCGTCTACTTGCTTTGTGAGTAGTCGGGTAGAACATCAGTGGTAATTGAATATCATTTTGTGCCTTTAAACAGAAATCTGGCTCTTCTCTTTTCCTTGTTTTCTCTTTATGTCAGACTGGCAAATGGGCGTGGACCTTTCGATTTTCCCCCTCTATCTCGTGGACTGTCGACCTAGTGGGCTAATAGGGACTTTTAGATTTTACACGACGAGAACGTGGACTGCCACGGTGACATCCTTTTAAGGTAATGTGACGTCCTTTTAAGGCACTGCCGGGCACGGGCCAGTGCCTTGAAAGAATGGCATACGTGGCAGTCCACTACGTCGACGTGCAAATCTAAAAGTCCCTATTGGTCTATGGTGAACCTTTTGTAAGGGTCGGTGTCTAAGGTGGTCCCTCTACTAGGATAGCCCCATTTGCAAAATTAATTGTTCTCAAAGATGAATTGAACAGGAATCATGCCTTACAGGAATGAAAACAGTCGCTAATAGTCGCTCCCGTGTTCAGCCTTTTATACTTTTGACGAACTCTAAATATTTCTCTTTGTCACAGGTCACCAAAAGGTTTGTGACAATAAAGGCTCGTTCAAACTTAAAGCGGCAAAACCGTGGCGTTATTTTTTTAATGATGACGTAAAGCGTAATACGCTTCACATTTCTGTATTATGCAAAGCTCGGTGAATACGCGCAAGTAGTTCCATTCTTTTGTTGAGCGCAGTTGCCATTCATTAAAAACAATCGGGCAGGGGAACCGGGGATAAACAATTCGTAAGTTATTCACTCACTGTGAACATAAAATTGTTTAAAGTCAACTTCCTCCAAGTAAATTATAATATTGTTTATTAGGGATTGTATCATGAATCTAAGTTGGAATTGATAAACAATACTTTATCCAAGGAAAAGTTTCAGTTGCAAATCCCCCGCAGACGGAACTTTCATAGTTTAATATTCTTGGAGGAAATAATGGTTTAGTTTTACTTCAAAGTATACTTGGACATTGTTGCTGTAGAGGTGAGGTCTTGAGAGCACCACCTTTTCGACCATGGAAACATTCATGACAAGTTTAAGGGCAATGTATTTTGATGATGGATGGTTCTGAGTTCGGGGGAAAGGAAAATGAATGGGAAATAGACAACTTGATTGATAGCAGTTGTGCTAAAGAAACTCTTTCAGTTGAAGTCATTGTTAAAACACACTTTTTTTAATCAAAACCATTAGATTAAACAATCCATTAACTAAAATTGCGTGCTTATAGTGCTTCGAAACGAAGTGAGTTCTTTCACCCGTTTTGATTGCGGATACAAGCGTCAGGACTTCCTAGTTTTTCTTTATCCTCAATAACCCTAGGTCTCACTGGTGCCATTTCCAATTTGTCCAGTGAAAGTTAACCCTAACCCCAAAGAGCATGATAAATGTCCAGATGGGACCTATGGGGCACATGACCAATAGAGACACTTATTGTTTTAAAGTACGTTTTACCGATGTTTGAAACTTTGACAAAGCGCTACATAATAGTCCGTTAAAATCTGGTTGTGCATTAATCAAGGGAATGTTAGTTGAAATTCCCATAAGGCGAATCCTCTAGTAGCCTACAAACAAAATATCAAGGATCTAAAGGGTACGAAAGCAAATTTAGTGAAGCAATTAGACGGAGGCTCAACAAATTCCTAAATGAAATGATTAGTAAAGTGGTTTAAAGTAGGAAGGGTGAAACTACTTTGAGCAAGACTTTAGTAAAAGGGGCCTCTAGGACTTCAATCGAATCATTTTTGTTGAAATTTTACCATGGTTTGTAGAATGGACTACAGGGGAAAGAGTTTTAAACTGATTTATCCCCGCAACAGAAGTTTTCATTATTTGAAGTAGATACACTACTTGCATTGAAATTGCATTCAAACTACAAGTGATGTGTGTCGATGGTCATCGATTTTCTACTTTTTCCTCTCCTCTCACTCTTGTTTTTTCTTTTACGTTTCGTGCTATAAGCTTAAAGCGTAGCAAGCAACTCGTTGTTTGTGATATATAAGCAAAATTAATATAAACACGTCTAATTAAGTTTAAGTTCAATTTTCAAACTTCACAGAAAAAATTGAATAATTATGCAAGTAATACGGTATCAGCTAAATAAAGCGTCGGGATTTAGGAAGACTTTTTACCAAAGGATTTGAATAGAAATTAACCTTAAAGCATAGAAAAGTTTACTGAATATATATATTTTTTAATAGGCTACTGAATTATCTTATTAGGGTATTCAAAAGGAATTCAAATCGTTAAACAGATTGACGTTTAATTTTCAACTAGCCTATCTTTGATCCATATAAGATGGATGAATTAAATATACTACCTACCTTGTTTAATAAATTGTACATAAAGTTTAAAACCCAAATCTAAGTACGTAAGAAAGCAAATAAGGATTCAGGTCATGCTAAACTATAAATATGCCTGTTAAGAATACCAACGTTGATGTAAACAAATCAGTGTCTGGCCGTCAATGTAATAATAATAATAATAATAATAATAATAATAATAATAATGATAATAATGGCTACTTATATCCATTTTGCAAAAATGGTCAAGGCGCTGTAATACTTTCTCATCAATTAAAGAAATATTTTGTTTACTGAGAAAAAGATCTGATTTCATATTAAGGAAAAGGCTCAAGACGTTATGAGCCTGACCCTGAAATCGCATGATTTCTCATCAATTAGATATACATGTAGATGCGCTTCTCTGAAAAGCGTCTCGCATTATGATTGAATGTAAATGAGTGAGGTAGACCAAAACAACTTAATGTATGACCCTATATAGAAATATTTAATTCTTTCTCATGAACTAAATAAGTGTTGGCTTCCCAGAAAAAACACAGACATAATATTTAGGATGCACTGCTGATAAAAATAAGCAATCTCCTCTCGCCATAAAACGCGATTAATTTCCAGTAAACTTAATGAGGTCATATTTATCTAACCTACTTTCATTCAACGTCCATTCCATTCCTGGAAGAACAAAATCTGCTAGTCCATTCAGCATGATTAAGAAATTGCAGGAAAAATGCGGTAAAAAGTCGGACATCTTGTTTGTGAACAATTCGGATTCTAAGCGTTTGATTTATGTTTCCAACATTGACGACATTTACGTGTTGCTTTGTATAATTCTTTTTAAACTTTGCCATTTCTATTTCTTTTTTTTTTCTTCAATAGTTTGTTTACTAATTGTTTATCTAATAATAAAGAGAACAAAGAAAATTATGAATAAAGGGGGAAATAGTAATAGATAGGAATTGCATACAGTTTTTCCGGGATTATCGATAAGTAGATGACCGAATCGGTAATGCGGGGAAAACCATACTGTGTGTCATCTGCACGTTATTCATTTGTTATATATAAATATACATATCTCTCTCCCCCTCTCTCACTATATCTCTTTTTTTTTCTCTCTCTCTCTCTCCCTCCTTCTTTCTAGTATAGCCTACGGATTTAGGAAGGTTGTGTGCCCTCCTCCTGCCTCTCTTCCCCGATGGTATGTACGCAACAGGTCTCAGTGTCAGATCCGGTATGGTCACTGGGGGATATTGCCCCTGCCCCCAATGAAAAAAGATTAAAAACACAGGGGCAAAGAAGGAAGAAAATAAGAAGCATGGCCTGAGGTCCACACCATGCATCAAACAACCTGACAGCAATTTAATTTGCTGAGAATCTTTGGACTTGTGCCACCCCCCTCCCCTCCCCTCCCCACTGCCAGAGAATCCTTGGGTTGGTTTTGAGATTAGGTTTTGGAATCTCTGATAGATGATTACCTGCGTCAAAACCATTGACTAGCAGTAATTTCAGGTTTTTAACAAATACATCGTTAAAAATCTCCGCGTTTAGGTCCCATGCTGCAGCTGGACATTGTGTTTGATCTGAATAGCGATGTACATTAAACCAGTTACACTATTCCCTCCATCTCTCTCTCTCTCTTATTCTCTCTCCCTCACTCTGATAATCATCTTACATTACCCTGAGATTGGATCATTATCCTCACAAAATACAAAGTCGTTTTCCCGGCGAGATGGGATCATTGATTTGTATTGACTAGTGTAGCTCATACTCAAGAGGCGCTATGGAACGATTTGTAAAGACATACTCTTGACATTTCAAAATGTGCACTGCGTCATATTTCGCTTACATCAGACTATTTGGCATTCCCATGTAATGTGTTTCATATCATCAACATCCCCACTAAGCGTACAGGATTAATGCATGAACGTACCTCCATTTTGGTAGGAGGGGTCCTTGAGTGCCCCCTCTCTCTCTCCTGAACCCTTTCTCTTCGATTCAGTGGTAACATAATATATGTGTCAAATACACACATGTTTTTGTGTATATTGAATACTCTTGATGCAAAATAGGCGTCATTTGCCTGGCATAGAACTGCACTAGCGACTGGCCCGGTCTTTGACGCATTGCACACCAGGCGTCATTTTCCTGATGTAGAACTGCACTAGCGACTGACCCGGCCTTTGACGCATTGCACACCAGGCGTCATTTGCCTGACGTAAGACTACGTCAGTGACTTGCGCGGCCTTTGACGCACCAAGTGAGGGTGATTTCGTACAGAATTGTCAATAATGATAAATTATATCACAGCGTTTTATACACAAAATAATCATTCATAAAATACAACTGAATTTCATCAGAATAGTTAGATACACAATGGGCTAAGGAAAAGGAAAGGGCTTTAGTTAACTATTCAGGGAAGAGGTACGTTTTCAAGAGTTTCTTAAATTGGTCTGTGGAATTTGCTGCTGTAATAAAAGAGGGGATATTGTTCCATTCTTTGGATGCAGTTACAGTAAATGGGCGATCACCAGCTTTGCTACGGGTCCTAGGCATGGTAAGCAGAAATGGGTCTCGAGAAGAGCGAAGGTTAGGGCGAGATGGGTTATGAGATGTAAAGCAATCTTTGATATATGTCGGCATCTAGTAATGGAAGGCTTTAAAAACAAATAATAGTATTTCGAAGAGAATTCTTTCTTTTATGGGAAGCCAGTGGAGAGATTTAAGTAGAGGACTGGAGTCATGACATCGATCTAGCTTAAAGATAATTCGAGCTTCCCAGTTCTGTAAACTTTGCAGCCGCTTCAAGTATACATGAGGAACAGTTGCAGTAGTCTATTAAATCTGGACAAAATATGATAGCTCACAGCACTTTAGTCTTGTCCAGACGGAGGCAGGTTACCCTAGGGTAAAGATCGTGTTAAGAGCTAGTCGGGGTAAATATGGCGGGGTATATGGCGGGCCAAGCATGCCACTATCCGTACAACTATACAACTATACGACTGTACGTCTATCCAGCCGGTCAATCAGAATGCAGGAAACTGTACATCTATACAACTATACCAGTGGCGGATTCGGAGGGTACAGCGGGCACGTGCCCCCGATAAAAACAAAGGGAGGAAGGGAGAAGGGGGGAAAGTAAAAGGAAGACAAGGAGAAAAGGAGGGGGAAGAAAAGGGAAGAGAGAAAGAAGAAGAAAAGAGGGAGGAGAGAAAAGGGAAGTGGAGAAAAAGGAGGGGGAAAGGAAGAAAGGGGAAGAGAGAGAGAGGAGAGAAAAGGCGGAAAGGAAGAAAGGGGGAAAACGGAGAAGAGAAAAGGGGGAACAGGAGAATATTGAGAAGGGAAAAGAAAGAAAGGGGGATGAAATTATAAGAAGGTGTTTTTTTTACCGAGAAAGGGGCGGGGGGCACGCAATTTTGCAGTGTGCATAACATGGGGTCCCTCTTGCCAGGCAGGGGGAAACGAAATTCAGACAAGGATTAAGAGTAAAGAACGGTACAACGAATCGTCTTCTTTCTCGAATAATTTAATGAATCGTCAAAGCTTGCGCGCTTTGCGCGGGATGGGGGAAACTGAATTAAGACAAGGATTAAGAGTAGAGAACGGTACAACGAATCGTCTTCTTTCATTTCTCTCTAATAACGGGGGGCACGCAATTTTGCAGTGTGCATAATATGGGGTCCCTCTTGCCAAGCGTGTAACCCCCAAAAAAAAGCACAAGAATAACAACAAAAAAAGATGGAAAAGGGGGGAAGAAAGAATTTTTGTGAGTTAGAGGAGAGAGGAAAAGAAATGAAAGAGAATTAAACAACGATAGAAGAGAGGTGCGAGAGCATGAGACTTTGCATTTCTTTTAAAAGAATAATGGGATGATAACCAGGGGCGTCGCTAAAGGGGGGGGGGTGTGAGGTGCGACACCCCCACCGGTCAGGATATTGGCGGTAAAACTGCGCTGCTGTCGGGAAAAATTAGAAAAGGGGGAAGGGTAAAAATGAGAGGGAAAGGGAAAGAAAAGAAAAAAAGAAAATGAAAAGAAAGGAAAGAGAAGAGAAGAAATCAAGAGAAAAAAGAAAAAGAGGAAGGAGAGGAAAGAAAGGAAAGGAAAGAAAAGAAAGAAAAGGAGAAAAGGGAAACAAAAGAAACTGGGGATGAAAGAAGACGATTCGTTGTACCGTTCTTTACTCTTAATCCTTGTCTGAATTCAGTTTCTCCCCTCCCGCGCAAAGATCGCAAGCTTTGACGATTCATTAAATTATTCGAGAAAGAAGACGATTCGTTGTACCGTTCTTTACTCTTAATCCTTGTCTGAATTTTGTTTTTCCCCGCCTGGCAAGAGGGACCCCATGTTATGCACACTGCAAAATTGCGTGCCCCCCCCCCTCCCGCTCCTTTCCCGGAAAAAAACCTTCTTATAATATCATCCCCTTTCTTTCTTTTCCCATTATTCCCCTTTCACCCTTTTTTCTCCTCTCTCTCTCTCCCCCTTTCTTCCTTTCCCCCTCCTTTTTCTCCTCTTCCCTTTTTTCTCCTCCCTCTTTTCTTCTTTCTCTCTTCCCTTTTCTTACTTTTTCCCCTCCTTTTTCTTCCCCCCTTTTCTCCTTTTCTCCATCTTTCTTTTTCCCCTTCCCATTCCCCCTTTTTTTACCGCGGGGGCACGTGCCCACTGAATACGCCACTGATATAGTTGTATAGATGTACAGTTTCCTGCGTTCTGATTGGTCGGCTAGATAGACGTATAGTCGTATAGTTGTACGGATAGTGGCATGCTTGGCCCGCCATATTTACCCCGACTAGCTCTTAACACGACCTTTACCCTAGGCCAGGGTAACTTGCCTCCGTCTGGACAAAACTCATGGTATCTTCAGTTATGTACTTCCTAATTTGTAATATGCTTTTTAGATGGAACCCAGCAGATTTACATAAATGATTAACTTACTCTAACATAGACATATTACAATCAAAGTAAGCATCAAGGTTTCTGGCTGATTTAGAAGGTATACAATAGTTGTTGAACCTATATTGAGAGTAACATTTCCAAGGGGAACGAAGTCTTTTCTTCATTCAGTTTCAGTCTGGTATGGGTCATCCAGGTGTTGATGTCTGCCACACAAGAGGAAAGTGCCTTCAGTGCTTTATCTAGGCTGAAAGCCTTATTAAGTTCTTAGTTGTATGTCACCAGTGTAAGTATGGTAGAAGATATTTTGATGACGAGCGATGTCTCCAACAGGTAGAGTGTAGATGTTGTCGCGAATTTGCCCGAAAACAGATCCCTGCGGGAAGCCTACCGAACTCATGCTGGAATTAGATGACTTTTCCGTTTATTACTACTTTAGTGGTCCAGTCCCGCCCCCCCCCCCCTCCTCCCACTCCGGGGTCGGAGGGACCGCGTTCGTGTTCCCAAAATCTCCGGTAAAGGGGTACTTTTCGCGAGACAAAGTCCGGCCCGAGAATTGTAAAAAAAAAAGAGGTGTATTTGACTTTTCACCCGGAGATTTCTTTAAAAAGGGGGTGTTTTTTCTTTCTCTCTCTTTGGATTCCAGAGAAATTTAAAAAGGGGGTGTTTTTTTTTTCTCTCTCTCTCTCTCTGTCTTTGGACTCCTGAGAAATTTAAATAGAGGGTCATAAAATATCTTGAATATCATAGATAGGGGGTACATTGAGCAGTGTTCCGGATTTAGGGGGGTCTCCAAGGCAGGAAAAGCCCGCGAAAGGGGGGTTCAGAAAGGTTGGCAGTCCTGAACAAGCATACGCGTACCCTAAATAACACTGGGTGGGGGGTCCAGTCTGCAATGCACGATTCAAACCACTGGAGTGCAACGCCACCGACTCCCATCCTATATCAAGATTCACCGGTCGATGGTATCAAATGCTGCCGATAGATCAAGTGACAACAGCAATGCTGCATGTATGGCAATCGACCGAAAAACTTTTTCTCGAAAAATGCCCAATATAAATTCCGATAAACTCAGTTTATCGGCGAAAAACTCAGTTTTCCATTGATAAAAGAGTTGTTCATTCGCCAAATGCCAAATAATTGCGATAAACCTAGTTTATTAGCGAAAAATTGATATGCAGAGTTTCTTGATAAACTAAGTTTATCACTTTGAAAAACCCTGTTTATCGAAAATGATAAACAGAGTTTTTCGAAAAACCTTGTTTATCGACTGATAAAGTAAGTTTTTTGCGATAAACAGAGTTTTTTCATTCGCCAAATGCCCAATAATTGCGATAGAGTTCTTCGAAAAACCCTGTTTATTACTTCGATAAAAAGGGTTTTTCAAAGTGATAAACTTAGTTTATCAAGAAACTCTGCATATCTATTTTCGCCAATAAACTAGGTTGATCGCAATTATTTGGCATTTGGCGAATGCAAAACTCTGTTTATCGCGAAAAATTAAGTTTATCAGTTGATAAACAGGGTTTTTCGGTGATAAACTTAGTTTTTCAAGTGAAAAACCGAGTTTAACTTGATATTCAGAGTTTCCCTCCAAGAACTAAGTTTTTCGTTTGATAAACTCAGTTTTTCGGTCGATTGGACTTATTGGGCATTGGGCTTGCCATTGTACATGGCCTCTATCCAGGCGCGGATCCAGGATTTCTTAGGGGGAGGGCCCAAATTTGTAATTGTGCGAGCCAAATTTTGGTACGTAATGGTGACCACTAAAGCATTGGCGTAATGCGAAAAATCGTTCGGGGGCAGAAAAAATCCGCATCACCACCACTCTTACATGAAGGCCCTGCTGAACGTTTTTCAAAGTGGGTGGGGGGAGGCTAAAGTATTTACGATCGGGTAGAGAGGCACTAAAGCATTGGCGTAATGCGAAAAATCGTTCGGGGGGGGGGGGGCAGAAAAAATCCGCATCACCACCACTCTTACATGGAGGCCCTGCTGAACGTTTTTCAAAGTGGGTGGGGGGAGGCTAAAGTATTTACGATCGGGTAGAGATAGCGTAAATTGCCGGTGGGGGTCAAGAGGCAGAGCCCCTGAAGCTCAGGGCGTATGGGCATTTAATTACGGTCAGATGAGCATATTTTTATACCTTTTTGTGACACTGGCAGGACACTAATTGGGGTTGGGTCAAGGGGACGGAGCCCCCAGAAGCTCAGGAGTTTTAAGCATTCAATTACGGTCAGATGAGTATCCAGGGGCCCGCCTTAGGGCCCTAGGTGGGGTCCAGGGGGGCAGAGCCCACGGAAGCTCAGGGGTTTTAAGCACTTAATTACGGTCAGATGAGCTTATTTTGATACCTTATTTGTGACACTGGCTTGTCGTGGGCTCCTCTTTCTCTTCCCTTTCTTCTCTCTCTTTTAAGTTTGCTGGGGGCGGCAAGGGCCTTTCGGTCCTCCCGATCCGGACGTTGTTGGCCGAATTAATCGCAACTGATCTCCCCTTCTGTTCATCCTTTGTTTTTCTTATTCCTCTTTTTTGTTCACTTTTAGCTCTCCTCTTTTCCTTTCCCTTCCCCCTTTTTTTTTTGGTGGAGGGGAGAGGCAAGGGCCTTTTGACTCCCCCCTGATCCACAACTTCTTGGCGGGAAAATCGCAACTGATATCCCTCTTCTTTTCTTTTTGTCGCCCTCTTTATTTCCTTCCCTTTTTCTCCTCTTTTACTTTTTTCTTTCCCTTTCCTTCCTTCTCTCTTTTTGTGTGTGCTGGGGAGCCAACAGCCTGGGAGGCAAGCCTAGAGGGTGGTTATCCTAGGGGTGGTTATCCGAGGGTGGTTGTCCAGGGGGTAGGTGTCCTAGAACCATTTGGAGTAAGCTGGCTGCTGATATAGCCTGAAGAAACCCATTCACATCTGTCTTAGTAGGATTGTCTACATGAAAGTTAAAATCACCAAGCAGAAGTAGTTTGCCTGGGATAACGGATAGATCAGTTAAGAAGGTTACAAATTCACTAGTCATGAAGTCCACTAAAGAGAGTCCATTTGCCTGTGATGGTGGGGGACGATAGACAGCAACCAGAATTAATCAAGAAGAAGATGATGACTTGTTCACAACATGGACACACTCTATTGTTCTGAAATCATTAACCAAAGCAAAGTCAAACGAACAGTCCGCCCACTGCGGGAAATTACTGGCGTATTTGGTGATTGCTTTCTAAGTCTCGATCAGCGCAGGTAATGACGTAATCGATATAACGCCTCATGTGCAGCGGGCGTTGCTGTATCAAAACAGCTACTAATATTTCAATAACCGAATATGAGGTAAAAAGGGAAGAAAGATAAAGAAAGACTGTGCTCGGATTTCTGCAAACAAATCCGTATGGCCCAGTTCGACGCACATTACCGTAATTACTGTGCGAGACGTTCTATTGTTATTATAATTTGTTAATCTCAAGTTTCTTGTAATCGGATGATACCCCCTGTCCACACACAACATTTTCCGTGATTAGGCGTGATTAGTTATACCGTTTCGCGATAGTTATATGATGAAATTGTGTGTGTGGACGCTTACTAACGATACGTCGTATAACGAAACGTCGTATAACGAAACGCAGGTTCGGGCATCGTTTCGAACTAGAACTCAATAGAAATCAGAAGGCAAAAATGAGATCCCTCAAGGTTAAAGGGTTTGTTAGATATTTTGATTAATTTACATATTTGGGTGTAAATTTACATTGCGATGCTCATATTTTGAGGAATTTATGTTAAGAAATAATTGTCAGTTTTGCATCGAATTATCATTTTGTAATAATGTAAACACGCATGCACCCATTTTAATTTCATTTCTTCTTTAGCAGCTTCCGTCAAGTAGGTAAGGAAAGTACAATAAAAACAAATCAAGTTATGTTCATGATGTTTAATTACGATATCAAATATACTATCAGCAACATACACATAATGACATGGTATACCTTGCTAATCAATAGAAACGTGAAGGAAAAAGTCCCCGATGGACAGATTTTGATGTGGTTCATCAAAGAAAAGGGCACTGGGTGCATGTAATGAAGAGAGGAAGATAACGAGATTATGAGATGAGAAGAAAGAGAAGAGTGCTTCATGGTGCATAGAATAAAAAAAATTAGGGACAGAAGTGGTTGAGAACAAATAAAGAAAGAGAAAAGGTGAAAAGGAAGACATCGTTGATGTAACAATTTTGATTTGGTTCATAAAATAAGGGGACGCAAGTTGCAGAGCAGAGAGAAAGAGAAAAGTTATATAGAGAGAAGGAGAATTAGAAAGAACTATGAACTAGAGAATATAGATAGAAAAAGGTCGAGAACAGAAATAGAGAGAAACAAAAGAGAGAGAACGGATTAGAACGGAGAGAAAGACGAAGACTACGATGACGACGAAGAGGAAGAAGAAGAAGAATATAATGATAATGATTATGAAGAAGGAAAAAGAAGAAGAGGATGATGGGAAAGAAGTAGAAGAAGATGATTATGATGATGATGACGAAGAGGAAGAAGAGAAAAGTAAGGGGGCCCGAAAGATCTACCGGATTTTTTTTTTTTGGGGGGATGGCAATCACATTAATTGGAAGGCTGCGCTCCTCCTATGTATTTATAATCCATTAATGTCATTCGAGGCAGCTGCCCATGGTCATCCATTTTCAACACTTAATGAAACATAACATGGGATATATATAACGAAAAGGAAGATGGAGAAAGAACGAGAGAGAAAGAGAGATAGATGAACAAATGGGTTAGAAGCAAATGTAATGCGTCTAAGTAAAGATACGATACAGAAGTACAGGTAGAGGGGTGAAGAGTGAGGTGGAGAAAGAGAAAGAGGAAGGGACAGACAGAGGATGAGAGAGAAAGAGATAGATAGAGAAAAAAAGAGAGAAAAAAAATTGAGAGAAGGGGAGCGAGGGGGGGGGGGTGAGGATTATATATAGTAGTATATTCTGTGAGGTAGTTACCAATGTAAATGGCAATGCAAGATAGGGAGGGGTGTAGTGGATAAAATTATGCAACTGGCATGCACAAGAGTGTGAAAAAGTTTAACAAGTTATAAATCTTTTTCGGTGAATATGTTTGACCTACCAAAAGTGCCACACACCCGTCACATCCCGACGGATCGTTTAGTCTGCGACGTGCTTGTAATATGTTGCTTTCTTTTGCAGAGTGCAATAAATCTCGCGGCGCTCTGGGAAGTTGGGACATCTATTATGAAGTCGAAAGACTTTCGGATATTGTGACATGAATACGCACATTTCCGCGTGTGCTATGACCATCAACGACGACGCCGCAGTAGTGCGCCTATTTAACAAAATAGCTTTTACACCGTTGCGTATGAAGTGTCATTTAGATTGCGTTATATACCTCACTTTAGAAATCTAGCCATCTAATTGGTCGAAATTGGAGTCGTGATTTCAAGCCATGCCCCACTCGCAGGGCATAGCAATAGCCCACAGGGCCTAGTTAAAAGTTTCTACCCTCTGCCTCATTATCCTGCGATTCCCATTGGTTTACTGCGATCCCCATTGGTTTGCGTGTTAAAATTGTCTACGTGCGATCGAGCACGGACGCCATATACAGTGCTCTTTGTCTGCGATTCCCAAATGATTGAAACTTTCACTCGAAGATTAAGCGAAGATTAACAGACAGTGTTTCAGATTTTCTGTGATGTTTTAACAAATTTTTACTCACTAAAAGGCTAAGGTAAGAATTCTTGGTAGATTTTGTTTTAATTCGGCATAAAAAGTCATATCGACTGCTTTAATACTCGAGGACTAGCTGTTTCTATACTGGCTCGCGGGATAGTTGAATCCCCTGCTATCACCCCTCGGCGCGCCCACCCAGGCGCGCCTCGGATAGCAGGGGATTCAACTATCCCTTGAGCGTATAGAAACAGCTAGTCCTCTCGTAGCAGTCGATATAACTATATTATTGCCTGCGCTGATTTAAAGGCAACAAGCTCATTTTCTGATTGATACACGTCTGTAAAAACCCAATACACACACACACATACACACTCTGTGCCACTAACTTATGTGCAATTAAAGTCAATTTACCCATACGTTATTAACTACACGTCATGTTTACACTGTCCATCTTATCTTTAGTTTCTATTCGAATTCTTCCTTACATGGCGCGTCAAAGAACACGCAAGTTACTGGCGCAGTCCTACGCAAAATGACGACTCAGAAGAGAATATTGATTGTTGCACAGGTGTCATTTCGATTGCGTTATTTCTTGCGCCAATCAAGCCTGTAGGGGCAAGTAGTGCATACACCAATAGGCTATTTCAAAGCAGTGCTTGAACTGTTCATTTTGCATTTATCTTTTGTCCCTTGTCACTTTCACATGGCGCCCTGGGCGGATATCCTGGGGTACGAGGTTAGGCCTCCCCTACGACTTGGAAAGGGACCACTATCAAATGCCCTTCACTATATTTCAGGGGATAATCGTCCTTGTGAGTAGTTTTCTGAAGGCAAATGTCAACGATTTAATTGTCTTACTGGTAATTTCTTCGGGGAAGTTGTCAAAGGTAGTTGTTCTAGAGTATTGTCCAGGGGTAATATTCTTGATTGTCCGGGGTGATAGATCATGATACTCATCCCGAAACGTGATTATCTATTTTCCACTCTCTTAAGAACTATCAGGCCAGCTGTAAAGTTATGACTCTTTTTCAAATTCTGGCTTGCATAAACGTTTCGTTTATATTTCATTCTCCAGAATACGTCTGTCATAATGCAGTTGCTTTTACAGCTGTATTTATAATCTTGCCATCTTTCTCGAGTTGATTGGAATGAATAACATCGATTTTCTAGCTTTTCCGCCGTTGAGTACACACCAATGCACATATACTTGTTCGATCAATTAGTCTTAGAAGCCCCAAAGATGGAGGCAGAAATGGACTTGAAATATACTTTGGAGAAACTACTATCGTTGAAGATTTTATGTTATTAAAGATTTAAAGATGAATATCGAGTAGAAGATGTGATTGTTACCCCTAAATATAGTTACAAGTTTTCAGGTATTGAAGAGAGCGTGGTAGATTTTGTGCATCGTGAAGTTTTCGTATCGTTAAAATGATAGCAAAGTGTTTCAATTTTGATCAAAATCATCCTTTTTCCACTGTGAAAAGCTCTGTAGACAAATATTGGTATATGAGACTACAGGTGAAATATAATTGTGAAATTCCATAAATGAATAAAAACATTGAGAAAGCTCACAAATAATCTTTACCCAGACTCAAACTACTCATTGAAATACCAATATTTGCTACCACTTTCCACCTTTCCCGACGTCACAATACGATACACCACGAGCTCTAAAACTATGGCTTGCTTGCAGGTGGATTGAATCTTCCCTGCTTTCAAGAAAACTGTGCTATACTCCCCTGCTGGAGTAAGCAGCCTGGAGTAAGAAGACTAATGCCCCTTGTACACGAGGTGTCTTTTTGATTGCGTTATTTCCTGCGATAATGTGAAACAATTAGCCCTTACGCCAGTTATCAAAGCATTGTGTGCACTTCATTTCACTTTCAAACAACTTCACTCTCACATGAAAAAGCCGCACTAGTCAATAAGGCCATCCTAAGTCAGGCAAATAGGGACTTTTAGATTTGCACGACGAGAACGTGGACTGCCACGTGTGGCAATGTGACGTCCTTTTGGCCGGGCACTGCCAGTGCCTTAAAAGGATGTCCACGTAGCAGTCCACGTTCTCGTCGTGCAAATCTAGAAGTCCCTAATGACGACTCCAGTGCAACGGGCTTAATCCACTTCTATTCCTGTCTTGCCGGGCAATAGTTTAACCATGAACCCTATGGTAATTATCATGACTATGATGTAATCCATTAAGATCCATCATTCCGACAGCACATTATAGACTGATAATATCGGTCTCGTGGGCCTTCTGACTTTTATAAGGGTTCACTAAACCGACAGCCCACGAAACCAACAACCCACTATACCGACAATGACGGTCACGAGACCGACAGCCCACGAGACCGACGTCCCACTAGACCGTCTTGAATGACCCAGAGACAGACTTTTGTAACGCAGCTTATACGACATTGTGTTGTAGGCCTATAGTTTCGCGAAAGTAGACGAGTCGCATCAATGGACGACTCCTAATAATTCAGTCCGAGTGATCCTTAGGTAAATATTCTTTAGGTCTATTAGTATGAGTGTTCTATTGTCCGAGTATGCCATATTCACAAGGTCCAAATAGAGCAGATTAGTCAACAAATGGATAGTAGTGACTAATTAATATCGTGTGCTATGACGCAAATCGGATCCGAAGTGTTGATATAGACAGTATTGTATAACGAATTATAAGAGTGACGCAATTCTCTCAAAGAAATATGGATTAGATGGTTATTAGGGCATCTTTCATTATGTTTCATAAGGGCACTTAAGCAAAGAAACAATTAATGAATATCTCTTTTTCCAAACAAATTTGACGATAACAATAGATATATCTATATACCTATTGAAGTATTTCATTTACATGTACAAAGAAAAAAATAATGATTATCCTTTTTTCCAAACACATTTAACGATAATCGAATACATATCTATATACCTATATTGAAATATTTCATTTACATAACAATTCATTTAAACACAACAATGTCGTCTTTATTTTACACTCGAAATTATCTGAGAGTACAATTGAAGCTTTTGTAAAATATTGATCGGAGTTTTAGATTACATTGTTTATCTGTTTATTGGAATACTGGATTGTTTGTGTGTGAACCCATCAGGCTTCCATTGGTTAATGTCATTTCGTGCTTTGGATCTGAGAAATGTTTTTTTTAATTAATATTCGAGTGCCTATGTACTTTTGACGATGGAAACATACCCATTTTAATCGTATATAGGGAAATGTTCAATACGAATACAATCATACAATATATCATGCTATAATTTAATGACAAAATCCCTGCCCATGTTTGCGGTCAAACTATTCTTCTGAACTTATTCATTTTATTAATTCATTAAATATACCCATTGTTAAGAAAACTGACACCGTTGATCAATAAAAACTACAAATTGCAGCTCATAAATAAAGCTGAAGGTTTCAAGTATAGAATTGAAAGAGGTAACATTGTTCAGAAATACGTTTTGGGACATTTGTTAAGGTCTTCAAATAACGCTGATAAAATAGCGTTTTGAAAATCGAGAAGTTTTGCTTCTTGAAAAATAAAGATTATGATCTATCAGTAATTCATACAGAACGCGATAATGGAAGTTCGTATAACACCAGCTAATCCACAACGACTTTTGACCCAATAATTCATAATACTGTCGCAAGAAAGTGGTGCTGGGAATTGGTAGACATCAGATTTTTTCTGACACAAGGTTGGAAAAGGAACGGGAAAAGGAGGGCGGGTGATGTAAAGAATAAGTGCATGTCGATATTGCTTGAAAGAGGTAGTCAGAGAGTGGGGGCCGGGGTGGGGGCATTGGTCTTACTAGTTGGATGAGATGCAAGAGCTAGAGATAAGCCATGGAACGACGAGATGATTTACAAGGGGTGGTACACTATTTTCACGTTGCCCATCCTTTCTTTCTCTTTCTTTCTTTCCCTTTTCCCTTTTCACCATTCGAAAAATGGAGGGAGAACCCCGGGCTTAAATAAATTGACATTTATTTCCGTCATCAGGACAATATATACAAAGATAAAAGATGGGATATCGTAACAGATAACAATATAACAAATTACATATAAATTGACATAATAACATTCAAAATATAAACAAAATATAAACGTATAAACTATAGTGACAAATGGAAAATAGTACATCCGTAAAAGCTAGTAAGGCTTGACAATGGAATGGTAACTTTACTAGGCTGTCTAAGAAAGAAGAAAAAAAAGGGGGAGATGAGGTCTTAAAATGAATTATGCATTATTAAGAGATAGAAGACGTTCCTTGTAAAGTCTTTTAAATGAATTGTTAAATCGAACTTTAAAGGTAAAGACCAGTTTTGGAAACGCCCCTCTCCCAAAAAATGAAATGGAAGCTCTCATTACCAATCATGTGAAATAATATGTTTTGACTAATACGTGATGGTACAAATTTTGCCGGGAAACCGCCTACTAATTGATATATTTGGTAAATTATTATATCTATTGGGACCAAATAGATATCGCGCACGTGGTCACGTAGTCCCGTATACATCTTTCTGTGTACAGTGCTTGTAACTTTACCAAGACTGGGCCAAATTTCTTATCATTTTGATGATTCCAGAACCTTGCAGTACACACCAATACTTATATGCTAGGTGATCAACCTTTTCTGATCGATTCCACAACGGTTCTTTCACAATGCGATCGCACGACCAGAACTGGTCTTTATCTTTAAGAAAGTAGGTAGGGAATTCCAAATTTGAGAGAAAATGAAGAAAATGAGGTGTATAAGATGGATCCAAAAAATTGTGAACCTTGTTGCTTGAGGCGCTTTGTTTTCCTTGTATGGGACAACAGGATTCCCTAGAATTCAGTAATGATATAAAGGATGGCTCGTCTTTCATCCAGAAAAAATATATAACCGTTTTGCAGAACAAAACAATATAATTATCATGATCGATTTTCACCGACATGTAAAATATTTGTATTGCTACATAGAAATAATCAATCAATTTAGATCTTTAGGGAAATTACCTAGCCTCAGGGTGATTAATTTCTGGGAGAATGCCTCATTTATGCTGAGTATATAAGAAAGAAAAGAAAAAACTTCTCTAAATTTTATAACTAAAATTTTTAGAAGCCAAGCGGTTTCCGTAGAATCCTATTTACATGAACGGCATGGAATATTCATCCCAGTTATACATGTATGGGGTACTCTACAAATTCAGTAGTTCTCGTACATTGACATCAGAATTCCATTGTCTTGGGGTTTTCAATTTCTAAATGACCTTTGAGTAAAAGCCGTCAAGCTAATACCATAGACTTTCTACAAAGTAGAGAAGTGGGGAGTGGAGGTGAAAGGTCATGCATATTCACTGATGCGTGACTTAATTGTGTCGTTATCAGAGGACAACCGTTGTCCTAAAAAAGCGTCGCCCTCAATGACTGTCAAGTCATCAATCTACTTTTTACTTATTGCCATACATATTCAAGGGGACCTAGTTAAGAAGGAGTGGGTATGGAATACACTTGTTAGTTAGAAAGTGTAACACAATAATAAGGAATGTACTAGAGCGAATATATATTATAATGCATACAATTATGCAGGCCACCCATACAGTGGAATTGCAGAATCAAGTATACACAGACCAACTAGATTTTAGATATGAAACTGCATGTAGTATTAAATAACCATCTCTCTGGTGCTCCTTGATGGTACTGCTGACTCACTTGATCATTCAACTATACAACTAGGGGTGTGCACTGAAGTGGCTTGATTCGTACCTGGATAATAGCAAACAGCACATCGTTGTGAATGACTCTATTTCCATACCATTTCACCTCACCTGGGGTGATCCTGAAGGGTCTGTCTTGGGACCATTGGAGTTCATCCTGTATACTGGTCCGTTGAGTGCGGTCATCTCTTCCCATCGAGACATTCATCATGTCATGTACGCCGATGAGACCCAGCTGTATGTGATCATGACATCCAAAGATCACGAAGGCTCTACGCAGAAACTTAGCGACCGCATCTCCGATGTTAGGACCCCATGCAGGGAAGAACACTAATGTTCTATATAAACATTGATGAATGGGGCTTGTCTCCGATTGTTATCTATGTACATGTATTAATATTTCTTTTTGTATATTTTTCTTTCTATAATATTTTATTTGATTTCGGAAATAAAAATAACAACAACAACAAAATGTCCTGGTCTTCTTCCAATAAACCTAAGTTAAACCAATCTAAGACTGAGATACTACACATCATCTCGCAGTTTAGGAGTTCTTGTAGTCTGCAACGCTTAGATGCTGCTGGCGTTGACATCATATCCTCAGCGTCACTGTTGATAATGTATTGAATATGAAACAACATATCAGGAGTACTTGTCGGACGGCTGCTTTCGGTATCTCCAGGATTAGTAAACTTCGAAAATGTTTGGACAGTCTACCGAAGGATTGATCCATGATTTTGTGACTTCTCATTTAGATTATTGTAACGGACTGTACTTTGGCTTACTGAATTCCACCATTTCTCAACTTCAACATATTTCGAAAGTGGCAGCCCGTCTCATCACCAAAACCAGAAAAAATGAACACATAGCTCATATTCTTAGATTGGCTTTCTATTGGATTTCTACAATATTCCTAGTCCAGTCAAGGGAATCTGAGACAATATACTATGATACTTGTATTCTGTAAGTTGTTTGACATTGCTACCGTTTATCAACATCGGGATGTGATCCGAAGGGTTTTTTCGAAAGTCATTGATGTGCCAGCTTCTCAGTTAAAATCATGTGTTGACCTTTTAAAGCATATGGTGCACAGTGCACTTTTAGAAGTCGTATGGAATTGCTTCGACAGCATGATGAATTCCAGTGGCGTATCCAGCATCTAGCATTTTTCTTGTTTTTTTTGGGGGCAGCGCACATTCGCAACCTCGTTTGAAGACCGTAATAGATGTAAATTGCAGTGGGTATATGACATGGAAGGTTGAACATACTTTAAGCTCTCGGTATGATTCCACCCCCTGTCTAGCTACCCGTATCGTTTAGATAAATTTCTGGATACGCCACTGAATTACGAAAACTTTTTATTCCCTAGATGTCTGCAAATAATAGTTGGCACTCCCTTCATAATTGTAAATATCACACATACACTAACTTGCTTGTTTGCAAATCGCATATTATACCGATTCAAGTTTCAAATATGAAGAGCTCGGTTCTAAAGGGTACTACATCCATTTTTGTATCAATATTGATTTTTTTATTTTTTTTTTATTTTTTTATTTATTTATTTATTTTTTTTTTTGGGGGGGGGGTGGCATTAATATACACATTTCCAGTAGCCTCAAACACTGACACTTCCAAAAAGCTGAATTTCAAAAAAGAGTAAAAAATGGCATTTCAAAAGGTACTATATCCATTCAAGTCTTGCACTGTAACTTGCATACAGTATATATGCAAGATTTCGGTTCCAAAAAAAACTACATCCAATTTCGGTTCCAAAAGGTACTACATCCACAAAAAAAAAAAAACATAAATTCATGACAAGTATCTGTGCAGACTTAGATTTTTTAAAGAGTGGTTTTATACTTGTATCATATACAATAATATAATCAGCCAAAGTACCATTCCAAACTGACATTGCTAACTATGATAATTAAAAACTCGCGTTTTTCTCAGAACTTGGATTTATGGATGTAGTACCTTTATGAACCGAGTTCTTCATATATAAACAGATGTTGTGTAACAAAAGCTAATGAAAAAAAGGCAATCTATTAGCGTTTTACTTTCAAAACGTGCAATTAAGGGCTTATTTTATTTACTGAACACATGCTACGATTGATTTTACCCATAAACCTGAATAGTTAATACAAACGTGATTACTCATCATGAACCATTACTGTTATTTCATGCCAGATACTGATGTAATTGCAGAAATTACAACCGAAATATATTCAGATGGTAATATTACACTAACAAAGATATTGAAAGAAAACAACTGCTTTCTACGTTTGAAAAAGTCAAAGACCCGAGCTATAATAAGGGGCTGCTGTATGCCCGTTGCTTTGTAAATATCCACGCATTTCTTTCTCCTTTTTTGCTAGAGAGAAATTACAGCTAATACTCATATCTTCTGGAAATGTTAATAACGTTTGCATAGCTATTTAAAGATATTTGTGCACTATTGCAAAATTATCATAATGGTATAATTTCAACGACGTTTCCAATAGGGATAGGACCCGACGTATATCCCCCTGTTTGAATTTTTCAAAAAGGTGTAAAAATTGGAACACATACATATGCCTACCCACGGCTTCCTAGGTACATCCCCAATCCGGGAAAATCCCCCCCCCCCCCTGAGTAAAATAAGTAACGTGCAATCAAAGGATAACAGATTGAACTTGGAAATAAATCGCATTAAGTATGGGTTTAAGTGCGCCTTTTCACACTTCACCCGGGCGTGGGCCAGCATTAAAAAAATGCCATATGGAATAAGTACCTGTTCCATTATAAATTTGCATTCGAGATTACTCAAAGGGTGTTACAAAACAGGCAATTTTTTTCCGAAAATCACAGAAGACCACTTCAATATTTCAATCGATTTGTTATAAATGTCAAATGTCAGTCTCAAGTTAATCATCCGAAATCGACTGAGGTGCAACCATGACAGTAATACGGAAACCTTTCCCCAAATCCCTCAACCCTATATGAAAATTATGATTGATGAAAATTACGCGAGCTTCCTTCGAAGTGAAGTTAGTAGAAATGTGGTACAAATCTACTTAGTATGACTGTATTTAGGGGAAGAAAGAAAATTGAGCTAAAGGAAGAGAAAGTGTCCTTAATAGTGTCTTCTAATCACTTAAAATTAAAACACATGACATTTTATTCAGCTCAACTTTAAAAAAATACGGTGACCGTTAATTGATTAATTAAATAATAATAACAATACACGGGCCGGCTGGTTGTGCGTATTATAACCAACACGAAAAAGCCAACAAAAAGCCAATCAACGGCTGGTTCAAAATTACCGAATATTTTGGGGCACCACAAATATTATAAATGGTTATATTTATGTACATTTCAGCCGTCTCTGAACCGATTTTGATCAAACAAAGATGATTTTGTCATCTAAACTGTATATTATTTCAAATTTGACACTCAGTTTTTCATTATCTCACAAAAAAATGATTTGTATAGCGCCCTCTGCAACAAAACTCAACTATCCCTTTAAGTGGTATTTCCACGTCGCACTCTGTTTGTTGCTCGGAACAGAACTGAAAATATCTTTCTTCTCGGCAGAATTTTTGTTTGAAAAAAAAAATCACTTCGTGTGTTCACGTACACTGTACGTAAGAAGGAAAGGAAATCATCCTATTCATTTGTTTGCATCAAAATCTGTTTTGGGACAAATTTCGTCCGCGAAAGCAATTGCTCAAATTCAACCAATTTATAGGATTACTAATAACAAAATGTCTTAGCGCCCCATGTTAATCAGCCTTTTTTTTTCATTTTCAAATACATTTTAACATCGGATTTCATACGCGTTCTTCTTAACGTACACACTGAGAAATAAAGGTACAATTCTGCTACAATAGTAGCACCCTCTGCCAAATACGAGTAGGTGGATGCAAATCTACACCCCAATTCCACCCTTATTTCTTAGTGTGTATATACTTATCCATGCCAAATTTCATTGGGAAATAAAATATATTGGATTTTTTGTTAAAGGAATATAATATACCCTGAAGGGATAACATCGGAGGAATAATTTCTAATAAACGATATTCGTCCCGAGATCAGTGAGGTAAATTTATGTCGCAAATCGCTGTTCTAGGGGTACGAAACAAAAATACCCTGCGGTGTCTCACATTAAGAAAGGAAATGAATCGTAGGAAAAAGTAAATTGAGCAATTCACGATTTTCTGAAAGTCATTCATCATTTTTATTGTGGCATTTTCAGCTGACAATGATAATTATACGATACTGTTTTGTTTTTTGTTTTGCTTCAGGACTTTGCTGTCATTTATGTCATAACTACATGTATCTGGAAAAAATGCTTATTTCACATTGCTTTGAAGAAGACAAAATTCTAAAAGATGTCAAGGTCTTCTATTAGTAACTGTTTGTGATTTCTTCTAAAAATTGGAGGAGATGAAGATGAGAAAGAAAAAGACCGTTCACTTTTCGCCTCCTAGGCACAACGTGATCCCAAATACTTAAAGAATAATAATTACTTCTACTAAAAATAATAGTAAGAAGAAATTAAAAAATAAAACAAATAAATAAATAAGAATAAAAGATAGCAACTTCGATGGAAACTATTGATGAAGGAAAATTGGATAGGGAAAATAGTGACGAATGTAAATTGGATAGGAAATTATACCCCTAGATACATATGCTTCATGTCTTGATGAAACACGCCGCAGCAAAAAAAAATGACGTATAGGTCGTGCACTGCACACATTTTGTAATGATAAAAATAATAATAATAATAATAGCTACATTTATATTGCGCACACAATCATGTATCTCATGGGATGCTCAAAATGCTACCCTGGCTATAGCCCACCTGCCTTGAAGGCGCTAAATGCATTCAAAGACTACATTCCTACCAGGTACCCATTTACTAAACCATTTACTAAGATCGACTTTAAGTTGGACGTAAGTATAGCGGGCCATTCATGCCATATGTTGCTATCCCCAGTGGCGTAATGAGCAAAAAAGTTTGGGGGCTGGCAGACAAAAAAATCTGCATCATCCCACTCTTACATGCAGGCCCCGCTGAACGTTTTTTCAAAGTGGGTGGGGGGAGGCTAAAGTATTTACGATCAAGTATAGAGCGTAGTGTAAATTGGCGTGGGGTCTAGGGGCAAGCCCCGGCAGGGGTCAAGGGGCAGATTCCCCGGAAGCTCAGGGGGTATATATGGGCATCTAATTATGGTCAGATGAGCATATTTTGATACCTCATTATTTTGTGACACCGGCAGGTCACTATTCTTTCTTATTTTCTCTCTTTCTTTGCTATTTCTCTTTAGCAGCTGCGGATCTAGCCTTTTGCTAAGGGGTGACCAAATGACGATGCTGAGCATCGTCCACGAGCCGCGAAGCGGCGAGGCGATTTTTGTTTTGTTTTTTTGGTTTTGTTTTTTTGTTTTGTTTTTGTTTTTGTTTTTGTTTTTTGTTTTTGTTTTTGTTTTTGTTTTTGTTTTTGTTTTGTTTGTTTGTTTGTTTGTTTTTTTTTTTTTTGGGGGGGGGGCTATTTTGAACCTCCCGGCCCGTATGTGATGTTTTCCTGGCATCTAATACCACGATGGAGTCCATAAAAAGCAGTGCTTGATAACGACTTTTAAATCAAGTAACAGTTAAAATAATTTGACCCAATGACGATGTGGAGCATCGTCCACGAGCCGCTTAGCGGCGAGGCGATTTTTGGGGCTATTTTGAAACCCCATACGTGATGCGGAGCTTCGTCCACGAGCCGCGTAGCGGCGATGCGATTTGGGGGAGGGGGCTATTTTGAACCCTCGTAAGTGATGTTTTCTTGGCATCTACTAACACAATGGAGACCATAAAAAACAGTGCAGGATAACGTCATTTTAAATCAAGTAACAGTTTAAACAGTTTGACCAAGTGACGATGAATAGCATCCTCGACGAGCCGCATAGCGGCGAGGCGATATTTTGGGCTATTTTGAACCCCCGTAAGTGACGTTTTCCTGGCATCTACTAACACAATGGAGACCATTAAAAGCAGTGCTTGATAACGTCTTTTTAAATCAAATAACAGTTTAAACAATTTGACTCAATGACGATGCGGAGCATCGTCCACGAGCCGCGTAGCGGCGAGGCGATTTTGGGGGGCTATTTTGAACCCCCATACGTGATGCGGAGCTTCGTCCGCGAGCCGCGTAGCGGCGATGCGATTTGGGGGAGGGGGCTATTTTGAACCCTCGTAAGTGATGTTTCCTGGCATCTACTAACACAATTGAGACCATAAAAAGCAGTGGAGGATAACGTCATTTAAAATAAAGTAACAGTTTAAACAGTTTGACCCTGGGACGATGCAGATCGAGCATCCTCGACGAGCCGCATAGCGATTTTTGGGGGCTATTTTGAACCCCCATACGTGATGCGGAGCTTCGTCCACGAGCCGCGTAGCGGCGATGCGATTTGGGGGAGGGGGCTATTTTGAACCCCCGTAAGTGGTGTTTTCCTGGCATCTACTAACACATTGGAGACCATAAAAGCAGCATGATAACGTCTTTTAAATCAAGTAACAGTTTAATACACAGTAATATCCAGAGTTATCATGTGTTTGGTTAAGTTACCAAATGAGTTGAATCTCTTCTCACAATATTTGTACTTGAAAGGTTTCTCCCAGTGTGCGTTTTTTTTTTTTTTTTTTTTTTGGCGGCCCAAGGGGGGTTAAACCCCCTAACCCCCGTAGATCCGCGCCTGTTTAGTATACTTTTTCCAAAAAGTGGGGCGGAGCTCGAGGTCCCGGAGCCCCGTCGTTCTGCGGGCCCTGCCATGTAGGCCTCTAAATAAGCATATTTCTTGCCTGACTGCAAATTTAGGAATTTGTAATTTTCCAACAAACGCATAAAAAGTATAATTTACTAAAAAGTGAGGAAAAATCTCGGATAATTATGTCATTTCAGCAACATTTGTAAATCACCGGTATCGAATTAGAAATGAACCACGTTTGAATTTTATTGTGACACTGGCAGGACACTAATTGGCTCATCCCCCATCAGTACGCCAGTGTCCCCCCGATCTACACCTTGTTGGCGGGAAAATCGCAACTGATATCCCTACCTATCTTCTTTCTCTCTTTCTTTCCTTATCTTTCCCTCCCCCTTTCCTTTCCCTTCCCTTCTCTCTCTCTTTTAGATTTGATAAGGGGCAAGGGCCTTTCGCCCCGATCCACATGTTGTTGGCGGAATTAAACGCATCTGATCTCCCTTCTTTTCACCCTTTTCTTTTCTTCTTCCTCTTTTTTGTTCCCTTTTAGCTCTCCTCTTTCCCTTTCCCTTCTCTTTTTTTTTTGGCGGGCGGGGAGGCAAGGCCTTTGCCCTCCGATCCACAACTTGTTGGCGGGAAAATTGCAACTGATATCCCCCTTCTTTTCTTTTCTTCTTCCTCTTTTGTTCCTCCCCTTTATCTCCTCTTTTCCTTTTTTCCTTCTCTCTCTCTCTCTTTTTTCTTTTTCTTTGCGGGGGCAAGGCCCGCTCGCCCCTGGATCCGCGCCTGTGGAACATTCCCTCCGGAAATGACCCTCCTCGCCACATCCAAAACAAACCCTGGGCGCAGGCGACTGCGCATTCCCCCGCGTACCGACTAGAGCTGCCGCGGTCTTTTCTAAGCTCTTCTCTATATAGGCCGGACATACGGGTATCCAGACTTTTCGCTAAACTGGATATACGCCGTATAATACGGTTATCTACTAGTGTTACTGTTAGTGGACACTAAATTAATAGTGACTATAAAAACATAATTATGCTCTTCCTGGCTATTTGGGAATGTGTCAGTTTGCAACAGAAATGGAGAAACGCGCATTTTGTTGAAAATCATGTGATATCACGAACATTTATAAATCACTTGTATGGAATTGAAAATAAGTCATGGTTTAATTTTATTTGGGGGCTAGCGCCCCAAGCCCCACCAGTACGCCAGTGGCTATCCCCATTGGTCTCTAAATTATAATCTTTAGATAATATTTTTTCCTTCAATAATGAACTATCAAAAATGTAAACTCTGTAGATTTGAGACCACGATTTGTACGTCCCTTGAAAGACAAATGCCAGTAAATGGTAAGAGCAAACAGTGGCATGAACGGCCTGTTATACTTAAGTCCAACTTAAAGTCGATCTTAGTCTTTGTGAAACACCCCCCAGGATGGAGAGTTGCAAAGGTTATTAGTGCTGCGGCATGGCTCAAACCGCGAACCACGTGACACACAGTCTGGTGACGTATCCACTTGTGTGTGTGTGTGTGTGATTGGGTTTTTTTACAGACTTGTATCTATCAGATATAATAATAATAATAACAACGTCTCTTATAAAGCGCTTACCACCGAAGTCTCTAAGCGCTATAACACACAGAATAGACTGATAAACAATTACATATTAAACAAAACATAAAAGTGCAAATAAACCTACAAATTATAATACATATGAAATACACATCAATGTGAACAGAGTAAGTTTAACGTCACCATCCGAAAGACGTGACTCAGTTTCCAACCGGGGTCGCCTGAGCCAGTTTGTAGGCGAAGACAGAGAGCTGACCAAGTTAACGTACTGCTCGACCAACTTACATTTCCCTAGTATCCACTAGACAACGACACCTGTATTATATCAAATACAGCTAAGTTGACACGGCTAGGGGCTTTTGTTGCGCCTAGCTTTTTCACCGGGGGCAGTTTACACATCAATTGTGAACGGGGCTTACGAGATGAAACTGTACTGATCGATGGACTTGCACTGGACAGTGACTTGAATCTTCTGCGGTCAAAAGTAGAACGGGTCTTCACTCAAGTTACCATCTTTATCCATATTCCTTTCCCGCGCTTTAACCCAGGGGGTTTCTTTTCATTCTTTATATGGTATATTCCCAGGTCCTACCTCGGGAATGTATGGGGTCCGTGCCATTTGATATGAAGATTTTTACCTCTTTAGTGCAACCTCGGTTTCTGACAAACCATTTTTGAAGTTTCCTTCAACGAAGTCGGACAGCACTCGCTTTAATTACTTAATTTTTGATGTCATTTTATCGTTCGCTTTCTTTGTCTCGAGTATAACCACTGATGAAATTAAATCCTTCTTCTCGGAATCAGCGACTCGTAATATATATCACACTCTTTATTTATTTATTCCTTATATATTATTTAGTTTTGATCTTTCATTAAATTCTTAACTGCTAATAGTATGAGATCAATCCATCACAATTACAAATAAAAAGTTATTCGTAGACCAGAAAGTTCACACTTTTCCCTACTTTTCTCGAATCGCCCTTTCTTTAAATTGAATAAGTGAATGTTTGACGAGTCTGGTAATAATCGATCAACATTGTGATCAGAATGCGATGTCACTCTGGGGATGCGGCTTATACGTCGTCATTTTTCATTCGGATCAGAAGCGAGTTGCGTATTCCCTATTATCGTCCCGCAAGAGACATATCGCGGTAGCAATGTCAGCTACCTGCAGTCACCTGATCAATCACTGCGTTTATTTGTCCAGTCATATCATAAATAGCGAGGATGGGGATTAACGGTTGACATTTTAAACTTTAGGGTTTGTTATTTACCATCATTGTGACAGAAAGATTTGTAATACAGAAATAACATCGACCGCAGAATGAAATTGCGCGTCAAATTTACAAGAGACTAAGCAAGTGCCAGAAGACGAAGATTTTCATCAAATCCGCGCAGCAAATTTGTCCCTTAATTATTCTTCATTTGCATACCCATGGTATTATTAAAGTGCCAGGAGGGTTACTGCGGACGGACATGAGGACTTTCGCACACGAGGCGTCACTCGATTGCATTGATACCAGCATAATCAAGCCTGCAAAGGTAATTGACTCATACCCCAGTAATTCAAGGAAATTTACGCATTTTTTTATATTGCTTTCACGTTGCGCAGACGTAGTCCTACGTCAGTAAAATGGCTTGTTACCTCGTTTTTGAGAAGGAATGTTATCCCGCGTTTTCCTAAGACAGTCGTCTGGTGTGACACCGAGTGACATAGATCTAAACGGGGTATAGTGACACCGCGTGTCACAAATGTCATTAGAATTACCCGTATAGCTGTCTGAGGTCAGCCTCATTCGCGTATATTATGGTAAATAACCATTTATCGATTATTCACCGGATTATTTCAGAGTCGTGTATAAATTGTTTGAATCTCGGAGAACCATCACTCTCCCAGGTGCACTTGAAGAGAAAAAGAATTGCTAATTTCTTCTAGCCTGTACCGGCACATTAGCGTTTAATTTGAGACACTAATGGCGCTGGGTTTGGACATTGATGAATAGCAGACGACATGGGCCGTGTCACGTGGACGTATGACCTCATCACGAACAAATTATTCGCATTCGTACTTTTTCCTCTTCTTTCCGTTACCGGGAGTCGGGAGAGCTCCCTGTTAAGAATGTTTACTCTGATTAGGCCGACGAGGCTTTGCAAGATCTTTGCCTCTCATATGATTTCCTTGAAGTCCTCAGCAATTTATCTATTTCAAAAGTAAGGTGAATGTACTCTGCGAGACCAAGTGCCGTCTTTATAAAGGCCAATCATTATTCCCTCTTCATGACGTATAAATTTGGCGACTGAAAGCAAATGGTCAACTGGTTGCCATGCTTGTGCATTAGGAATTAATACAGTAATAACTGAGAATTTGCTGGGTACAAATTTAAATATACTGAGGCATATCTGTACTTTTTTATAGCTATATGGACTGCATCTGTTTATATTGGAGCAAAAGTGGAGAAGTCCTACTTTGGTTTTAAATGATCCAACTTAACTATTCAATAAGTTTACACAGCTTTGGCCGGTAATTGTTTTCGAACATTATCAGAGGTAAAGGTCGACTGGAGTGGATTTAAATTAACTTGACGGACTACTGCTAGATAATCTCCTACAACTCTTTTACTCTTCTATTCTGATCTCTTAAATAACATTTAGGAATAGATTAGATCAATGGGATGAAATCGTAGTATAATGAAACGAAAAACATAAGAACAAAAAGAAAGAAACTATGTTGAATGATTGATTAGGTGATAATGTGGAATGATCATTGCGTTGTAAGGATTTGAAATCGTTAAAAGGATAATAAAATTCCCAAATCTTAATGAAATTCACAGACTAAAATCAAAGCACATAGATACTAGCTTGTGGAGTCGTAATATCATTCCATTTTGAGGAATAAAATGATTGAGATAGCATATCATTTACATTTTCTATTTCATTTATTTTTTTGGCAAGGGTGTATTATACCGTGTGTGTTGGCTCAGTCAGTAGAGCGTCCGCCTCACAACCGGGAGGTCGTGGGTTCGAACCCCGGCCGCGTCATACCAAAAGACGTTAAAAGATGGGAGTCGCTGCTACCTTGTTTGGCGTTCACCAATAAGGGGATAGAGCAATGTCGATCTGGCGCTGCTCAGTGGCTGCCGGGCTCACAATCAATTGGGCACAAAGAATTTCCATTTTCGGTTTAATAAAATTTGGAGTGGACTATAAAAGATTATTATTATTATTATTATTATTATATATTTCCCCCTTACAAGAACTCAACCTTCTCTGAAAAAAACAATGCCTCTTATCAATTTAAGAGTCTGGTGCTTCAATTAAGAATTCAGCTTTAATCAATCAAATGCATTAAGTAGATGTTATTAGCACTGGGCCTTATAATCTTCGAATGCTCCTTAGTACAGCATAATGTTAGTTACCTTACTTATGCACAAACATCCAGGGCAACACGCGGGACTGACGTAATTATGTTGGCTAAATGTCATTAGTAGTAAGCTGGGCAATAATTGCAGTGCAAATAATAACTTCTTCATGCGGTATTCTGGCCATTATTGTCCGGTAGAAGTCTAATAAAAATAAAAATTCAAATTCTTGCGTGGTAGAGATACAATGTAAGAAATGCATTATGGGTTTTAAAAAAAACATGGCCATTTCGATCCTTGTCCATATCAATCTTATTTCTTATACATGATATACGTAATATCCCAACAGATATTAAACTTGGCATGTAAAGATAAGTTCCATGTGGATTACGTCATCTCTTATAACAATTCTTTCCTCTCATCAACCAATTGGTTGTCTTATCCACAGTCTGTTTCCAGTCTCCCATCGTTTCGATTACGACCACGGTTATCCGAATCTACACCAATCAATCTACAATAACAATTATGTTCTTTCATTAATATTCCCTCTACATTTTGGAAACAATTAAATGATATTATGTACAAAGTATCGTCTTCTACTAACTTTCATTGGTAGCGTTAAGTTCTCGAAGCGATAAAGAAATATAATGAACAACTTATTGAATTTGTCTCACATCGTTCCCCGTTTCTATTGACCCGTATTCATGTATGCCACATCATTTAATATTTCACCCATTGGATCCATTTCCATAATATCATCAATTTTATCTCAAAGGAACACCGAATGTATGAAATAAATTGTACAAATTAAATAGAAAGATGCTCACAAGGGAAATCACACAGTTGCCAAATTCTTTTATCCGAAATTTTCTGATCCAGGCATTTTTGGGGTAATTTAAATCGGCTGGATGCCATGGAGGACTTCACTTCATATCTAAGAATCTATTGGGGTTTACCCTTTTGAATTTTTTACCACGTTAGCATATGATCTTACACTTTCAAAAGCTATGTGAAGCATGGAAAAGTTGCAAGTTTATGTTGTGAAATAATCGTTAATTGCTTTAAAGGTACTATATCCCATTTGCAGGCCAACAAAAATGAAAAGGTTAAATTCCACCGGCATTTGAAAGATAATACTAAATTAGAACTTCCTCAAAACAAAAGGGCTTAAAAATGTCTTTTTTGGGAAAATAACGACCGTTAGTTGTCGAATCGACTTTAGGGATTTTATTTATTTTTTATTTATTATTAACATATTTATACAGGATAAAAAAGAAACAAACGAATCAGTAAAGATGTTTTTCATTGATGTCCTGTTAACATGATAAAACATTTCCAATTCTAACCAATGGGATTCTTTTATTACATCAATCAGAAAAATAAATACGGCTTTTAATGGAAAAAAATAGGAAAAATATACAAATAATGGAAAATAAGTGCCAGACCGAGGATTAAACTAAACATGTAATAAAAATATAAAATATATATGTGTATACACACACAACACAGATCCTCCAAAAAAGGCTCGTTCGTATACTCGCACTCACGGATTATACTCACTCATACTCGCACTTGAAACTTTTACATATCTTCACTCGCACTCAGGCGTACTATTTCACAAACGTGTATGAAAACCACTCCCTACCCACCCCAATTTACACACACACACACACACACACACATGCACGCCCACGTACGCACGCCCTCAAACACACACACGCACCCTCATGCACTCACCTACCCATACATACGAATTCAAGAGAAGGAAAAATAATGTACAAGCATAGTAAAAAAAATATAAATCCTAATATATAGTCTGGCAACCATTCATTTAAGAGGTTTTGAAAGAAGTTAATAAATAACCAATCATATTTGTAGAGTGGAAAGAAATAATAGCAACAATAAAATCGGTTAGGAATCCATGTTTTCGGGCCTGAATATCTAATAGATTGCTTGAATAGTTCAGTATTAGGTTTTGGTAAGACCACATTGAGTGAGTCAAAATTGCTAGTTTTGAAACCATGTCTATCGCAGAACATTTCAATTTCATTACATAGTCTTACTGGAGCATTCCCATGTATACATCGAAACATAAGCATATTAATAAAATAATCTCTTCTAGTTTCCAAATTTTGCCATTTCAAATCTTTAAATAGTTTAGAGACGCTGATTTCTCGTGAACCAAAATGTTTAGACACTATACGCGAAGCTCTTTTCTGTATGCGATGAATATAATCACAGTATTTTAATGAACAGTTTCCCCACACTGAACATGCATAATCAATACATGGTTAAATGGTTGCTTTATATACAGTATTAAGTAGGGAGGTGTTTAGCGTATTACTTAATCTTCGTAATAAGAAAAGTTTATATGCAAGGCTTTTACACAATTGTTTGGCATGTCCATGCCAGGTCAAATGACAATCAAAATTGACACCTAGATATCTAGCCGAATCAACCCGTTTTAGTTTGGTGCCATTCAAATTTACGTTTAGTTCATTATGGCTGCAGTTAGCTCGCGAGGATACAACCATAACATGATTTTTATCAATATTAATCTTTAATCTACTATTGGTATACCATTTCTCTAATTCGTTGATGCAAATCTTTAATTTAGACTCAGCTTCATTCACATGTTTACCAGTAGTGTAAATTGCTACATCCGCAAAAATACTACATGAGCCAGCATTGACACTTTGAATGTCGTTAGTACAAAGAAGGAAAAAGGTGGGGCCAAGTACCCCACCCTGAGGTATTCCGATCATTACTTCATCTGGTTTTGACAGTTTACCATTTAGGCTGACAGCTTGTTTTCTTCCACTTAAATAGCTTTGAAACCAGCGCAATTCTGTACCTTGTACACCATGGTATTGTAGTTTTAAAAGAAATAATTCGTGAGATATAGCATCAAAGCATCTAGATATATCAAAGAAACAGACAGCAATAACTTCACGAGCATTTAATGCTTCAGGACCCGAGTTAGGTGGGCGATACAAGCAACAAACGAGGATATTCATTATCTCGCATTTCAATTCTATAAGAACCATTCAATGTCATGTTCCGTAATAGAATCTTCCCAATCAATCAAATTTAATGATTGTTTAATATAAAGACAAACACCACCTCCTCTTTTGTTTATCCTATCTTTTCTTATAATATCATAGCCTTCCACTGAAACCATTTTTAATTTGATCATGGAGCCAAGTTTCAGATATACATAAAATATCCAGATCAAGTGTTATGAGAATAAATTGTATTTCGTCTATTTTAGGATAGAGACTACATGCATTAATATGAGCTAATTTCAGTCCAGTAAAACATTCAATTTGGGTTTTAATGTTATGCAAAGATTGATTGTAAATGTTCAGATTCTGAGCATTATAAGGATGAGGAGTGTCACTGGATGAGTGAACTGGGGAGGGAGGACGCACAAAAAAGACTTTGCCGTTTACTCAAAAATATTAACAGTTACTGCAAAATTTAGCTTTATGTCCATATTGAAAACAGGAGTTGCACTTTAATTTAGTTTCATATCTATAATTTCTCTGTATGTGATTCAGTTCACCGCGGTTCATGGTCATTGTTGGTCTATTATTCATAGTTATAGATGGAATTTGGATAGTTCCATGTCCACCATCATGTTTAGATGTAGCTGTTACATCCGCATCAGGCGCGGGAGAAAGATTAAGAGTCGAGAACGGTATACAACGAATGGTCTTCTTTCTCTAATAATTTAATGAAACGTCAAAGCTACCGCGCTTCGCACGGTAGGGGTGGTGGGAACTGAATTTAAACAAGGATTAAGAGTCGAGAACGGTACAACGAATCGTCTTCTTTCTCTAATAATTTTATGAATCGTCAGGTTCCGCGCTTCGCGCGGGAGGGGGTAAACTGAATTCAGACAAGGATTAAGAGCCGAGAACCGTACGACGAATCGTCTTCTTTCTCTAACAATTTAATGAAATGTCAAAGCTTCCGCGCTTCGCGGAGGGGGCTGAATTCAGACAAGGATTAAGGGTCGAGAACGGTATACAACGAATGGTCTTCTCTCTAATAATTTAATGAAACGTCAAAGCTACCGCGCTTCGCACGGGAGGGGTGGTGGGAACTGAATTTAAACAAGGATTAAGAGTCGAGAACGGTACAACGAATCGTCTTCTTTCTAATAATTTTATGAATCGTCAGGTTCCGCGCTTCGCGCGGGAGGGGGAAACTGAATTCAGACAAGGATTAAGAGCCGAGAACCGTACGACGAATCGTCTTCTTTCTCTAACAATTTAATGAAATGTCAAAGCTTCAGCTTCGCGGAGGGGGCTGAATTCAGACAAGGATTAAGGGTCGAGAACGGTACAATGACTCGTCTTCTTTCTCTTAAAATTTAATGAAACGTCAAAGCTTCCGTGCTTCGCGGAGGGGGCTGAATTCAGACAAGGATTAAGGGTCGAGAACGGTACAATGAATCGTCTTCTTTCTCTTATAATTTAATGAAACGTCAAAGCTTCCGCAATTCGCGCGGGAGAAGGATTAAGAGCCGAGAACGGTACAACGAATCGGCTTCTTTCTCTAATAATTTAATGAAACGTCAAAGCTTCCGTGCTTCGCGCGGTAGGGGGGAAACTCCCCCCTCCCTGCACCCACCCCCCTAGGGCGCTCTGTAAATGATTCGCACGCTTCGCATGCTCACTACCGCCCCCTCTAAAATAAAATCCTGGCTACGCGCTTGATCCGCATACTGATCATGCGCCTTGCATGATGTGCCGTGACATGATTTAACAGGCATGAATCCGGGTCTCATGATCGAAGACTGAGAAACTTCATGTACGTGATCTGAGATCGCACACCCAAGTAATCTTACACCTTCAGCATTTAGGTGGATGCCGGCACTTGCGAGATGCTTTTCAGGATCTATGGCGTCGTGTTCAATGAATTTCCAATCGCGTCTAGCTGCTAGCTAGTCAAGTAACCAGTTTGCCTCATACGTTTTCCATACAAGCTCTTTTTTGGAAAGTTTTTCGGGGGATTATTGAACTCAGAGCGATCGTTGAGACAGTAGGGCATTTCGCTAAGATCTGATCGGCAAGAGATTCAATCTGTGTCACTAACATGCTCGGGTCGGTGTTTACCAGGTTGTTTGTTCCGACATGGAAAACAACTTCATTTGCACGATATTTGTTTGTAAGAAAATGAGCATGTTCAAAGATATTTTCTACTCTAGCACCGTATCAGTATCTGCAGTATGAGACTACAATATGCTCTGTACTATAGGGTCCATGCAGAAACTGACAGATCTAGGCTCTCCTGAAGGCTTGAGGAATTGAGGAAAAATGTCAAATTAGAGTATGTTCTTGCAGACTACATAACTACTGGCAGAACGTGAATGTAACAAAAGAACATATAGGGGTAGCAATTACCCTTCCCCCTCCCGCTGGCTACATACTGATTCTAGATCACGAAGGCATAGGGGCAATTACTGTATAGGCCTATATAGAATTGCTAGATACAGGTAAATTACAATAACAGCTATAAAAGAGAAGATCAATTTTTCTCGATTACTCGTATAATAAAATCGTCAGTGTCGTGCAATTAGGGCCTTGGAGTGTATTAGAGAAAGTGTCAGGTGTTGGAGTGGTTTTTAAACACTCGACCAAACCTGAAGTAGGAATTGACATTTAATCCATCCCATCGAGATTTACATCACGATTAGAAACAAATGTATACTCTCTGATTCTTAGAATGCCATGTATGTGAAGAGAGGTGAAACAAATATCTAATTGAGTTTGGTTTGTGGAAATAGGTCTGATACTGACCATGGTTTCAAGTTTAAACGACGAAAATTGCGATGCGTCTTACTTTATGAAATGCATAGGCACATTTCATATTAAGAAAGGATTTATTTTTTAGTTCACGTGAATATGAAATTACTTCCTTACATATTATTTAGATGACGAACAAAGAACATAATCGATTTTGGCTACATTATGAGGTCTCACACTTTTAAAAAACATTATGCAGATACATTTTACTTCGTTTACACAGCCAAATATCGTCTGAATATGCTGTCCTTAAAGGCTAAGTCCACTTTATGCAAATTTATTCCAAAAATAATTTAAAAAATCACAAAAAATGCTTCTTCTCCTTCATATTGTGACCGATTTTGATTTGATTTGCTTTATATAATAGAGCTAACTTTGGTACACTATACCTCTACGCAGAATTTTGAAATTTTTCTCCATTAATTAATTATGGTAATTTATGCAAAATTTATTCCAGAAAAAACAAAAATTGCTTCTTCTCCCTCATTTCTCGACCGATTTTGATTTGGTTTGCTTTATCTGGTAGAACTAAAATTCTACACAGAATTTTGAGATTTTGCTCCATTGATTAATTATGGTAATTTATTCAAATTTATTCCAAAAATAACAAAAAATGCTTCTTCTCCTTCATTTCATTTTTAAAGTTTTGTGCAAAATATTAGGATGATTATTTGCAAATTTGATCCTCACAGAAAACACTTGATTTGTGGATTAAAAAGAGGAGAAAAGAGAGGTTGAAAATTAAATGTTCAGAACGCATTTTGTTTTCAGCAAAGCGCTACTCGGGCTCTACTAGCGCAAGGCCAGGATAGGCCTAGGCATGGCAATCACACTGCATACCCCCCCCCCCCTTGCACACACACTTTGGATAAGTAGAACTATGGTAGTAGGGTCCATGGTAGAAAAATGCTCACAGTTATTGTTTATGCTGGTGGCCCAATCTGGCAAAAATATAACAATTTTATAAATGATAGGAAATATCAAGAAATGATGACTATTTATACCTCTGTCCTTTTCTTATCATAATAAAAGGTGAGTATGTTAACATTTATCTCTTACTAAGTTCGAGTCCTCCTTGTCATAAAACTATATATTTTTCAACCAATTTTCATTCCATTTCCTTTAGTTTCTATTTAATCTTGTACAGCTAAATGGAATTATGTCCCTTCCAGGGCATCAAATTTTTATTTTTTGACCAGTTCAAAAGTGTACAACATAAAATTTACGATATTTGTTGTTGCGAGATGCGGATGAGCGCTACGTCATTGACGTTCTGGTTATCCCATAATTTTCCCTTTTTTATCCCCAAGAACTTGATTTCCCCATGCCTTTACCCAGGTTGTATGATTTGTATCTTATTGCATGCATGACATTTCACAATCTTTTATGCACTTTGAAAAATTGATACTATTTTCGGAATACTGTATATTCATAATTCATTAATTTTCATATAAATAGTTTATTAAAATTCAATTTGTTCATGATTTAACAATAACAAAAATTACTCTATATTAGTGCATCCACACGAAAACATTTCTATCAATTTAACTTGGATGCTGGTGTGAGGAAGTAAGATTTTTAGGGGGAAATTGGAAATTTATATTATCAATATAAAGAAAATAATTACTGGATAGTGAGGCAATGACGTCACAGACTCATGAGTGAGTTGCCAATTTGTCTTGTGATTTTCAAAGTTTTCATGTCATTAAAAATTCATAACTTTCTTATGAGTTATCCGATTTTGCTCAAACTTCTTTTGATTGGTTTGTCTGATTTTTCTGCTTTTATTGAAAGTAAGTTAATTTTGGAATGGACTTGCCCTTTAAGGTGTTTGATATCTCGCACACCATTGCCAAGAATTTAAAAACCAACAAACGGTAATCTTAGCCATGTTGGTCACCTTTTTGAAATGTGTGAATATTACAAAGACTCATGATCTAGACAAACACGATAACAAAGATATCTAAAGAACATCCTAAGGCGATTTCAATTTCCTTGCGCATCAGCTTTTGAAATGTGCGAACATCACAATCACGTGTTACGTAATCTGAACATGATTTCTATCGGACATACATAAGGGTATTGAAATTGCCCTTGACTTGATTTTTCAAAATTAGTTTCAATCGTGTTAACATGTATTCAAATTGCCCTTGACTCGATTTTTCAAAAGTTATTTCAATCGTGTTAACATGATATACAATAGAATATTGAAATTGTCCAAGTGTTGCTTTCTTGAAAGCGATGTGAGATTGACTACACCGTATGGCCAGCTAGACCTAATTTAGTAAGTTTAATTAACAATGATCAAAATAGCTAAAATAGAAGTTGGTATAGACGCACACGTCTTGTATCACCTAAGTGTCTCCAGGCGTAATGATATTCATTCGGGCCTTCGCTCTGATATCGGTCACCATGCTCGTTTGCCTGACATTTTATAGCCAGCAGCAGGTGGAATTTACATACAAATTATCAGCAAGAAACAATATCCGATACTTTTGAAAAATTCTGCCTTGCATTCGAAGCAGTACCGAAATTGGGGCAATCGTGATTAATAACACTCGTAAATCGTTTGGGATTAATCCTCTACTAGCTGGGATTTAGTTTCTTTAAAAAGAGATTTTTAAGTCCGTGGAATGAGTTATGGAGTCGTTAATAACTCGACACAGTGAGTTGTGCACCGTGAGTCGGCTTCTTCTTTCATCTAGAATTTGAACCAAGTTTTGAGTTGCGTTTGATCAAGTATTTCAAAGCGTTCATTTTGAACGAATTTGGACATTGGTCTCGATCAATTGTTTCAACGGGTACAATGTAATCATTTTGTTCCTTTTTTTCTTCGATCAAGTACTTCATCAGATCAAATGTAAACGAATTCGTATATGGTTCTAACTCAAGTAAGATCCGATTATGTGTCCCAAAGACATTATATGATTAAGAAAAAGATTTTACACCTCTGTCATTTTTGGAGTAATTTCTAGTATTCGTATCCTTGTAGTTATTATATTATATATCATCGGAACTAAAAAAAAGGCCTGGTGTGTCTGTCAAAATCATGTTTATTTATCAAATATCACAAATACTTTAGTTCAACGTTTTATCATCTTGAGCATATCACATTACAGGGGCTTTGCTGCTGTACTACGCTCTTTGTTTTCTCTTGAGATCCCTTCACTTATCCTCATGTACTACCTCTCTGCTCTCCATTCTCATATTATTTTCTTATTTATCACATCTTTCCCCGCCTGCCTCTGTCTCTTCGCTCCTCACCGCCAGCACCCACTTCAGCGCAACCGGTGTTTCAACATATGCCTTCAGAGAGTGCCGACCTACTTAATGCCTTTGCTTATCCTGCCTTTTCGTTCAATTTGTCTTACCCCCTCCCCCTCCCGCAATCTACACATCCATCTTGTTCAGATCTTGTTCACTGCTCTCACACTCTACTTTTTTATCATGAGGTCATTTTTTTAGAGAGAGGGTGAGAAAAAGAGAAAGAGAGAGAGAGAGAGGTGTGAAGTGTTAAAAAGACAGAATGTTAATTTTCGCCAAAAAGGATAAAGTGTTATAAACAAAGATAAAGTTCTAAAATTAATGTAACTATATATTAATTTACAAAGCAGAGAGCTAACCCATAGGTCTATTTAAAATATTCTCCAAATTTGCTAGAGTGCACCTTTTTTCTGGGGGGGGGTGTTATATTAGGGATTACTTCGTCTGGAGTGGTACCCATGCTTTTTAAAAAATAGCGGAACTTGCTCTAAAATCAGTAATTCAGCCAAATTTTTTTATCTGATGTTCTTCCACACTCTCATAATACAATGATAACGCTCAAAAATTATTTTTCACCTCTTCCCAGAACTTAACCTTCTCTTTAAGTGAGTATATGGTCCTAACATAGCAATTTAACAAATATCGTGATGTTACGATGGACGTTGCTTAGCAACATGCCTAACTATACTCCTCGTAATATCGCAAAGTTTAGCAAAATTTCGATGAGTGGATCTTAGTGTATTTGGGCCTGATAAACATAATCAAGGCAAATGTACAGAAAATCTGACATGAAAGGGCAAATTTGTCCTCGCTCACTGAAATGCCATGCCCATTGACGTCGAAGTGTAGCCAATCACAAATAAGTCATATTTTAGACACGGGAAGACGAACGTATTTGGGGAAAATTTAATCTTGTACCTATTATAAATACTTATGCTTGAATTGAGCCATGCATTCCACATTACCTTTGATATTTACATTTATAGCATAACCATAATTCTAACCATTCATCTTTAATATCAAGCTCTGAAAAATGCAACGAGTTTTTCATTAAATGGGTTTAAAATGAATTTATCGATAAATAGACCAGAAAAAAAAACAAGTTGGTTTTTCCTACACATTATTTTAGTTTCTTTATTCGTACATGCACGTGTATGTCAATGTAAATAAACATTCATAATGACAAGCTGTATGATCAATAACCATAATTAATGCTAATAGTGAAGAATAAATGATATCATATGAAATACACTGGACTAGGTTTAGGTGGTGTTGAGTGAGAGAGATTCACATTAGTTCGTAACATGATCTCGAAGACTTCCGAAACTTCAACTCAGGGAAATGTCAAAACCCTATTATACATCATTATGTTTGGATTAGGAAATGCATGACTGTAATGTTCACATAGTTTTAGAGGTGACGGACAAAGCTATTGAAATTGCCTGAGGGTTATTTTCCGACAGTCTTTGCGATGACGTATAGTCAATTAAATGTCACATGATAAACATGTTTAATTGTTTATCATTCGACGAAACTTTGTGGACGGATACCCTTTATTGACAGCTGATCGAGTTGACCTGGCATAGATCATTAGACATGCAAGATGGGTTTTGTTATTCACCAAAACCACAGACTTATAGTTAAATGTTCTTGGTATTTGCCATTGCTTAATAGAAAAAAGCCGCAATCGCGACGGTGTTTTCCTTCTTTTTATCGGCACGTTACTCAAATATCTCGACTTCCTAGCAAGTTTTACTCGCACCTGCCGAATGTATGAAACCTATACTTGCGTCAGAGCGGCTCCGAGGCCAAATCCAAATAATGAATCGCACGAGTCTGACAAAATTTCGAAATAGAGGTAAAGTAACGGTGGAAATCGGAAGACTGGTGCAAGCGTGAGCTCATGTATATGATTGGACGAGACCCAAAGCGTCGTGATAAAACCTGAAGCGTTTTAACGATTCACACAAGAGAGCGTTGTTTCACGTGTTGAAGGCTAATGTAAACCGTACGTGACTTGAATTAAATGTGATTTTTCCTCCAATGTGTGATCTCAAATAAATTTGAGGGTGATATGTTTGATATGATTGACGAGACACAGAGGTGTAGCCTGGGTCAAGCTGATCAGGGGAGGGACTATCGCACTTTGGTCACTGATGGATAAAGTTTCTAAAATCGGCGAGCGAACATAGCGAGCAAGGAAGATTGTTTTATTTTGGTTTATTAAGTCTTCATTGTGGTTAAATATATGAATTGTTATATTCGTGATCAAAATACACGAAATGATATATGAAAATAGCACATCAGGTCAGTATGCTGGTATTTTCTTTTTGGGGTACATGGAGCCTCCCTCCCCACGTACTCCGATATAAAAGATAGAAGATTTGACAAAATAATTTCAATTCATTAGGACTTCAGGCATGGTAGTACGGATGGTGGGGGCCTTCGGTGGCTTAACCCCCTCGAAGAATTTGTTCCAGCTAGAATCACGCCTGATTACTAAGCAATTAGTCAAATGAAGCACGTACAGGTATAAACGGATACATGGGCATGAAATAAAAGAGGATGCCACCGCAGGAATGGCCATTCAACAACAAACATTTCCAAGAAAACAAAATGATCTGTGCACCTGAGCAAAAATAATGAGTTCGTTCTTCGCATTAAATTTCATGGGCGACATTCATAGTTAAAAAGGTGCTAACAGATACACATCTTTCCTCCCAGATATAAGTTTTAAATCACGCGTAAAGAACGATAGGGGAGGAAGAGAGAGAGACACACACACACACACATAGTGAGAGAGAAAGTGGGAGAGTGAGGGGAGAGCAAGAGAGAAAGAGAGAGAGGGAGAGGGGATGGGGGCGAGGACAGGGGGGCAACACCTTCTGCCGGCCTAATATGTAGTCCTTGATAACCTTACCGGTCACGCGATGCACATAGATGAAGCATCCCGGTATCTCTCTTTGATGGTGATTGTCTTGATTGAGAAGGTCATGTCGACATACATCGGCAAATTGTGGAAATAAATTTCGAATCCCTTAGGAAATCATGATGTGCCTATCTTCTAGTATTTCCAATTTAGAGCACGCTATTATACCTACTATAATGTATGATTTTGAAAGTAATGCCCTGAGACTGAGTGCTGTTCAAGGTCATGGGTTTCGTGAAGACATGCGTTTCGTGATGTATCTAGTTGATCCAAGGAGTTATTCCTTGGTTGATCTCTGTTCAAAACGGTAAGGTATCCGTATCCTTGAAAGGCATTTAGACAAACAGTTCACTCGCAGACCCAATATTCGTGTATTGTATGGTAGTTGGCCAAATATTACAAGGGCATGCACCTCCTCCCCCATCTGCGATGATTTGACATTTTCTCCCAGATTTCTTTACATGTATTACATCAAAAGAAAAAGAAAGTATTAAGGGTTGGTTTGCAATAGTTTTTCAGGTTAAGTTTAGGTTTAGGTTATGTTTATGGTAAGGGTTATGTTAGGAATTCGCAAGAGCACGTGCCGTACAATGGTGCTAGCGACTGTGTGAGATTTGAAAGTGGACAGGGAGAGAGAGAGAGAGAGCATGAAGCTCTAGTGGATAAGATTTTCATGAATGACTATTTGTTTTAGGGGGAATTGCTTCATACCTATCTTTTGGTTTCCCATCTCTCAACAACAACAAGCAAAGGGAGAAATCCGAGTCATTCACGCTCATAATGGCATTTGACGCAATTGTACGAAATGCTACACTCTATACCAATGCTACACTCTATACCATACTCTATATCAAAGTATTCATAACAGGTTTCTTGTATTGCAAACCGTATAACCCTGTCCAGGATTACACAATAGTTTATCTTATCTATACAATTACCACAACATTCAATAAAATGTTACATTCTCAATCTGAAAGAGAAATTGTAAGTGAGTGAAAATGGAATGCAAGGGTATTTGAAGATTAAGCAAGGTCTATTGTTTAAAGCATTAAATTAAGTTGTAATTTGAATAAAAACAAAATGTGTACGAGTTTATTTGACATGGATCTAGAGTGACTGAACGTAGATTCAACAACTGCCCACGTGAGCATCACTAAAGAGATGTGTGGGGGCGTTACCCCTCCATTCAAAAGATATATGAATAGTAATAATAATAATAAATAATAGTAATAATAATGATAATAATAATAATGATGAAAACAATGATAATAATTATAATAATAATAATAATAATAACGAAAATAATATTTATTTACCCAATGAAGTCTCATCAGCATCAATGCTGAACTTCCAGAGTGCCCTGTAGTAATTAGGTACCTGGCAATGAGTGTCAATCATGGATTATGGATATTAGTGACAAATACAGATATAAGTTTTGCCAAAGGACGTTTAATAGTGTCGGGCTAAGATTCAAACCCTTAACCCTTGGATTGAGAGTCAAGTGATTGAACCACTAGGACATCAGGACATCTCCACATATGTAAGCAAGCTTTTTTATTTACCTTTTTATGCGTAAATTTAAAAATATGAAGACCGTACGAAAAATTCGTTTTATATTATGTCAAACATCCTCCTCTCAAAATGATGCAGAGACACCTTCAGCCCCATTAACCGTCAACGGGCCCGCTACCCATATCGTGAACACCTTATGGTCAGGTTTACCGCATGTCCCTTTCTGATCACCAACTCATTTTCAAACGGGGGACCCAGTGTCGTAAGATGACACTAACAGGGGTGAAATTACAAATATATATATCTATACCAAGGACATATAAACGACGAAAAGGGCAGAGCCTGCTTTGTTGACATTCGTGAAAGCATTGCAAAGTTCATCTTCTTCACCCGTCCGTCGCCCAAAGTTCGAAGCTGGAAAACTCAATTTCCATTTTCTATTTTGATTGATTTTGGTACAGTAACGTGTTTCCACCTGCAAAACGCGACTCTGTACATTCTATGGCATACAATCCCGGTAAAAGTTGTTTAGCCGCGGTTTCACGTTTCTGAGTAGTGTTACTCTTATAATATATAGTTCTTGTTATCTTTATCGTTATAGTTGCAGTTCTAGTTGTTGGAATAGAAAGAGGTCTAGTTCTAGTTGTAGCTCTCGTTCGTAGGTGTAGTTGTCGTTGCAGTTGTCGTCGTAGTTGCAGGTGTAGTGGTCGTTGTAGTTGTAGTCAGGGGCGGCGATTTCTTTTCATGACCGGGGAGGGGGACGAAATGCGAGGGACGAGGGAGCATAGTGAATGAGAGGGGCGAAGGTGACGGAAGTGAATACCCCCTCACAGGTTTTTTTTCTTAGCAAAACTATAGTATAAAAACAAGCAATATACTTTTGTCACACTTCACTTTCATTTTGCCGGTATTAAGTGAGCAATCCGAAGGGTTGTTAATATTTAGTAGGGAGCTTGGGCATTGATGGGATTTCTATTTCCCACATTTTGATATCCTGAATACAGATTTTCTACAATATGTACTTGTACATCTTGAAGGATATTATGCGAGGGAGCGTAGCGATCCCCCCTAAACAAATGAGGGGGGGGGGACGTGTCTCTCCGATGTGATCTGGACGTCCACATCCCGATTTGTGACGATCAGAAAGTCTGCTACATTGGTGTCAAACACGGCTGTTTAGATTCCATCGAGAACTGACTTGTAGCTAAAGAAAAACATGGTTATTAAGGAAAGTGTCAAAAGGGCTGTTTATGTTGCAATCGAGAACTGACTGAACACTTGTAGCTAAAGAAAGATTTTGATTCATGTCAATTCAAACATACTTTTTAGGTAACACACTAAGGACATGATGAAGTTAAGATGGATACTTTCCCGAGAAAAGAACGTCTGTTTGGATCCAGAATGGTGTTAACTCATATGCTTTAACGCCCTTCTAACAATGAACAGACCACGCTTGACGTAAGCACGAAGTAGCCTTGACGGGACAAACAGCAATATCCTCTACGTACTTCTAAGCTGACAAGGGGCACACCGAAACAAACAATGTGCGTGCGTGGGCCTGTCATGGCGCGTGAAAAGACAAACAGATATGTCGATACAGGATAATTACTGCTAATTACAATGACATTTGGTCACATGTAATCTGTACGACTGTCACACGACTGAGACAGATGTACCAAATTAAAGCGTTCTGATTATCATGACATGACAATCATGACAAGTTTTCTAATGTCTGGGTCCTACCTAAATATCTAACAGGGATGCAATAGATCACTCTAGACATCGTAGATGGTATTTTAATCTGTTCAATTGCCCAAAAAATATTCACGACCGAAACAGAACAGAACAGTAATATAGACTTACAAAATAAAAGAAAGATAAAGGATATAGGAAGGGAAAAGAGAGTGGAGAGGGAAAAGGAAAAGTGGGTAGCAGGGAAAAGGGGAGAGATGTGGGGGGTGGAAGAAGGAGGGTGAAGAGTAGGAGGACAAGTGGAGGAGGAAGGGAAGAGGAGGGGAGGCGAGAAGGTGGAGAATAGGATAGGGGGCGGAGGAAAGGAAGGGGAGAGAGAGAGTGTAAAAAAGAGGATGAGAATGAAAATGTGAGTGTGTGCATAGTTGAAGAGGAAACGCGTCACCAATCTAGTACATTTTTTTCTCGTACACCCTCAGGCGATATGTTTCAGGAGCAAATGAAGGGTATAAGTTGGCCTTCGGTCGTAGCGACTGACGCGAGTACCGAAGCCTAGGGCACCTACTTGAGATGCACACATACAAAAAGAATCACTTTCCAACACTTTCATGCGCAAATGAGCAGAATGGTTTAATATAAACATCAGTACATGGATTTGTTTCATTCTCTATATAGTCTATAGCATCTGAGTACTTTTTACCTTGAGCTCTCATGTCCCCATGCGTTATTTTGTTGGCAGGTAGCAATCGCTTATTTTATTTATTTCTTCATTGTGATCAATATTCCTCCGGTGTAGGCCTACAGGTTGTTTACTTGCATGCTCGTTGAACCTAGCATTGTCACACTGTTGGCCTACAGTACTTCATTTTACTTAATTCATTTTTTGCCTGTTTGTTGCCAAAATATGTGTTGTAAAATATGTGTTGTAATGAATCGGATATCGTGGAAGAATGGAGCCAACAAAGTGTGAGGAAAACGAAGGATGAATGGAAATTATGAATTAATAGATTTTCGATGTTTTATAATTTTCGCTTATTCAACAAATTATTTTCATCTTCCTCATTTAAGTTATTGACTAGCTACCACCCCTATATTTACAGTGTTCATGAAATAATAATTGATTTTTAATTGAAATTAATTTCTCAAGGTTAAAACGTGATCTACAACAACCAAACGGTATCCATTAATACACTCAGCTCAAAACACACAATGTAAATAGAACGTTAATATAAAACAAAGCATATAATACTTAGCCATCCTCAGCCTTTCAAGGGGTATCCCAGTAGAGCAACAGCCCCAAACCCTCAGAACCTTCGGAAAAGTTGTCAAAGGGCCTGCGAGACTAACACTTTCGGTCTCATGGGCCGTGGATTCTATGAACCATTGAGATTACTATTCATGAAACTGAGAATACTGTATGAGTGAACATATTTTGTTATTTTGTGTTATTTTTGTACCTTCTTGTTACATAGTTATGCGCAGTTGGGTATATGTTTGTATAGAATTTGTGCGAGACAAATTTACAATTGTTATCATTATCATTATTTAATGTTGTTGTTGTTGTGTTTGTCGGTTTCCTAGGCTGTTGATCTCGTGTTTTGTTGGGGTCGTAGTCTGAAGCCGTTATTTCATTTTACGTCCACTTTCCCCATTCTTTGGCATTGATCGTTGACCTTACTATATGGCTCTCATTCATGTCCTAATCGCCATGTTCTTTATATTAAGTTACCTCGGGCAAGCTTTTAGAAAACATTTAAGATCTCAAAGGAAGTCTTAAGCATCTTTACCACCGGCGATGTACATGCTAATTGCATTTTAAGTGGCGTTTTCTGAAGGTCAATGTTCACTTTTTATCATTCAACACATGAGAGCCACATCAACAACAACAACAATACCAGACGGTGAGACTTCCATTTCTGCATTTAGGCTGGGATATCATATTATAGTGATATTAGAAGACAGGCATGTACCTCTTAAATTAGGGTACATGCCTGATATCATATTATAGCCTAATATTAGAAGACAGGTCATTGTACTCTCATGTGTTGAATGATAAAAATGTACCTGGTCATCATAATTCTAGTCTGTTCATGCCCTACAGGCAAGTACCTGTCTGGCCTGTCCATTCCCCTTAAGGAACTATCACATCAAGGTTTTCTAAACCCAAGCTTTTAGGTCGATATGGACCTTTTTTTTTAAATATCAAATACAAATCAGGTAGCCGTATCCTTGAACATGACAGTAGGTACCCCACCCCCTTCTCATCTGTCCGTCTCTCTCCACCCACCCCCCCCACCCTATCTCTCTCTCTCCCACTCTCTCCTATGTCCTTCAAATGTCTCCTCAGCCGGTTTCTTAACTTTGTTCACACCCAGTTTTTTTCTTAGTGTTTTTTCTACTTTGTTCATTTTTGTCCCCTCACCCGTTCTCTCTCTCTCTCCCTCTCACTCTTGTGGCGGCCTCGAATGATTTGTTCTCCTAAGCCGTCGGCGCCTTTGATGGACAATTGCAAATACACATGCTGCTCCTCTCGTTAACTCTCTTTCACTCTCTGCTTTTCTCTTTTTCCTTGTTCCTTCTGCTTTTCTCTCCCCCTCTCTATCTCTCTGCCCCCCCCCCTCCCCTCTCTCGCGCGCTCTCTCCCTCTTTCTCTCTCCCTCTTTCACTTTCCTTACATTTCCATTCTCTCTTTTTCCTTAACATCCCTATCTCTCATTGAATCTCACTTTTAATACGCAATGTTTCATTCAGTGCAGCCTATCATTGTCCTTCTCATTGTCTCTATTACATGTGTACATACCCATCTGACAGATGTGTATCGTTCACAAAGAATCATACCTTGGACATTTGGTGTGGGAATGACCATTCCAGAGGCCGCCTGAATTCTGTGCATAAGACATTTTTTTTCAGCTAAGAAGAAGAAGAATGTGCAGAGATAACTCGGCAAGAAAAGTTTGATTTGATTTGACAGTGATCTTTATGATCTCCAGTATTTTGTGCTGCATGTATAATTTCATATGCAATTATAGACTGTCTTGACTATCGTATCAATATCATGCATTAAATCATGTGTGTGCACAATCTGTATAGCTTCGGTACCAATAAGTCTCATTGACCAGCCCTCTCATATTGCCCCCTCCGACTCTGTGAAATTTCACGTAAGGGTAAGGGTTACAAATTGGGTTTTGGATTAGGTTAAGGGTAAGGGTTGTTGTTTATGTTAGGTTTATGGTTAGGTTACGGGTGAGGGTTGCACTTGGGTTTTAGGTTAGGATTAAGGTTAGGTATAATTATGGGTCAGGAAATCACCTTCGTGCAATATTCGCCGGAGCAAGTGGTGTAGCCTACAACAACGTGCGGTCAGGGAGAGTATATTCATATCTACTGGAGATCAATATAGGTTTCTTCTATTTAGATGTAAATGCTAAGTATTAGTATATGGACTTCATTAAAGAGTGATTAATAGTAATTACTAATTAACAAAACGCTTACAGTATTATCAAATTACCCCGGTCACTTCATTCATTAACAATTAGTATTCCGCATATTAAAATGCACATTCTCGTATTATGTGCATTTTTAATTTTCGTTCATTTGCTTACATTGTTTTGTCATAAATTGAACTCTCTTTCCTTTTTTCTCTCTTTCTCTCGTCCCACAACTTTCTTTTGACTTTTGTTCTCCTTCTCTCTCTCTCTTTCAAATTTTTATCTCTCTTTATCCTTTCCTTCTCCTCTGTTCCACTATTTCACTCTATATTTCTTTTTTTTTTCTCAATTTACTGGCAAAGTGATATTCACCATGAATTTCCTCAAATATATAGTAAGCTTATCCGTCACATTGAATATATCAAATATCAATTTTAATCGAAATCATTATAGTGTAGTATTTATATTAATATACCATTTTATAATTTACAATCGTTTTTTTTTTGTGTGATGTTTTTTCTACTGTAACTTATTACTGAATGTTTAAATCCACTGTTTTTTTAATGCATTTTTATATGATACAATGTGAACCAGGTATTGTTAGTCTTCGGACTTTTTATTTCGTATACTTTTAATAAAACCGAAATTGAATTGCATTGAATTGAATTCTCCACTCCCTGGAGAGCATTCCAGCTAGTCGCCTTTTTCGGGTGCACATAAGTATCGCGCCGGGGCTCGAACCCACGACCTTCGCATCTCCATTCAAGTGATTAAGCCACTCGACTACGAAACCCCTAGGCCTATTAGATGTTAATGTTAAGCATTATCATGCTGGTTTCTGTGAAGATGTTGGTCTGGGTTGAGCGTGTCCGGATAGGCTATCCAATGGACTAGATGCACACAGCGAATAATCTGTCGCCAACTTTCTTGTCTGGCAGTAGTTAGTCCACTACCAGCACTGTTTCCGTACAGCGGACTTATATTGAACAAATATGAGACCGAAAGTAGAGACAAAGAGAATTTCAAAAGGGATTGAATGAGAAAACAAGAGAGAGAGAGAAAGAAAGGTGACGGGTGAGTTAGACAGAGAGAGAGACACACACAGAGACAGAGAAAAGGACAGAGGCATAGACAGAGAGAGACAGAGAGTGAAGGTGGGGGGGGGGAGAAAAAGAGAGACATATTCACTGATGAGCAGTGTAACCTGATATTCAGTACATCGCCGATGGCGTTATATGTTCACGAACCACGCTGCACTATGGGAGGAGGGCACTAAAAAGAGAGAGAAAAATAATAGCCCCCGAGGGGCCGGCAATATGACATTGTACCCGAAGCTGGTCAATAACCCATACCTTTCATGTTCTCCACAGTTACACGATCATTGATAAGGGTATCGAACCCCAGATCTTGTGTATCAGGTCATTCATACAGTAAAGCTAGAATGAAAAGTTACCCCTAAACGAAAGTAGACTGATGGATTGATATCCACGATATCGCTGAGTGATGTAAGATTTTGTCCAAAGGCTTGCGAGGGGAGCAAACAACCATGGGCTACTGCTAACTGTGTACATTTGCAGATGGAAAGCCTACTCGGTCTTTGGTTATTTCTAGCATGTTGCGTATCACTTCGTTCGCTAATAGTCAGTCGTATAGTGTGGGTGGAGCCTTTAAAGGGTAGCTGGTGTCTTGGAGGAGGAGGAGGGGCATCTGTCTTACGAGGTGGACCTAAATGCGAGAGAACAAGACAATGTAAAGGGGTGCGCGCGCGTGTGTGTGAGTGTGTGTGGGTGGAGGTTGTATCATCTTCTTTTAATGTGCCCTCTCTCCCTTTCTTTCTCTATTTCTTCCTTCCTTACCCGCCTATTCCCCGTTTCTTCATCCTATTAGCGGAGCCACAGACCCCCGTGACCTGAAAAGTTATATATTGTAGAGATTGATTCATCATAATGGCTTGGCAGCATATGCGTGATTAACTGGTTTTTTTTCCGACAACCAGGCTATCAAAGCAAATAGGGGCAAATGAAAATATTATTTGAGATATGAAATGAGATGGGGCGTTAAATGTTAAAATGCGATAGGGAATAGTGATTGTCCGGGGAATATTTACTGACAGTAGTTTTCACATGAACGTGATTTGACGTATCTCAACGGCCCTCTTCAGCCAACTAAAAACAAAAAGAAATGGTGGGGCATTTAAAAAAATTGGCAAAGGCAGAAGCAGAAATATCATGACTGAACAAAGATATAAAAAGAAAGAAGCAACACACCAAACTTCTCACTGACGTATCTTGCAAAAGTTTTGCGAATTAAATGTTTGGTTGACTGTCTGATCCATTACACGTGCACTCGAGTGTTAATGAGCGAACACGTAGCGCACGGAAACAGGGTCACGACGGTGAATTTAAATACAAATCTCAAATGACTCGGGTAACAATATACTTCAAACACGACATGCTCCTAAACATTGGCAACTGGTGTTTCCTTACACCCGTGTATCAATTTAAATTGATTTAAATACAAGAACGCCTTTAAGTTAGTAGGTCAAGGGTGGGAAGATTGAGATTTATTTTCCAGCCCTTTTCCGGTATTTCTACATTTTGCCACTTCCGTAATTGTCGTCTCTAAACAAGATTCATGAATCAAAATAACCTCTTATTTCGCTCATCTGCCTGTTTGTTGTCCATCTAAGCCCCATCCGTTAAAAGTGTGAATGCAATACTTCTTACGACAAATGACTTTGCAAACAGTTCTAAACACAACCAAACCTGGAATTTAGGTATACATTATGATCCCTTTCTGTAATGGTACTCTCATAGTTTCTATGAGGCCAATTTGCGAGTTAATATTATCAAGGGTCTGTTGTGAAAAGTTGAAACCCAAGAGGAACCGAAATTGCACACTGTGGGATGATGTCATGATCGGTTCTAGAGGATATAATGAGCATGAGCCCCCACATACTCCTCTCTAGAACCGCTAATGATAATAGTTCGGTTATACGTCTCTTGCAAATTCAAATTTGTGCTGAAAACTACGAACTGCAACGTAAAAGGACTACAATCCTATTGGACCAATATCACCAAGGACAATAACCCGTACCCCGAGAATTATCCGCTAGGACAATTACCCTCAAAGAGCTACCAAGGGGTAATTAGATTTGGGCAGTGGCGTATCGTCGCTTGAAAGTCGGTTTGGCGAGGGTGTATTACTCGTGTGAACGAGATACCTTCCTGTTTATCTCCCTGTTGAATAATATATGATGTTGGCCTCACTAATGTTCGGTTTATCTTCCTCGAAATGCCAAATAATACATGATTATGACTGTATTATTAATGTCACATCATCTCTTAGCAAATGGTTATGCTTAGGAATATTAGAAAAGAGCATAGTGCAACACTGAAGTAGTGACCTTTCACGAAGCAAAAGGTCGATGTTTCATACGAATCGAATACACTCCGCGAGACCGTTTTTTTTAATGTTATAGACTATTATAGTTAATATCGTTTTCGGTAATACAGGAACGGCCTCTCTGTCCTCTTTTCGTCTTTTCTTTTCTTTGTGTATAATTCGTTGACTACATTATATAAACACAGGATAGAGGAAGGTATGTCAAACCTTTGGCACTATCATTCCTTTTGGAAACTCTGATTTGCTTTGCTCATGTTACGACTCGATAACGTAATGTATAGGTGGATCTATGACCCAAATTGATCGATTGTTAAATATTTTCCGCTTTCTGCTAAACGAAAACCTTTATCGGATATAACTGACATGAAATAGTGGATGAGGAGAACGTTACCTTTCTGATAGTTAAGATAAAAGCGAGTTCCTTAAATCTTGAGATATTTTATCCTACTCATTGTCTTTATTTCATATAACGTAGTATATAACGATCTTTCCATAAATCTCAAATATCATCCACCATGCCTTGAACTTTGAATAAAAACGAGTGTTAAGGATTCGTGCTCATAATTTCAGCGCTTTCATAATCTTGATCTTTCGTAATCTTTATTCTGCTATCTCAGGTTTTCTTTCTTTCCCTTCCCCTTTTTTTCGAATAATCAGATTTCTATAAAAGTGCGTTATAATAATAAGGATTTCGATTTGTAGTCAACATGCAGAATGTACATCCGTATTTGTTAATTAAAGCCCCTCTAATGTGTTGGGAGCCCCAACGATTTGATGGCAAAAGTTCACTTAAGTTGCTTCATAATGTGAAAGAGGATGTCATTCAAGACACATTTCTGCAAGGATTTTCAAAATAAATGTGTTTGAAGTCGAATATTGATGAAAGAATACAAAATTTAGGTTTTCTGTGTACAACAGAAAACCCCATTTATCTGTTCTTTTATCAATATTTGTCTTCAAACACAATTTTTTTGGGGGGTGGGGTGGCAATCTCTGCAGAAGTGTCACCCTCTGTCACATTATGATACAATTTAAGTGAAATTTTGCCATCAAATTTTTTGGGAAATTTGGGGCTCCCAACACTTTAGAGGGGCTTTAAGGTCTCTTTCACACAAGATGCGATATACCGCTTAAAAATCCCAGCGGAAAAAACACCATTTTACTTGGAAATGAGTGATACAATGGAGGTGAAAACAAATAGCTGCATGCAAAAGAAATCTATAGGTGTATTCAGTCATATCCATGTAAGTGTTTTAAGATCAAAAGTATGTAGTAATTTGTAACATTTAAGGTTTGCCATGATGATCTTGTATTTTATGAAAAACATTTCTTTGTTTAACGCGGAGACTTGTGGAACACCGGTACCATTATATTTTATCTTTTTTGACTTTTTTTGGTCACTGAATTGGCTATTCTCGATAAAGTTGTGAAATAAATAAAAGGAACAAAATACAGAAAAGTCGAGCACACGCCGCTCGTTTCATTTCATCTTCTTACGCCGTTTTCAGTGTTTAGTTTTCTATAGGCGTTTTACCACGTTGCGTGTGAATGATACCTGAGGCTATGTTTTAAAAATTGCGCTTAAAAAAACCCACACGAATGCTATTCCATTATTCGCACTTCCATCTAAATCGAAAAGTGATATTGATCCATCGAGAATTATCCTGGTACTCCTACCCGACCTCGCTTGGCCCTGCAACCGTCGACGAGGGGTTGATAGATGACAGAACACGATCATATCGCAATTAGATCTCATCACAGAGGTGAACAAAAACTGTTTTCGTTCCACTTCTACAATTTCCTATCGTAATGTCGAGTCCCTATTGAAGACGCTTGTTTACGAATTTGACCCAATGTATATGTTTAACTAGATCTAATTCCCCATTGCTATGAATGGGAAAGTATCATCTATTCATAAGCGTACGAGTTAGCATGAGTTTGCCAGGGAAAGCTTTTGACGCTGCCCCCCACCATCGAGCAACTTTCTAGTTATGTGAGCGATCAAAGCGAGACGAAAGAAATATTTTATTAAAGGTTATGGGGGGGGGGTGCAGTCCCCAGCCGCATAGCTAGTTCCCGATTTAATGCAATGGTACAATGTTTGTTTACACGGAAGTTCACTTGGTATGACGAACTCGTTGCATTTTTCTCGAAAAAAAATCTAACAATCTTTAAAAAATAGAATTGAATTTCTAAACCGATGACGATATATATTGTTTGCAAATGTAGATTACAGCTGTTGGAAATAAATTTCATTCAAAATATATCCTGAAAATGGCAATAATACAATTATCATTAGCATCATGGGTTCGTTTTCCAACTCCCGGAGAGGTCGGGGTGTCAGTGCCAGTTTGCTAATCTGCCTCTTATCCATCAAATTCAGATCGACCTCTTCAAGTAACGAGAGGGACTCTCGGAATAACCTATCCATTACTTTACGAAGCGCGGTATACTCGGGTTTTTTTTCGATCTCGAAATAAAGTTGCCCCATTAAATAAAACGAATAGTCTGTAATTAGGCAATTCTTTTTAACCAGGCAACAAGTGTATTTCTACGTCAGTGCCTTGAATGCGGAAGAACGGTTTGTAAGAAATAAATTTGTTTTGTTTACTTCAAAACCCTGATTTATTGCTTACATTTGCTAATGCTGCGTCCTTATTTGCCACACATGATAAATTTAATTATCTATTTGATGAAACTGACTGTACTTGGAGTTCTATTTTGTATTCTATTCCTTTTACTGGTACCATACATTTGTGTTTATGTATTGCAACCAAAAAAATCCATGTGACAACAAATTTTGTGTTCACTTGTTTTCATATAACTTCAAATACAATACTTTGATATTTCCGTTATAGATTCATTTTTTCTTGCTAATTTCATACGATGCTCTTTATTTATATCATGTTGTAGGCCTATAATTATATTAATTTAACTTTAAGTCACATCATAACAAGGGTAACATTTGTATAGTTTACATGGAAATGACTTTACAAGTTGTTTTGAACATTACATAGATAGATTAACATCATCATCTTTATTTGAGATAGATTTCGCACAGAAAATCAAATGATATTTATGATGCAAGGTCTTAAATGGTTCAATTTTGTATATGAAAAAAACATTTATAGTTATATTTGCTTTAATTCCTACCATGTGTTAAACCATGAGAACAAATCAAAATAGACCGCATGAAGAATGGAAATGAATAACTTTCTAGCCCTTTTTTATGTAATGTTCGATTGAACTGAACTGAATTGAGTTTGTTGAATTATATTTGTCTGTAAATGGAAAGTTACTTTTCCAAAAGCATGTTCAGTAAAATAATTTAACAACTTGACTTATCATGTATTAAGGGCTTCCTCATACATAGAAGAAAATGAGCACAAGTGCCCGACTTTGAAGAAAAAAAGGATGTATAAATCTAAACAATGGTCTACGGCGTAGTCTGAATCTTAATTGGACTAAAAATACCTTTATCAAATTTTGCCCATTCATTGAACATGAGGTCACTACGCTTGTGAAAGGGTTTAACTATATGCGTATTATAAAATAGGTTTTTGGAGAAGGTAAACCTGAAGTCGAGCCAATTTCTTTTTTATTTGTCATTTCTCAGATACATCAGAGATTTCGTGGCAAAAATGTAAAAGGCAATCAAAACCTTATTCATCGAATTATCAGCTCGAATAAAATCCTCATCGAAATCATAGCTGCGACGTTTTTCTATGTCTCCCCTACCCCTCTATCTCATTCACTCACTCTGTAATTCTCTCCCCCACCCCCTCTCTCTCTCTCTCTCTATCCGTCCGTCTTTCTACCTTTTTTTTCTCTCTCTCTTTTCTCCAATGCTTTTCAAATCAGGTTTCTTGGCGGTTTCTGTGAGCAAAATGTTTCTTCATCAAATCTAAATCTCAGATGGGATTGTTATTTGATATTGCTCGACAATTTTAAATCACGGCAATTTTCGCTGACCGTACCATTTGTTATTTTTTGTAAAGGTAAACGGCTTTCTCATTTCTCTTTCGAAACGACACAGTTTTATTTGTTTATGATGAGATGATTGAGCATGTGCTGTTGGAATTACGTGTCTGGTTCCTTTTCGTTTTTTTATTCTTTTCCTCACAACCGAGAGTACAGGCTCCCTTTTACAAACTGCACTAATATAAATATTAATTTATGAAATGCAATTTTACTGTTTGAGTTTTATAATATTTTAAGTAACTTATTATTCGTACGGTTAAATATTTATTTATATAACTATAACAAAATCGAACGCTGTTTGGAAAGAATAATTGATGATGGGGGTTGGTAGTATCTTGGTTTGCACATTTTCATTTTTCTTTTTTATACTTATGTTCTTTGTTTTTTAATATTTGTATGTTAGGATATGTATTATCTTATAATTGTACATGTATTTTTTTTATTGTGCACGGACCTGCAGAAGAACAGCCTTTGGCTGAAGCTGTTGCCGTGCAAAAATAAAATAAACTGAAATGAAATGAATTGAACCGTCCCAATGTGAAATGCAATACCTTTGCACACCATATTTTGTTTCAAATTGTATTTTCATAGAATCTGACACAAGGGGAAGTTGACATATGACATTTTGATACCTGCCTGACGCCATATCATCGAAGAAGTAAGTTCACATTTTCTATTCTTTTGTCCGATTTCGATTTTAGTTCCACTCCCCGAAATTGCGCGAGGGCGGTGTTTGAGTTCTACGAATATTCAATTTGTCTTCCAAATTGCGTATTTTGTATCCATGAAAACTCTGCTTCGCCTTATCCACTTTCTATCTCTGATGGACAGGTATTGATTAAAGGTACTCATTTCAATTTATGTCATTTTACTCTTTGTTCTTGTTCCGAGGATCATCCATCAAACACCACAATCCGCGTCAAATCCATCTATAATACAACGAAGGGAATCCCCCGCAATCCGGCCAGGAAATTACAAAATGTTAGATTGTGAAATATGCTTTTTATTTAGGATAATGGAATATTTATTAGGCCTACTTCAAGAACCTGGGAGTTTAATCCTTCTGATATATACTCCTCTGTTTTAATTTTTTCTCCATTTTTATGAATTCATAACACGTTGGTGTCACGAATAATTATGACTTATATAGTGCTGCCCTCTGACTTTTACAAGCAAAGAAAAAAAGGAATCGCGTTGTGTAAAGTTGAAAAGAAAACACCAAGGTGCTCTCATCTGAATTTTCGTCTCAGTCAGTTCGGGAAATCACTGGGATAAAACAATAAGAATACACATCTAGGGTGTAACTCTTTAAAAAAAGTCTAATTCGTTAAAGCTGCGAAAATGCACATCGTCTCCATCTTTATTTCTAATTCATTTTGCATCCAAATAAAATCTTATCCTATCTGGATGTGCGCTACGTCTCTCGCACTCGTTCTAATTTGTTGACGCTTAGAAAGAAAACCTGGTCTGGACGCACTCTACGACTCGAACCGTCATTGTCAATTTGGTTAATGCCTCGAAATCATATCTGATCTGGAGGTACATAATATATCCCTCTCCCTTTACTACTTCGTTAATTCTTTTAAGTAAAATCTAGTCTAAATGCACAAAAAACTCCAGCACCTTTTCTATTCCGTTAATATGAAGAACAACATTTGGGCAGAACGCACCCCCTCTCTCTCTCTCTCTCTTCCTCTTTCTTTCCCTCCCCTCTCTCTCTCCCCTCCCCTCTTTCTCTCCCTCCCCCTCTCTCTCTCTCCCAATGCTCTCTTTCTCTTTCTATAACTAATTTGTTAATGCTTTGAAAGTTATCGCGTATTTTGACGAGACGAAATGAATACTGACGGGTAATCGAGACACACATACGCAGATAGAAATGATGAGTATTAAGGAAGATGGACACTTTGTTTGTGCCAGGCGTGCCGCAGAGGAATGGACAGGGGTGTACTGGATGCACATGCCCCCTTCAATGGACAAAACAAAAATGAAGAAACAAAGACAGGAAAGGAGAGAGAAATGAAAGGGCTAAGCAAAGGTAACGTGAAAAGATGATGCGATCTCCTCCCTTACCTTAAGGTCACTCATAGGTCTTGTTCTCTCGCACATCATTTACCTCTTGAGACAGACGCCCCCCCCCCCTTTCCCCTAATTAAACTCCTGCCCTCTCAATGGCTGGGTCCACCTGCTGCAAATGGTGAAACGGTAGACTACTTGACGTACCGTACGTCATGTTCGTGATTTGGACTATAAATACTGCACGGATCCGAACTTACAATTTTCCACCTGTGGGGAGAATGCTATAAAGTCACTGGCGCCGGGTGAGTCTCGTCGTGTGCATGACGTAGGACTGCGTCAGTGACTGGGACCGACTTTGACATACCATGTGAAGGTGATATCGGATAATAAATGAGAGCAATGTAGACAATGCACACATTGCGTTGGATATCTGGCGTACGGGCTTATTGATGTCACAGGAATGATTAACGCAGGTTATAGCTCAATCGAAATGACACATCGTGTAACGCTATAGTAATCGGTAAAGATAGAATGAATGCGAAGTCCAAGTCTTCTGCCAATTTTCTTTTCCCCTCTTTCATCTTCTCTCTCTCTCTCTTTCTTTTTTACTTTTCTTTTGGGGGCACTTGCCCCTTTACTTCTTGCTCAATCCCCCTCCCCCATCGGCACCAATCTGCTCACTTACCGGTATACCATGATCGTTTGACGCAGCTTGATCATGTTGATGTTTGAGTTGAGGGCGCAATCTTTTCCAAATAATGTGTTCGCGGGATAGCTTTCGTCATGACCTTGGTAAATTCCCGTCAGCAATGTAAGGTAAGAGGGCCCTTAAAAACAAAGTTCCCTCGAGCGATCAGTGGTATCACTGCGCACGGGTATCTTTTCTTCTGATGATCTAAACAATTTATTCTTCATTTCCGTCTCATTATCAGCCTCGCTCACAGGAATAACTTGATCCCTGGTCCTGAATCATTTCAGCATGACGATATGTGGTTACAACCTATCGTTACCAAACCCGTCTTCATTTCAAAAATTATTATTCAGTTTCTTAAATTGCGACCTCTTAAACGTTCCCATTAGGAAAGATCGGTGGAACGATTGTCCGTTTGCTTTTGAGTTTATTGTGCGATTCGATTTGAGGTCAGGAGAAGAACATATCATGACAGGTTGGAATTATGAAGATCTAAATTGACCTATTCTTACGGGGGAGGGTCAAAATAATTGACTCTAATTTCCACACGAAATTCACGACTGCCACGCCGTTTTATGACTCCTTTCTTTTCAAGCGTGGAGCAGCTTTTGAGGTTAAAAATCGGACAAATTTATTGTCTCACAGTCAATAATTGACATCTTTTAGTAGCATGTCGATCATGCAAAAATTGAACGCAAATCAATATTTTGCACATGTTTGTGTACAAATTACTGCTTTTCCTAAATTGCCGTAAACAGCGCTGTGTCTTCTGTACCTTTTGCCTGATTTCTCATGTCTTGAAAATTATTGAGATGTCTGTGCAATGTGCATGTGCACATTACCGCTTTTGCTACTTCAGAATGCTGTCACTTCATTTCAAATTTACCCAAAGAACAATCCAAGCTCACGCTTATGGTGATTGTATTCCGTCTAACACTACTTTTTTGGTTTCCTGACTGGCCATGAGAAAGAACTGCATTGGAACTGTCGAAGACTCGAATACTTTAGTCGCCATTACTCTTTTATTACTTTGCAGGCACAAAACTTTTCGTCAGTCGTAGTGCATGTAACATAGTGTCTGAATTGTGACACTATGCAAATGTCATGGTCTACTGCAATCCATAGGCCATGTACAATACCTGCATGCTCCAGAGACTTAAAGAGTTAGTCTCTGCTCAAGACTTTCAGGAATTTTGTCAAATCAGAGCTTGTGCCCGCGGACCAGCGTTTTAGGATGCAAAGTATGACATTCGTAATGAGACAGTTAAATCTGCCCACATCTCACATTCCTTGAAAGCCTGATAAATGTCAAATCACGATGATGCATGTCATTATTCTCCATCATGTCAGCGAGAGAAGCCTTTCGCCGTGACGATTTGGACCAGGACATTTAATCTATTTTCAGATGGACTGCTATTTTTTTCTTCCCCAAAGACGTTTAATGAAGAATGGATTTGTATTTGGTGTCAGGATTTGTCAGCGAGCTGAGCGTGGAACGGATTGTGACCGGTCAAATGTCCCAGGGGAATTCTAGAAATACTAAAAATGGTGTAAATTGTTGAGGGAAAGAGAAAGAGAAAGAAAGAGAGAGAGATAAAGAGAGAGAGAGAGAGAGAGAAGGTGAAACAGAGTGAGAGAGAGAAAGAATCTCTAAAGGCATCGTTTAACAATGTTAAATCTGAGTTGCGTGGCCCTACGTGTTATCAGTGTCTGTGATATGGTGTAATATTGAAGCCCTAAACAAATTACGCTTCAAAATGATCATGAAGTGCCTCAAAAAAGTAAAAATCTTTGAGTGACTGGTTTTACCATACTCATTTTCCCCAATAGACTGTAGTGTTATAAAAACCGTTAGGAAAACGAAAAATGAAATTTCGATTTCCAATCATAAATATCTTGATAATCAGACAGGCGATCGGCTTGTAAAAGTCACGGGATTCCTGACTGACCTAAAGGTTTATAATTATGACTACAGCATGAGCTAAATCCAGGATTTTGTTTCAGAATCTGAGACAAGGTTACCGAGTCACTTTACGAGAGAATTACGAACAGAAGGCACATCAGAAATTGAGGGAGGGAATAAAGGGCAACTGAGTTCCATGCATGGGGTTAGTATGGTTAGTATAAAACTAATACTTGATGCCAAACGTAATACTCAACAAGCAGAATAACATGAGAGAGAGAGTGAAAGAGAGAAAGAGATAGACAAGGAGAGAGAGAGAGAGAGAGAAAGGGAGATAGATGGATGGAGAAAGAGAGAGAAAGAGAAAGAGAAAAGAGACAATATAATAGAATAAAATAATGCGAACAAAAATCGAGTCAAGCGATAATAGTTTGCTTTACAAGTTCAACTGAAATTCAAGGTGAAGTTGCATGTTGCCATTTACACAAAATAACAAACATAAAGTGAGAATTCAAACTCCTACATGTACTTGGATTATGTCACAGAAGACATAAATGGATTTATGGATTTGACGCGAGCTTTAGAAAATAGGCAAAATTTCGATTTGATAATCTTGCAGGTTTGTCATTTCCGTGAACTGAATGAGTGAATATCTTTTGTTCCCAGTGTCATAGCGTGGGTCTAGACAGCATTAGACGGGGAAGGGATGGGGAGGGGGGCAGAGCACTGGTCTTAAACGATGGATAAAATATGAATTACCATACCATTGATTAGGGAATAGGTACAGGGGTTTGCATCAGCTTCACTTCATCTTCCCCGTCCCGCTTCTCCCTTTGGCTCACTCATTTTTTCATTTTCCCTTTTTTTCCCTCTCGCCTAGGTACGTCACTGTATGCGTCAAAACATTCGATAGCTTGCCTTGTGCTCCCTCTGTATGTCTGTCTGTCGGTTTGTCTGTCTCTCCCCTACCCTCCCCCTCTCTCTCTCTCTCTCATTCACTCACTCTGTAAGTCTCTCCCTCCCTCTTCCCTCTCTCTCTCTCTTTCTCTATCCGTCCGTCTTTCTACTTTGTTCGTATATTACCTCTCGTTATTTTAACTAACGCCCCTTCGCTCCTTTCTTCTGTCTTGTTTTATGAAGTTTCTTCACTCCCACAATGACCAAAGTAACCGCCCTTGTGTTTGGTAAAGCCCCTTCTTCATAAAATACTTAAGGAGTCATCCATCTTAAACGCTGGCGTTGGATTACATACGATGACTAACAGGCTAGGCGAACGCTGCGGAATAATCACGACTGAATTACAAAAATGCATTAAATGACAAAAAAGGTGATTTCTATTTCATTTTCTGAAGTAATGCCAGACAAGAGAAAGTGCTCTCACATTGTCAGTTACATTAGCCTCTAACTTTCAAAAGCGGGCACACAAAAAAATATTGGAAGGGGGATTTCGGTGTAGTAATCAAGCTAATTGGTATGAATATTTAGTTTTACAGGGGGCAAGGGCCCAAGGGCTGGTTTTGCTCCCCCTCTGAATCTGCAAGTGGCCATGACAAATGAAGTTGCCTTCAATTTGATTAAGCATTCTGTCTGAACAGTGCGGGGGGCGGGGCGACTAGGTTCGTTTTAATCATCTAAAAGGGCCCCATAATCTTATCAAATTGAGGAAGAAAGGTTCTGTCGTCTTGCCGACTACCGAGATTTAGTAGAAAGATGGATTACTTAGAATTGAGAATGTCTACAAGCTTGACCTCGAACTACATCTATAGAGTGATAATAAACCACATCTTCTCTCTTAAAGATAAAGTTGAGTTCTGGTCATGCGATTGCATTGTGAAAGAAACGTTGTGGAATCGATCAGAAAAGGTTGATCAACTAGCATATAAGTATTGGTGTGTACTGCAAGGTTCTGGAATCATCAAAATGATAAGAAATTTGGCCCAGTCTTGGTAAAGTTACAAGCACTGTACACAGAAAGATGTTTATGGGACTACGCGACCACGTGCACGATATCTATTTGGTCCCAATAGATATAATAATTTACCAAATATATCAATTAGTAGGCGGTTTCCCGACTTTCCCGGCAAAATTTGTATCATCACGTATTAGTCAAAACATATTCTTTCACATGATTGGTAATGAGAGCTTCCATTTCATTTTTTTAAGAGACGGGCGTTTCCAAACCTGGTCTTTACCTTTAATGCAGAGCTCTATCTGGGCCCCGTATTACAAAGAGTTGATATCAATCGCAACTTATTTGCGATTGATATCAATCGCAACTATGTGCATAAGAGATAGGAGACTGCAAACTTGCGATTGATTGGAGGACTTACGATTGATTTGGATCAATCGTAACTCTTTGTAAGACGGGGCCCTGGAGTGGAAATCCACTCTTAGAGTAGTTGAAATCGACTATTTTAGGAGTCATTAGAAATCACCCCGTTTAAAGTGACTCAGTAACATTGTTGAAGGTTGATGAAAAAATGCGTAATTTTTGTATTTGTATTCCTATTTTGTATTCCTTCTACTGTACTAAACCTCTAGCATGCAAAATATCCTGAAAAAATTCTCAAATCACAAAGTTATTTATGGTTTTCTTTGAAGGCATCACTGGTCAACACTTTCTAACAGTATATTCTCCAAACCATTTTTGAATTTTCCCAACCGTTTTTCCATGAAAATAAGACATAAGACAGGATTTAAAAAATCTTTCAACACTTTAAATGTCTGGAATGATATATAGAGCCAATTCATAGCTTTGTTACGATTTACATTCACCTAATATGTAATTAAATTGTAACAATATAGTTGGGAGAATTAAGGAATCGATCAGATCAGTTTTTCCCAATTATTACCGTTAATAATAGTCTGTTTTCACTCTAACTTTCAGATTATCTTTAATTTTACATCTAGCATTGAAGTCACTACCTTAGCACCATTTTCTCACATCTGAACAATGTTACAAAGTCCCTTTAAGAGTGGGAATCCAAGCTGGAAAATACTTATGATAAAAACTAACAATTGGAGTTATAGTCTATGAACAAAGTAAAAATAATTAAATATGTCTGTAAAAAGACACAATTTTCTAACGTTGATTGAAAATCTATCTTTTTCTCCTTAAAGATAAGGTTGAGTTCTGGGGAGAGGTGAACATAATTTGTGAGCGTTTTCAATGTTATTATGCAAGTGTGGACTGTGGAAGAACATCGGAGTAAAAATGTTCCTTGAAAAACATGGTACTTTAAATGCCTTCATATTCTAAATAATGACATGTAACAGCTAAAAAATGTGGGCCTCATTTGTTATGCCACATGTTTGTGGAGTCCCATATACATCTTTCTGTTTACAGTGTTTGGTATTTTTACCAATACTGGTCCAAATTTCTTATCATTTTGATGATTCCAGAACCTTGCAGTACACACCAATACTTATATGCTAGATGATCAACTTTTTCTGATCGATTCCACACAGTTTCTTTCACAATGCAATCGCATGACCAGAACTCAACTTTATCTTTAAGCCCATAGTTGAATGTTTATTATTGGCCGCTAGGCCAGCAAAGATTAATCAACGTTCATACTGTCTTTATGCTTATGTCTGTTTTACGTAACAGTAATTGTTGAATTGAGACTCGATGTACATGATGTATATGTCAAGTCCTTATAGACAAGCATAAATACTATATTAATACCCAGTTGCCAAGGCTGTAATAAATTCGTACTGATGTGTATAACATGATGTTTGGAATTGTTGAAATGGGGCATAGAATTAGGTTAATCCAGAGATTATCCGAAAAATGACAAGGAAGATCTTTGCCACCGACATATTTCAATTAGCTCCTCATTATTAATGGACCGTGCTCTTTCATTTGATTGGATAGGGGTGCTTCATCCGTTTTGAACGGGTTAAATGTTTCCTAAAAACGTATTGATTAGACATTTTGGCATTTGTCGTTTTAAAGATTGATGGGTTGATGTTCATATATTTTCCATAGAAATCATCACAAATATGTGAATTTTTAACATAGTCACATAAAATCATACATAGAAAACAAGGGTCGTCAGGAGCACAGCTTTAGCTGACGTCCTCGTCATAAGTATAACAAAAATGTTCATGCAATATATATGTATATACATAATTATGTAAACAACGCATATTGGAAAAGCGGTTGACCATAAAAAGAAGTAAAGGTGTCTTAGAAGTAGAGACAGAAAGACCACATTTCAAAAATCACAATAGTAATGTAATTAAATCAGTTTAACGAGAGACAGTCAAAAGATGAAAACTACTATGGAAATATTTGTCTGCATACGCAAATTGCTTCAAAAAGTCAAAGGAATCCTTTAACAGGGAATGACCATAACTATGGTAGAATTGTCTGTCTTTAATGTACAAGGTAGACATCCGTCATAGGTTTCTACAAAAATATGGGGGGGGGGTTTCTACGCCTTTTTGGCCCTTCCTTTGTACGATTGATTAATTACTGTCCTCACGACGAAACACCTGTGAAATTCAATTCAATTTAAAAAATTCAATCAATCACCTTTGCTCAAATTGAATTCAAAGTTTCAAATTTTTAATCTCGCCATACACAAATTCAATTCCTCATGTTTATGCAAAATGCCTTCCTGTTTGAGATTGAAAAATGGCAAGCCACAGCAGAAAATTTTAAACGCATGCGCTTGTGCAGGACGTTTTTTCTGCATTAGCCCAAACCACAGGTTCCTTTTCAAGCCTGTTTTTTCTCTAATATAAAAATTAATTACTTTTCTCTTTTCACACAAGAATCCGCAGCTGGTAAACCATTCGAATTCAATTTAATTAGTGGTTTATTTCATAATTGCTTACATTATCATTTTACAAGTTTGCCAGAAAATGCTGGCTTTGTGTGTCCATGTATGAAAATACAAGAATTGAATTTGAGTTGGCCTATTCATATTACACTGAAAAGTAGGAGTTAAATCTAAGGCATCTCAGACTTTAATGAGATGTGACATTTATTGATTATTGCCAATTCACGTTCTTTAATGAAGCTCTTTACAGAAAGTAAACGCACTTTTGTTTAATGTTAGTTTTTCTTTGAATAGCTATTACGCGCATTTATTGCAATATATTATATCGTAAGAAACGAAGTATATTGAGAGATTTCTTGATTTATTGCCTACCATAAAAGACTGCTTTAACTGGTCTTCAGAGCATAGAATATTAAAAATATAAAGATAATGGGCAGTCGGCCTGACCGACTTTAATGAACGTCCAGCTAGTATCCAGAAAAGAAAGAAAGTGAATCAAACCGAATTAGGGATGGCCTATCATCTTAAATGGAATTAGAATGAACTAGATTACGAAGAGCTAGCACAAACTAGCTATTAATGACGTCAGAAATGAAGGTATATTATTAGGTTCTAAAATGTCTTTTAAAATAATAATGCTAAAATGATTATGAGACCCTTCATAATTATTTCAACGAGGAGGAGGCCGAGGGCAGAGTTTGTATAAGGGTTGGGGTTGCCAATTTTCTCGTTGAGTATTGTGTGCACGGGTGCGTGCATGCGTGTGTGTGTGGGTTTCATGTGCGTTTGAAGCGTGTGTGTGTGTTGAAAGGGTGTGTGCTTTCACGTGTGTATATTTGAAAATATAAGAACACATACTCATGGGATAACTGTGAAGACAGTGATTAATATATGAATTACCAATTACACAGTACTGCTCTGCATTAAGTTGAAAGGGCAATTTTTCTTCTTTGCCATTTTGGCGAGCCAATTGCGAGTGATGGCTAAGGGGATTGACAACAGTGACGCAACGGTCATGACCGAGTGAGCTACCCGGGACCGCAGGCATAGCATCCCTGGTGTAAAAGAGTCGACGAACCAGAGGTTGAGTCCCCTGCGATAGGTTTGATGGATGGTTCAGCTCGACTTGCTTGGCAGAAATAATAGAACCCAACCTTCTTTTTAGGCGACAAAATAATCAACCGTAGAGGAAGAAGGGATTGTTCAAAAGTTATTTGAAATGGATAACGGACCAATGACAGAGTCTTGTAATGTGATATTTACCTTAGAATATTTAGCGTTTATTCGAGGTTCTTTCATATACGAAATAGTTTATGAACAGAAGTTGAGCTTGGCGAGCCAGAAGCTTGCCTTTGTTTTGTACAAAATAACAACAACTTTATACAATGTCATGTTGTAGTCGACTAGCGTAAAATGACTTGACTGGCCGGGGTCAAAGGTCGTGGATTCGGGCCCACGCGGGCATGCATTTTATGTGTTTTTGACCTTACACCATTTTGTCTGTGCCATTAATGCTTAAAGATTTACGGTGGTATTCTCGAAAGCGGACTAACTTTAGTCCATGGTTTAATCCTCCGACTAAGTTTGGAATGCTAGGTGTCCATACGAAGATATTTTTGAATAATTTGATATGTCCCTAAATTACCGTAATAACATAATTATTTCATAGCTATATTGTTCTTTATTAATTATGTTATTACATTTTATTTTAATTTAGTGACAGATTAAATTATTCAAAAACATATTCATATGGACACTTGGCATTCCATACTTAGTCTGAAGATTAAACCATGGACTAAAGTTAGTCCGCTTTCGAGAATACCACCCACTATGTCCCTTTTGCATGCAGCCAACATCAAATGATGTAGAACTTTGCAGGAATTTTGAATATGTCATGTATGTCATATCTGTGAAATTTAAACGTTAGCAGTGTCCTAGTAATCAAATTATGCAAGGAAACCCGTTTATTTCTTTTTATTTCAATAACCCACTACTTGTAATGGCCAAAATTAAACTGATTGAATCTTTGTGCAGCACAAAACGTACGACCAATCGGTGCAAGGGTCTGAAAATCAGACTATTACTTAGGTGATTGCAATCATTTATGTCGACAACTAATGGTCGTTATTTTCCAACAAAAAGCCATTGTCAAGTCCTTTTGTTTTTAGGGAAGTTCTAAATAAGTATTGTCTTTCAAATACCGTTGGAACTAAACCTTTTGGCCTGCTAATAGGACATAGTACCTTTAAGTAATATGAAATAGTAGGCCTGCTCCTAAAAATAATAATTCTCACGTCTCAGTCTTATCATCGCTGGTTACTTTATACATGTCCTGTGCGATCTAAAGGCCTATGTAGTTTGTATATACAAATATCGTGTTCGCATTTCTCAACTCCACTGTGTAAAGGCGACAGTTAATGTTTACCCATTGTATTCGGTATTTGTACGCATATTAAATGCGGCAATACGCGATGCAATATTGACGAGAAAAATGATCAACTTAATTATATCTACAAAACATGTATTTCGATGAAAGTTCATAATACTGTGTTGATTTCTTGGCTTTGATCGAGTGCTAGATTAATACAAACCCCAGACATAACACACACACACACAAAACGCAAACAGTAGCATAATCAAACGAACAAGAAAACACCCTATATTCAAAGTCGAGATTTGTAATGTTTCGTAGTAGGTCCATGGTAGAAGCAATTCATTGATATGAGTTAATGAGAATGCATTGTCTTTTTCATTGTCTTTTTCAACAAAACGCCAACGTGTTCTTTCGTGATAATCTACGTTTCAGTACGACTTTGCAATAACTAAAAATTTTAGGGCTTTGATCTAGATCTACGACCTACAGATTATGATGGCTTTATCTTTCTACTGAAAACATATCGAATAATCAAATATACATAAATATGCAGCTTTTTCCTACCTTTAGTGAATTCCTCCAATATAAAAATGAAATAAAATCTATTTGATAAAATCCAGTTATATATAATCCAAGAGCTGTAAGGAGAAATGGGTGCTACAGTATTCAATTATACTATAGTGTACGGGAAGTACGTGTACATGATATATATACGTATTGTTTGTTTATATTTCCATAGCACCGAGAGTTATGCCACAGCGCGTTGTTGTGCTGACGTAAGCTTACCTTTGTGACGCAACAATGCGCTGTCCCCAATGCGCGCGATGTAAATGTAGGATTAAATAGGGCGCGGCAGCACGTATGGAGGTGTCCAACGTTGAAGGAGCCATCATGGGGTACGCTGGTTTTATTCGGTGAATAAAATGCGAGTAAACGAATCTACCCTGAAGGAATTGGAGTGTCACGTTCAGCTTCCTCCCCCTTCTCTCTCTCCCTCTCTCGCCTCTTTTCTCTGTCCTCTCTTTGTTTCTGTCTCTCTCCCTTTTTTCGCCTCTCGTTACAAATACAATTAATCAATCATTCGTTTACTCATTTAATTTTCATTGAAATACAATAAAAGCCAATACACATTCATACATCAATGTGACCCATTCTCCTTTTTCATTCATGTTGTACATTGTTACTTATAATTATGTTCCTGCATTTATTGTACTATAGATTGTGATCAATTTTGGTTGCACCAGGGTGGGTTCGGGGAGGATGGCCTGCGGGCTATAGTCATTTAGTTGGCTCTTTCCATACCCAGGCTGCCCACCCTGATGCACCCATAACTGAGATACTATACATGTATGTATATTCGATCTTTACATTATGTTTGTCAGTTTTATTATACGAAATGCCAAATAAAATAATAATAATAATAATAAAAAGAATGAAAATACAAAGTGATCAATATCGTCGACAATGTGTAAAAAAATTTTCACTATTATTTATATAAAATGAAAAAGTAGATCCTTAAAAAATCCTATGATGGCTTTGGGAGATAAAGTCCCAAGTAAGATATAGGATTAATTGTTATGGGGTATAGATTATACATCCCAAGGATACTAACTCAATACAACAAAAATTAGTAGCTTATTGTGGAAAAGAGGTATACGGAAGATAAATATTAGGTGGATTTTTTAATGGTGCCTGTATTTAGAATAAAAATTCAGTTCAGTTTAAGTCGTTTTTTGTCTGAATAAGAAAAAAACTGTCATTTTTGTATTAGAGGGAAAAGAACAGAATAATGTCGGGAGCAAAATTACTCAAATATTTAGTAAACTTTAGTTTTTCTTCTTACAACCCCCTCCCCTTTTCAACATTTTGTACATTTTATTCCTCTTTTTTTTGGTTATCGCTACGATGGCTCGGTTTTGTAGTGAACACATTTGTTACTAGAATCAATCAAGATGTTTTAAATGTTTTTTGTTTTGTTGTTGACAAGAATAAGCAGTAATGCAAGCATTACACCTTTCCCTTAAAAATACATTTAATTTTTTTTTAAATATCATAGAATAATAATATATAATTAATATATACATGTATATCCTATTGTTCTTAATAATGCATTTAGCATGTAGCTTTTCCAATATTTTCTTTCTGTTTGTGTTCTGAATTGAACAAAAGTATATCAACATCACATGCACATTATGTATGAAAATGTATGTGTAAAACGAAGAGGAATGAAAAAATAATACTTAAATTAATTAAAAACAAATGAAACACATTTCAACTTATCATTATGTTGATTAGGAATAGTACAGTCGTTTGCAGATTCTACTTGAAATGTTGAGGGCGAAATGATTAATTGTACTTCTACGCGTTAATCTAGTTATACGTAATGTAATTTGAAATGTCAAATGGATTCCGCAATACCATCAGTATTGATTGAATAGAAATGAGAAGCATGACAACGTGAGTGATGACGGATGAAAGATTTTTCGCAAAAATTAGTAAGAAAAACAAAATGCAATTTGAAAAAGTATTCAAGAGGAAATGGAATCTTTTTAATTATTTATTTGATCTAATAAGGTATAGGTATAATGTGAAGGTATAATTCACATCTTTATGTATATTTTCACATGAAATGTTACTGAAGTATCCGAAGGGTTGATTAATAATCAGTAATAAAAATTGAATACTCTACGATCATGTGAAAGATGCATTAAGAATAATGTGTGTGCTTAATCAAAATATGTCCTTACTCTTCAGACAGAAGTTATTTAAGACAGAATTCGTACACTACGCGCAAATTCCCATTTTGTAAATTTGTTTTCAATTCATATCAGCAAATGCATTCGAGTTTTGAATTTTGTTTGCCTTTTATTAAGATAGGATATTGAAAAGAAAAATAATCTTCATGTTTTCATTTGAATTGTTCCTTGGAATGAATCTCGTTTTGTCCGCCCTTGAGAATAACTGAGCGCAATAGTTGACGAGTCAATATCTGTATATCAGATGCTTGTCATTTACCGATTTCAACATCTTTGCATGGTTTACAGTCATGCTCAGTCTTCTCATTGCGTTATATCTATTTTGAAGATGTTTATTGTGAATGTGTTTTCATCCTGTTTATAACTGAAAACCTAATAGCGAGTTCACTTCCTCCCCAGTGGTTCCAGTTTCCATGACATTATTTCCATTTCAAATAATGCACACCAATTACTTTTGAGCATATTTTTTTTATTAACTTCTTTTCGTAAGCGCAATTTGTTATGTTTGGTATGTTATCGCTTATTTAATTATTATGTAGATTGAAAAGACAACTGATCCTGTTTGTCTTATTATCTTATCTTATATCTATATTTTTTACAATGAATATTATTATTCTCCTTGCCTAGTAGAAACGTATTCCTCGTTCGTTTTCGGAGATGAAGTAGAATTGCCATCCAGTGGGAGCACAGGTACTCTTACAATTTTGACATTTTTTTTTCCTGACGTTTATCTATACAAACTGGAGATAGATAATACCCCGAAGAATTTCTATATATTTCATAAAGTGACGGAAAACTACTCTTGATTTATCATTACAGTGATATCTGTAATGACATGTTTAAAATGAATGAAAATTTGAAATTTATGTTCATAATTACTAGACTAATAAACAAGCAAGCGACTGTTTGTCAAACATACATAAACAAAACTGGCCCTTAAGAGCTCTCTTGTGGACCGAAAGTTACCAAGATCTGACTTTTATAAGACCAGATCATTCATAATTGTTTGTTATGTTTTTCGTTTGATTTTTGTTTTTCTAATGTCACTATAAAGTCTGTCAGACCGAAGGCTCTCGATACCGAAGTTTGGTTTCGTGTTCCTTCTTACAGCCATCAGTTTCATCAGAAAGTATACAAGACAAGGATCCACAAGACCAAGGGTTAAATCATGATACCTAATTTCAGTCTCGTGAATCTTCAATCTCTAGGATTAAAATAATTTCATGATCAATCATACCTTGTGTACTCTTTACACTAAAGCAGGCTGTGCTTTACCGAAATTACCCGCACATTTCTCGACAGTATATAATTATGGTGGGTTTTTTTCTTGATGAAACCATTTTCAATGACATCAGTTTAACCATGATGACTGATTTGCTTTTATAGTTTTATAGATTTGTTTAATTACCATAAGAAGCTCATCCCACAAGATCGACAGCCCAAGAGACCAAACCAATCAGTCTCGCGGGCCTATGAAAAGTTATCTGAGGGTTCCTGACAGGAAAAATAATCTATGCCCATTCCTTCCAGATGAGATTTGAGATTTTGACGAATCCATGCAATCCATTTAGATCATATTTTCATTTGTATTTCCCCTTTTTTTTCAGGTGTTACCTCTTTTGACTCCCATCGAAAAATGTGTTCGCATACTTTGTTAACGTTCAGTTAAGATTAAAAACGAAGTAAAATTGGTTGCCTAGATATCGTACAGGTCATAAGACATGTCAAAATAGTGAATTATTAACGAGCTCTGGGACCCGTTGTCTTAATGGTTGTCGGGTTGTTGAGGGAGGAAATGGTGTGTCATTTTCCTAGTACAAGTTAATGGTCATTGTGTTTTCCAAATGCATCATTGAATCGAATGTTGGCATCCATAGGTTCACATTAACGTGTTTTCTTACGTTTAATAATGAGTACCTAATGACGTGCTAGCTTCGCTTCATTCGGTTTTCAATATCCTACTTGGGCCTTGCTCTTATACGAGTTCAACGATGCAGTCAACCGACTTGTCTACATGGTTATTGATTTCATATTCAGTGGTTTTGTTTCATTTATTGTCCTTCTGCAGCTTGTTTTTAATGTCAAACTAAATTACCTCTCAATATTTTCTCCTTTCTCATTACTAAGTTTTGTATTTACTTTCTTGAACGCCATCAACCAGTCACTATTTTCCTTATAATGAGAATATTAATAGTGGGTTATCAATTAGCTCTTATGTGTGTCGGCCAGACTTGACACTCCAGGGCCCTGTTTCTTAAAACTTGTTATCAATAACAAATGCTAGATTTCTATGACTAATTTGCTCTCAGCCAATCAAATGCCACGATCTCAGTAGCTTATAACAGTTATTGTAACTTGTTATTGACGACAGGTTTTTATGAAACGGGGCCCTGGAGCTCCACAATAATTATTACCCCGTATTACATAGCTGCCTTTATGCCACTTCACCGTTTCAATGAATTAATTCCTGCCAGTTACCCATTTACTTCACAAGGGTCGAGTGTAGATGCAAATGTAGATTAATTTCTTGCCGGACGACATTAGTGCCGCGCCGGAACTCAAACCGGGAACCATGTGATCTACAGTTTGGTGACGTATCCACTTCTAGACCACGACACCTCCACATCATCTTACCATTTCATTTTTGCTCATTATATATAGGCATGTAAGTATTGTACTTTTTGCCAGGATTTTGATTATAGTGGAAAATGTCACTTTTTTTAGCTGCTACGAGGTATTTTGGTGGTATTGTTTAATCCAAAGGTAATGCCGTTTCGAACATGTCACAGGATATATATTATTCAACCTTACATGTAACAACATCTAAATATACATATCGGACATACAGGAACAGTAATCAGGGTAAAATTGGCGAGATTACCACGAACCCTCAAAATCAATATTTAATGAACGTGTATAGGAAGTATTCTTGTTGACTGATATCAATTAATTATTCAGAAGGGTAAGATGGTTAAGGTCTTGCTTCTTTTGTATAATTGATATGGATTTAGTTGCAGGTGTACAGTTTCAGTAGGTTATTCCTGTTTTTTTTTCTTCTCTGTGGGTGTTCTTAAATCTTCAAGTGAAAATTCTATTCGTTCATAATCACGCACGTATAATACCGCGTTGCCGGAGATCAAACTCAATACATGTATATATAATTGTTGACTTGTACATATATAAAACAGTTGATTTAGAGGCAAAAAAGGGTTAAGGATCTAATATAATTCTGATGACTTGTTTGAACGTGTTTGAAATTTTTCATTTTTCATCAATTTTATTATCAAAACGTAAATACTCGTTTGACAAGAGCATCCTCATTAGTCAGTGAGTACAAAGATGTACATAATCGCATTTTCATGAGCCTATAATTAACGCGTGACTGCATGCCGTTATTACATTAAGGTACAATCTTTAAAAATAATATGATGAATCGTATTTCATACACTAGTAATCAATGCATTAACAGGTGTAATTCGATTAATACCCAATCTTTGAAAATAAGACGACTCCACGGCTTCATCTTTTGTCGACAGCGCGTTCTTGTGAAGGCATTTCCTCAATCGAAACACAAATCCCTTGTGAGTTTAAGACTCCTTTCCGACCCCTTACTTTTGATCAAGGATGTAATATCTCTTTGATGTTGCCTTCAGAGGGTAGGATCAGACCACATCCAGGAGTTAATTGTTGTTTTAAGAAGCGTTGATAGATCATTTTTAATCGGGGAGGTGGGGGGGGGGTGTGACTAATCAAGTTTGGTGACAAGTTATCAAACTATATATTTGCCAATAAGCTCTCTCAGATTCTTAACTTTGAAATCTGTAAATAAGAGTGCTGGTCAGATTTTTAATTTGCTGTTATTTCTTATTGTTATTATTGTTGTTATTTTATTATCATAATTATTAGTATTATTATTAGTAGTAGTAGTATTATTATAATTATTATTACTATTATAGTTATTATTGTTATTATTATTATCATTATTATCATCATCATTTGATTTGATTTTGATTTGATTTGATTTTCTTCTGCATTCATGTAAGTACACAGTTTTTCGATAATAATAATATCAAGTACAATAAGTATTTTTCCGACTATGAATCATAAATAAGCAAATATATGTATATAAAAAATTGGTATTTTCAAAAAAACGAAATGATAAACTGTCATAGATACTAAATTTCCTCAAACATCATCATCATTTAACGTCACCTGGGTAAAAGCTAATTCGCCGATAGTGATGAAACATTATGACTAAAAATAGTACCTATCAATTAAAACTTCTGAATCATAAGTCATTTTGTAATAACAAGAGAGAGTGGATAAGGGGTTGAAGGAGAGAGTGAATGATAGATAGATATAGAGAGCGCACGTAAGAGAACGAGATGATGATTATGATGATGATGATGATGATGATGATGATGAACAAAAAAATCAACCTGCGTTTGTATTTTGTACCCACTCTAGATTAGTAGTGGCACCCCCGGGATAATCTACCATAAATAATTGACTGGCAATGATCTCGGGTCTTACGATTGACCATGAATATAGACGAGGTCGCTCAGGTGATTAATAAAGGAGATTGGATTTTGTTACGAGGCTTTCTGTCAAGGATAATTCCAAGGATCATATTTGAGTAATAACAACTAAGGTTTTTGTCTACCTGATGCTCCAGAAAAAACCCGTCACAATTTGATTACCTGACAACAACGGATCATCTACAAAATAATTGCAGGTTAACTTAAAGCCACCATTTCTTGTTGGCGTATCTTTACTTAACTGTGACGAGTACTACCCCGTATCTGTCTCCTCTCGGTCTCTCTCTCTCTCTCTCTCAGCTTTTCTATTTTTCTCCTTCTCTCTCTTTCTCTCTTGTTCTCTTATTCTCTCTCTTTCTATCTCTCTCCACCCTTCTCATAACACGACCGCAGAGACTTTCGAAATATTAACCTCAAGTAATTTCAATAGCTTTGTCTATCACATTTTTAAATGTGCAAACATGACAGTGACCCGATAGGTAATCCGAAAATGATTTATATGGGATTAGCAATAGAGTAAACACCTTGCCTTTGAGTTTTTTTTTTTTTTTTTTGCTAGCTTCAAGCCCAGTGTTGTTTTGTGAAATTTCGCTATTTATAGGGACATTCTTATAGTGGTCACGAATAACATTTCTGCAAGGATATTTAATGTTCATTTATCTTTCGAATATGGTGTTGTTTGTTCCCTATTTTGTTTTCCTAAAAACCTAATTCAGAGCGATGTGGGCATGGTAGGTTCCCCTCGAATCCTTACACGGAGGTAGGTATCAACTATTTACATACATACGGTAATATTGTTGAAGGTTGATGACAAAACTGCGTAATTTTTATATGAAATGTTACTGAATATATTCCTTCTACTGAACTAACCCTCTAACATGCAAATAACAATTCTCAAACCACAAAGATATTTATAGTTCTTTTGTAGGCGTCACTGTACATTGAAGTCATTACCTTTTCCACCCCATACATCCTTCTACCCCACTAATACCCAAGTACCAGACACTAAAAGAACCCCTAATCCATTTTCTCATACACACTCTCCCTGCCCCTCATATTTTAAAAGAGTTCCCGGATGAATACCAGCTCTGCTCTCTCTCTGGACAATCACTTAGTCCACATCTACTTTAGATATACCGTGTAAAATGTAGGTGTGTATATTTCCTATAGAACTATTTCCCACCCATTCGCATACCCCTTTGCATGTTGGCAAGTTTGGCAATCTATTTCTCATCATGCATTGTAAAATGTAGAGTGCTTTTAGAACTGCAATGATTTTACCTCAAGATGCATTTCGGGAATATGCTTCTATGCTATCTTTTTTCTTCTTCTAATACTTCCGGATTTTGTCTTAAAAACAAGTTTTTGTATGAGAATGATATAATGGTGTTTAAAAGCAGAACCTGTTGCACCCAATACGTGTGTGTATTGGGTTTTTACAGACGTGTATCAATCAGATATGATTATTTACGTCTGGGGACCGACCTTTAACGTCACCATCCGAAAGACGTGACTCAGTTTCGAACCTGCGTCCTCGGCTGAATCAGTTTGTAACTTCCACTGTTAGCTGGATTACAGGCGCACGCCACAACGCCTAGTAGCAACAGCGCATGTATATATACGCCTACTGCCCGGAAAAGGGTTTAATTAGCACAGAACATTCCTGAAAACATACACACATTCACTTTGAATTTTTTTTTTAACTTAAAAATTAGAAATTGTCAATTTCTTTTATTATTAAGTGGTAAAAGCAGTAATAAATACACAAAAATTACAAAAATATTTTAAACATACAAAACATCTTAAAATAATTAACATGTTTGAAACATGTCTAAACTCCTATTATTATGATGACCACGTGATCTCTATCCTGAAGAGGCGCTATATTCAATGCCCTTAAAGGGCCAGTTCCAAACAACCGAAAACGATAACGAAAATGTAACTTTAAAATGCTTCCTATATCGGTCTCCTGAAATTCATATTAAAAAAGTATCGGCTATAGGCTCTAATATGTGTCTTGCCCTACGTTACCGATTTATCCTAGTGAGCCTTCCATGGCATATCCTAGAGCTCTTTTCACATAAACTTCGGAAGACCAAATTTATAGTTATCCTTATCGTTATCTGTAATATGCAACAGGCACCTAAGCCCCAGTCACACCTACAGGTCCGAAACCATATACCGACAACAGACAGAATGAACAATTACGTTACCATGAATGACAGAGAGTCGGTCGGTTTGGAGTCGGTGTGGAGTCAGTTTGGCGTGTGTAACTGTTGGGGGACAAATACTGTTGGATGCAGCTCTTTATCGATTCCCTGGGGGTATCATCAAAATCCCATCCGTCTCTTCAATTGGTCTAATATGAGGTTCAAATTGCTTCAGCTTGTACGCAGATACACGCTCAAATAAACATTTGCCCCAACCATTGTAATCAACAATCACTGCCTGAGGATCCTTTCATATTCACGTCATAGCATCCACTGTACGAATTGGAGAATACATGGGTTGTGTCCTTTTGTGTGGTTTAAAGAGAAAGTAGAGTTCTGGCGAAGTTGAAAAACAAACAAGCTAAGCTTTCTCATTCTGTTTATTCCTGTGTGGGAGAATATTATTTTAGGAACGTCACATGAATCTAGTTGCTCTTTAACAATACGTTCATTCTTCAAAAATTATTAGAAATGGTTCAATCTTTTAACTAAGTTTTGATCGAATATGAGTGTGAAGTTCCAGACACCTGTATCTCATTGCACGGTTTGCCGTGGCTTTTACAGTTTGTGATTTTTTCCAGAAAGATTGGGTCAATGTTTCTTATGTTGTCTTCTTTTGTCGTTTAGAGATAAGGTTGAGTTCCGGAAAGTGTGGAAAAATTTATGCTTCTCTACGGTTGATTTTTCAAAATTGTATAAGATCGAGTAGTTTTTATGTTCTTGTGTGAGAGAACATCATAGAAACAATTTCAACTTGAAAAAAAAGAATGAAACGAGTTTTCTTGAAATGCCATCATTATCTCAACATGACCTAAAAAATGTTCCAACTTTGGACCAAATTTTGACGCGACATATAGCTGTTTCCGTGTGCAGTGCTTTTTACTGCTTGTGATTTTCACCAGGATTTGAACATTTTGTTTGTTTGTCATTTTGCTGATTCTAAAACATCACGATAGACAATTATTCTTCTGTTAACTGTCTGGAAGTTTCTGGGAATAGTTGCATGTGTAGTACAGTACTACATTAGTTTTTTGTTATTGTTAAAGTGCAGTCAAACCTGTCTTAGTGGCCACCTCTCTATAAATACGACTTGTGTACAGTGGCCAATCATCTTCTCATCCTCGTGAAAGAAAATCTTGTGTTGTTCAACCTGTCTAGAAAGGCCACCTGTTACAGTTTCCACTTTTCTGTTTCAATTGGGTGGCTTCAAAAGACAGGTAATTATGAGTTAACGCCCTTCTGGGTCTCAGCAGACAACATGCAACAATTTCCAGTGCTACGGTACACAGTTTCTCACACAGAGCAATCGCACGACCATCGCTCAACCTTACCTTTAAAGGGATACACCAGCATCGCTGACAGAATTCGATCATCGCGCCTTAGGTGAGGGTATCTTGCATCTGCGTGCTCGGTCAAACTTTCACTGGTGATGTCTTCCAAGGTTTTATTTGAGATCAAGAGCATTGAATTGCCCCCGTAAGAAGATAGAATAACAGATCAGAGAGTAGAGAAACATAGGAAGCTAGCGGTTGATGATTTCGAACCCTCTACAGTCTCTCTCTCTCTCTCTTCTCTCTCTTTCTCTATCCATCTCTCCTTCCCATTCTCTCTTTCTCCATCTCTCCCCCTTTCTCACTCACTTTCTTTCCCCATCTCTAGCCCTCTTTCTCTCTCACCCCCACCCCCTCTCTCCCATATATCTCTCTCTCTCTCTTCGACCTCTGTTTATGTAAGTTTGTCATATGTTTATGTTAGGATCACGTGGTCTTCATATTAAGAGCTAAAACTAATTTGGTACTGATTTACAGGATTTGGACCTACTTTGGAATCAGGCCGTTTTTTGATTAAACAAAAATGTAATAGTACACAAGCATTTGAAACGGGTAGTACGGAATTCAGCTCAGAAAGCTCTTGAAAATCAACAATGTTTGGAGATTTTCTTAAATGTTTAATGTTTGGTCGCCATACAAATTGACATTTCTTTGAGGGGCGGTCTTTTTTTGCAAAGAATTGAGAGAAAGGGCTATTTCAAGAGCTTTACAAGCACCTGTCATTTTGACGTGATAAAAGTATGAAAAATAAAAACCAGCATTAATGATGAACTTTCTTTGGAGTTCACAATCCAAACGTAAGAACAAAAGTTGATTTTGCAGATCTAGCCTGTATACGAAATGCCATAGAAACAGGTGAGGTGATAGTCCTAGCAAAAAGAAATTGCTCGCTTGCTCGCGGAGGGGTAATAGATTTGATGCTGCCAACTTCGTGACAATATTGTGCTATTGAGATCAACCATCATCTCGTCGGAAATTGCAGCATAAGTTAGTAGCTTTGAACAGATGTGTTCAGAAAATGATCTGATGTGATCAGTTTTCAAGCTTTAAAGTCAACAGTAACCCCCTCCCTCTTTTCTATTTTTCTCCAAATTGTATTTTTGTGATGCCTTCCCAGTGTATGATAATCTCTAAAAGTTCTCCATCTCTTAACAAATTTAAACGGCGACCGTAAGAATTCTTACAGCAAAAAGACGAATCACCAGCTCGGATGCCCTCAACAACCCCAATCTCTCTCCCCCTGCCGCCGCCAAGGCCTAGATACGCCTCTGTTTCGGTGATTAGATCACTTTTCAAGATTTATTCAAACATAATGATGAAATCTAAATAGTTATCATTCTTACAACTACAAGTGTATGTGTTGTTATTCACCATTATGGCTCAATTTATTTACACGTTTTATTTAAGAATACATTCTCGACCACTAATGTCTTGAACAGACGAGCTAGCAAACAAACACAAAATCAATACACTCAGTAAACCAGTTACTATTCTGGATTGACCTCTTTCCATTTGATCCTGTTAATGGCCCTGTCACACCTTGACGATTTAGCCAGCGTATGCCGACGTATGGAAAATTTGGCAAATAAGTTATGGGTAAGTTTTGTATAAGTTAAAGGGCAGGTCCACTCCAAAAATAACTTACTTTCAATAAAAGCAGAAAAATCAGACAAACCAATCAAAAAAAGTTTGAGCAAAATCGAATAACTAATAAGAAAGTTATGAATTTTTGAAAAAGTATGTAAAACTATGGAACAATGAGAATCCCAACACAAATTGCCAAGATGGTTATCAGTTTGTGACGTCATGTCCTCACAACTTATCAATTGCTTTATATAGTTTAATCCCATTAATTTCCCTTTATCCCCAAAACTTGATTCCCCATGCCTTTGCCCAGGTTATATGATTTTTATCATATTGCGTGCAGGCCATTTCCCACAAACTTTTATGAATTTTGAAGAATTAATACTATTTTTTTTATATTGTATTTCATAATTATTGATTTTTTATATAAATAGTTTATCAAAATTCAATTTTTCATGATTTAACTGGACAAAAATTACTCTTTAACTTTGCATCCAGGCAAAAACATATTAGTAACAATCTAACTTGGATGCTAGTGTGAAGAAATAAGATTCTTAGGGTGAAAATAGGAAATTAATATTAATAATATAAAGAAAATAATTAGTGGATAGTGAGGACCATACGTCACAGATTCATGAGTGAGTTGCAAATTTGTGTAATGATTTTCAAAGTATTTCATGTCATTAAAAATTCATAACTTTCTTATTAGTTATCCGATTTCGCTCAAACTTTTTTTGATTGGTTTGTCTGATTTTTCTGGTTCTATTGAAAGTAAGTTATTTTTGGAGTGGACTTGGGCTTTAAGAGCACGCTGAAGCACGCTGGTATACGTCGTAGAACGGCGAGGTCGTCGAAAAATGTTGTGCATGCACAAAATTTTCGACGTATGCCAGCGTATGGCTCATACGTCCCGCATACGCGGGCCATAAGTTATGCGATCGTTGACACACGTTACTTGTAAGTTACTCATAAGTCGACATACGCCAAGAGAATGTCTAGCGTACCCAAAACTTATTTCTAGCCTATGAGTAATGTGCTTTGAACCTATGTCGAACTTATCTCCAACGCATATTGACGTATGTAGACGTATTTGACGTGTTCCAGCTTACTGAACGTGTTTCTAACGTACGCAGGATTTTTTCAACTATTTATTGTTATTTTTTTTTTCACTTGAAAAAAAACTGAGGGGGTTGCTCCGAAACACACACATAAAAAAATTGCGTACGCGCCTGCAGCTACCGTATAATGGCGTATTGGCAGCGTTTAGGGGAATTGGTATATAAAAATGGGGTTCACAGGAGGAACCCGTCAGTACTCCTCAAGACTCCATGGTGAGGAGATATCCATGTTATCGAGAGATGGAGGATCCGGCAATGCTGAGACGAAAATACCTACTAGCATTTGTATAGGCTACGACACGTGATCGCGCGCTATGCACAAGTTAGACTATCGTTGGGCATAATTTAACACACTAAGCATTCGTTGGTATAAGTTATCTATAAGTTAGCGAAACGTTCTATATAAGATAGTATTACGTTATGTATACGTCCTACTCGTTATGAATATGCTATGTTTACGCCCAAAATTGAATGGAAAAAAATTTGATAGTTCAGCGTATGCCAGCGTTTTAGAGAAATGTTGATACGTCGGCATACGCTGGCTAAATCGTCAAGGTGTGACAGGGCCATTAAATGACAATTGGCCTTATTGAATGAAAGAGATCTTATCAACGTAATTAAACTTGCTGAATGATTCAGCAACATCCATTAAAAATTCTTTTAGTCACGCCCGGTAGGTATTAAGCCTTGAAGGTATGCAATATCAATTATCCACTGTCCAGTTATGTAGCGTACTGACTTGGGACCGGTGATGAATTTAAAGGAGCTGGAGACCACAGGATTGAACCAATTTAAAAACGTTCTGAGCATTCTTGCTATGTGCAAATCATGTTGACACTTGTTGTTGTTATCAAAATAGAGTAGCCTAGTTCATTTGTCTCTGTATGGTTTAAGCGGTAATGAACACGATCGCAGAGACTTTATAGCTATACTTTAAGTAATCATCGCAATGCTTCAACTCAAAGAGAAAACAGTTATCCACGCTAAAAGCATTTTAGTGGAAGTTACCATCAACAGGTGTGTAACGTTTCCATCAGATGGCGCCGATGTAAAAATATTTCCCGAACTAAACCGCTCACTTTTCTGTCTAATACTGTGTCGCACGGCCCGCTCGCGTCATGAGATAAGGGTGTATCGGCACGTTTCCGTTGGGGGGGGGGGCGGGGCGTTTCGCGTCAACACTCCAGTGAGTGGGCAAATTTATCTAAATAGGGTATTTTAGATTTACTTGCTTGCAGAGAAGATCAGTGACATTTCGAGATCATGAAGATTGTTTAATTACTTAATTGAAGTGGATTGTTAATCAGTATTGGACGAGAGGTTTTTACATTATTTTTTTATTACCAGGGTTCCTTCAGTGAACAGGCCAATAAACAAAAATCCGTTTCCTGTATAACTAAAGCAAACAAAGAGTGTAATCAGGATTGATTACTGCCCAATATCCTTTTTGAATCCCCGGACTTAATGAGGATAAATGGTCGAAAGATGAAACATCTGCTCTTTCGGATTTGTAATTTATTTTTGTGCTCCGTATAAAGATTTATCGTATCGGTTCAAGAAATGGATGCAGAATCTACCATGACAGTTTGGTTCAGACAGTGTCCTTAATCAAATCAGAATTTACCTTTCTGATGGCTTCTGTCTGGAATCTGGAAGATTTCCATATCCTTTTTTTCTTTCTCTTTTTACTTTTCTTTCTCATTCTTCTTCTATCTCCCCTTTCCATTGATTTTTTGCTCTACTTTTCTCTTTTCGACGCACGCATAAACAACACACACTGCCTCTCCTCTCATTCTCTCTCGCACTCTCTCCCTCTCTCTCTCTCTGTCTGTCTCGTACTCCGTATCCTTTATCCCATACCCTTTTCCCTCTTTCCCCTCTGCCTTGCCACTTCTTACAAAATATTGGCACAGTACAATTTGTCTCATCAGGTATAATATTTAAACACATAAATGGCGATTTGTTTGACGTAATGTAGAAACAGAAAGCCATCGAACCTGAAACTGGTACTTATTGTACAAATTATTTGCTTGCGGTTACATATTGATTGGACCACTTTTATGTAGTAAACTGGAAACAGAACCGAGCATCGTATAGCATAATTCCCTAAAAAAATCAGGTCATAACTTGAGTGAAGTTTAGGAATATTACACTAGTTAGGTAATTACTGTGTGTGTTCTTGAATTATCATTATTACTATTAGTATTATTATTACTTTTTTTTACTCACGTTGACGTTCTGTGCCTATAGCCTTGCATCTCTTTCGTTGCTGCCTTATAATTTAGTGTAAATACTCCCCCACACCGTAAGAAAGCTGTTGTTTTTACAGATATGTGACTATGTTTGTTTGTTTATTTTATTTGTATATTTGCATCTCAAGAGTAGCTTTGACTTTACTCACTTGCCAATGGAAGATTACAAATTAGTGTGGGAGGCAAATTTATTGCAGGTGCTGACATTTTAACTAGACAAAGATGCAATTCATCTAGTTTTACCGATCGATTTAATATTTGCTTAAAGGCATATTCTTCAGTGTTTAAGCCAATAAATGTGGTTACATTAGAAACGTGAACTGAACTGATACATAGCGACGCTGATATGCTTTCCTATAGGGTATTTGAGCTTATATGTGTTTGTTACATTACAAAACTGAACTAAATTGTTAAGACGATCATAAGCTGATATATCTGCTATGACCATGACACCATTTTCACAAGATTCCTGGCCAACATTAGGACTATCGTTTTTTCATGACTCCTCCCCCTTTAAAAAGAAAAATCGTCAATATTCGTGTAAGGTTCTAGAGAAAAAAATGAACAGTACTTGGGCAATATCCTAATATTCATGATAATTTTAGAGGAAGAAGTTATTCCACAGCGACGGTAGAAGTTTATCCTATAATGGCCACTGGGCTCTAGGGTCATACTTTTCAGATTCATTAATTGTGTAGTCATAATAACGTTTAAATGCAGAACCTTTATACACCCACTGTCAGATGGGAAAGCATTTTCAATGAGAATCGAATAATAAATGGCTGACTTTAGCACGTGAGGTCTACGGATATAACTATTCACCTCGGCCTGTAAACAATTTGCGCATACACAGTCACCATTAATGTCACTTCACTATCTCAATCCACAGAAGCAATATTCCCCGGGCCATTCGGTAAAGAAAATGAGGCCAGAATAATTACCTATCATTAGCCGATTTCAGCCAACTTCACTCCTTTCCAGCCTGCAGTTACTAGGAAATTAACCTTTAAATACCCACTCATTAGCCACTATTATCTCTATTTAGCAAGAGATTGCCGAAAGCATAAAGTCGACTTCTTTGAGATTAAAAATGTTTCATTGTGGTTGTAAAACAATTCTCTTCTGTTTTTGCAATAGTATATTGCGTATAAGAAAAAAACTGTTCATATGCAGCTTTAATGATATCGTTTGATAAAAAGCTTTAGCCTAGCTGTCCCGTCGAAGGACTCATATGTTAATATGAGAAGTCTCTGCTTCCTAAAGATACTCATATCTTTTCTGACTTTTATGACTGATCGCCATTCTTTCAAGTCCATCACAATCACAATCCACTTTTGATCCTAATTTGATCATGACCCAAACTTATGATCTGATTGCCTTCGTGTTATCTAGAGACAAAATGGAATGTGGAAAACGAGTTCAGATGTTGGTCTATAAAGTCCAAGTTATCACAGCTAGCAAAGATTATTGAAAACAAGAACATAACTTAAACCTATTCTGAATCAATGAAACGAGGTTAGTGGCCTTTTCCCTTCATTGGCTTCTAACTGATAAAATTGTCTTCAGACATTACGTAAAAATGGGGTTTCATAAGGGGTAAAATTCGTACTGACCAATCGACAATAGATGATTTCTTTTTACACACACTGTACATTAGTTCATTCAATTTCACGCGTCCATTTTGGAGCCCTAGTTTTCAGCCTCCCTCAAGTCAAGCTCCTGGAATGGGAAATCCTCTTCAACCAAGCCAGATATAAATGTATATTCTTATGTTCCGACACGACATGTTTATTGGACCACAATGTTGTTCCACCCACTTTCTTGAACCTTGTCAAATAATCACCATTTGGGCTTTCTAATCTCAAGGGGGGCTGGTTTAATCACCGAATGCTAAGGGAAGTTGATACCTTCTGAATGACTGCCTTAATGGAAAGATGGACCCACGCTCTCATAAGAGCATCACAAAACATCAAGAGCAAATTGATACTTGGGATGGTGATGCTTCCGTCACAAGCCTTATGTGATTGCCAATTACCAACTTCTTGAAAAACAATATTCATTAATAGCTGGCCATGGTACTTACATTTTATTTTCATTCTGCATTGGAAAACTTTTAACTATGTGCACTCTACAGTCAGAGAAAATACAAGCAGTTATAAAATTTATGTTAATTTTGTAAAATATACCTAGTTTCATTCATTTAATATAACGTTTATCCACTTCTTGATTTCTAGGACTTAAATTTAAAATCCTTCTTAAGATTTGAAAATATTTTAATTTTTTAATATTGATTTAACTCAATACACGATTTATAATAATTAATTGATTGATAAATAAATATTTCAGGACTTTAGAATTAGATTGTTCGTACATGATGCCATACATGCACGCGCACCCATAAGTAAGTTAAAATTAAATCAATTAGACTTGAATTTTAAGTAGATAAAGGATTTAAAGTCTTAAGGTAGTCTTGTTTTTAAATCCAAATGTTTTGTCCCCGGTTTAAAACTCTCTTGGATTTAAAAAAATTAAAGCCTTCGGACCAAAAGTCTTAGGTCCGAATTCACAAAGGAGGCTTACATTTAACCCATGGTTTAAACCTTCATTTACATATTAAACCCATGGTTTAAAATTAGCGCAAAATAAGCCTACCTTGCCTTGCGCGCGTCTAATATTGGACCTCTGACTTGTGTCCCGCTTATTTTGCGCTTATTTTAAACCATGGTTTATGTAAATGACGGTTTAAACCATGCGTTAAATGTAAACCTCCTTTGTGAATTCGGGCCATAGAGATTAAGAGAGTAATTTGTTAAAATTGTGTATTACTGTGCTATATTTCACAAAATTAAGGAGTTCCAGCAAATCAAGCTATACTGAACTGTATCTAGAAACAGATTTATAGTCTAATCACATTTTATATACAAAAATATTTAGAATTAGATTGTAGATTTTCCTTTCCAGGTGTTGGTGATTTATTCTTAAAAGTTTCAGAGTGGGTGTTTTGTCTTACATTCCTAGCTATATAAAGGAACATTGCTTTTACTTTTCACAGCTGGGTCAAACAAATAGTTTGTTTGAGGACGAGAGGGATAGGATAGCTAGACTTGAAATTTTTAAAATATACATAGTTTGGTGGAGTTTTTAGGTTTTTCACTGAACGAATCTAAAGCGAGAGAGAATGGACAAAATCTGGTGCTGGATTTCGAGTTATTCAATGATTAATGAATCGATTTGTTCTCTATGCTTAGCCTGTAGGAAGCTTGACTCAAAAGATACTGTTCCAAAGCTATTGCACTTGAGGCGTCATTTTAAATGCGTCATTACTTACGTTAAAAAGTCCTCTGAAGTAAGTTACTATATTCGCCAGTAATATCACAATATCTGCAACATTGTGATAATTATGAACAATCATGACTGTGCCGTATATTGCAACGAAGGGTTCCGACATATTTTATGATGAACATGATGAGAGCAAAAGTTAGTGCTTGTAAATGCCTTGTTGTCATTTGAGTAAATTAATTTGTAAGGATTATGCTTCAAACCTTCTAATCATACGAATGATTAAGTAGCATTTGTTTTGGGCTAATCATGAAAAAAGAATGCCACATTAATCAATGAATAAAGAGGGAATAATTTGGCACATGGCGTGATGAAAATGTTTGCGTCGCACGCGACGTATAATTAGTTTACATGTATTTCACCCGAATACGAACAATTAACGGATATGCCCTTTGACAAATGTTTATGTCAAGTATCACTCAGTAATAAACTACACATCAATTTTCATGGAGTATATGTATTTAGGATTTAGTATTTGGGATTTCATAAGATAGCTAAGACTTTAAGCTTCTTAAAAAGAGGATCACTTGGTGTTTTGGGATCAGAGTTGGTAAATGCACGCAGAGCCATTTTTGTAATACATATAGCTTATTTATTAAAGTACTCGCACATTTCCCCATACTACATTACGATAAGAAAGATATGGCAAGATTAATGTGTTATATAAATTGGTTAACATTCTCAGAGGAATGAAAGGCCTAATTCTATACAGTACTCCAATGGCACGTGCTACTTTCCCCATGATTTCATCAATATGACAAGACCAAGTCAGGCTTTCATCTACAGCAATTCCAAGAAAGTTTATGCAGCATACTCTATCAATCTTGTAATTATTAATATATATATATATATATATCCTCATTTTCAACATTAAGATGTCTTTTTTAAATTGATAATAAGCTTGATCGCTGCAAACCATTGGTCAATTTTTGGAATTTCGGTATGAATAATGGCATTTAGTTCAGTTACACCTTTTTCATTTAAAAATAAGGTGGCGTCATCAGCAAATATTGTAGGGCAAATGAGTTGAGTAACATAATATAGAGCAAAAATAGAAGGGGCCCTAATATTGAACCTTGGGGTACACCTCCAGAAATCTTGAGTAACGATGACAAAATATCACACAATGAAACAAACTGACTTCTGTTATTCAAATAGCTTTTTATACACTAAAGACATACTCCCCTTATTCCATAATATTCAATTTTTAAAAATAATATTCCATGATTGATACTATCAAATGCCTTAGAAAGGTCAAGGAAGATACTAAAGGCAATATGTTTACTTTCAAAGGCATTATTTATATTATCAATACATTCTAGTAACAACAGGGCAGTAGAGTGACCTGAGCGAAACCCAAATTGTTTATTATATAGAATATTATATTTATTTATGAATTACATCAATTTAGTATAAACTAATTTTTCAAAGATTTTGGCAAAAATGGACAAAAGAGAAATTGGTCGATAATTTGAACTAAGATGCTTTTCTCCACCCTTATAGTTATATAGGCAAGGATTTGGCTAATTTTGACCTGTCAGGGAAGTGACCACTTTGTAGAGATACATTATAAATATGAGTTAAAGGAATAGCAATTAGATGTATACATTTCTTGAGAACTTTGGAGTGAATATCATCATAACCTGGACTCTTGCCATCTTTTAGTCCTAATACTATATTTACAACATCGACTGTCTGTATGTCAGAAAGAAATAATGAAGTAGGATAGTCACCATGTAAGTATTTACCTGGATTTATATAATTTGAAGGTACATTTGTATTAATATTTATGCCAACATTAACAAAGTGGTCATTTAATAATTGCGCGATTTGCTTCTGTTCATGTATAATGTTACCAGCAATAGATAAAGACGTATATTCTACCTTATTAGTGCAATTTTTCAAAATAGAATTTATGACTCTCCATTAAGCTTTTAAATCATTATGCGTTGTATTAAATTTAGAGTGGAAATAATCACGTTTGCTCTTTCTGATAGCATCACTTGCAATATTTCTCCACTGTTTGTAAACTTGTTCACGATACGAACTAGGATTCTTCAAGAATTTTCTAAATAACCTGTTTTTCTTCTGACACAATTGTTTTACTTTCTTGTTGTACCAAGGTGTTTCTTTTCCCTTTCCACAATTCTTATCTCTACGGAAAGGGAAATGAGTATTATATAAGGAAGTAAATTTGTGAATAAATAAGTCATACAAAACATTTACATTTTTTGAATAATTTTAACAAACATCGTCCCAGTTAACACATTCTAAATCCCGGTAAAAAGAAAACATATTACATCATCGATATCACGGACATTTTTCAATTACTACCATCAACTTGAGCATGTAAATGTGATATCATGAATACAGGCATGTGATCATTGACTGCATGAGTAATTATACCTGAACTTTTAATATTGCACATATTATTCACAAAAATGTTATCAATGAGGGTTGCAGTTTGACTTGTAACTCTAGTTTGTTTTGTAATCAAGGGTGTGAACGAAAAGGATTTCATAAATTGCAAAACAAAAATTTGTGTTAACAATAGAGCTCGCTTTAAGGGGGTCCGCGTTAAAATCCCCCATTAAAATACACTGCTTCTTTTAATTTATAATTTTAAAGAGAACTGGCTCATTCGAGTCAATTAAATCACGAACAGGTCTCCCTGGAGGTCTATAGATAACACCAATACTAAATTTACTGGCTTCATGAACACTTCAATAAAGATGGATTCAACATTTTCTGTGAATATTTGCATATCGTTTCTACATTTGTATCTTAATGGTTCGTTAACATAAATTCGTATACCACAACCAGGGCGACCCGTTCTGCCTTTTCCTAAAGAGTTATATCCTGGCAAGCAATTTAATGGTAAGGGCAATTCATTTTTCGTAATATCAATGTTTCGGTGACATCTATAACTGAAAACTTTATATTTGATAATTTTATACATAAATCCAAATTCTCAACAATTTTCTTCAAGCTTCTTACATTGCAATGCACACAAGATAGGGATGGTGAGTCCAGATTTATGATATTTTTTGCCTCAAAGTATTTACAGTCTATAAGAACTACTTCCGTTTATTACAATATGACAGTGTAATTGTAAGCAATCTGACAGATAATATAGACTTAAAACCTGTGGTGTGAATCTGTTACATAATAAAACAGTACCCCATAGTTTGCCTCTCCGTTTAAAAAACACCACATAGAGTAAAAAGACACATGACCGTTCCTGAAGATCAGATGACAACAAACAGAAATCTACTGAATAAATATTACACATATGCATAGCTAAAAAGTGAAAAAAAAATCAACAAATACACGGGTAGAAAAATACATTGTGTAAAATACTTACAAACGTCCTTATTCAACACCGTGAAAGTACAAGTATCATGTGATAGCAATTATGTTCATTAAATGTATCAATGTCATAATTTAAGTAAATCTTCATTGCAATGGACGATGTGCTTCACTGTGTTTCCAACTGTTGCTGCGGTCAGCGCGAAGACCCTTCTCAGATGTCCAAGACCAAGAGGCAGTCACCTTTTTTCACAGTTTTTCACATCATGGAGTAGTTGAATGTTTGATGGAGTCAAATCTTCATATATGCCGATCCCTGTGTCTTTCAGTTGTCGGCGATTGCGAATCAGGAGCTGTCTTGTGCGATATGAGCAGAGTTTGACGATAATACCTCGACTCCTCTTCTGGACCTTTGGGTTTTAACTGGGTCATTAATGAAACAAGGTCAGGTCGGGCTTGTTCCACTAAATTGAATATGCTCTTTAGCTCTTCGTAATGGACCATCCATTAAGGCAGGCCAAACTATCCTAAAAGACGTCCCTCAGATACATCAAGTAACAAGAAGAACCCTCGTGGTGACTTCATGTCACATCGATACTCTTAACGGTAATTACTTACCTCGAGGCATTGGTGTACTTCGAGTTTAGTATATTCTTAAAGAGAAGGTTGGGTGTTTTGTTCCTTTGCTCATTGCTTTCTTTGTTTCTGGTAAAGTGTGAAATAAAATGTCTGGAACTCTGGAAGTAATCGGAAAAGGTTGATTATCCACTACATATGGTACACGAGTGTTTACCCTGATGTTTTGGAATCATCATAATGATGAGAAGTTGACTCAGTCCTGTTGAAAGTTACACGCACTGTACACAAAAAAATCGGTATATGGGACTACATACTCATGTGGTATGTTTGGTCCAAACTTTTCAGCTGTTTCTTATTAAAGTCATTTCAAATGTGACGGCATTTTAAGAGCCATCCTTTTCAGAGGACATAATATATTCTATGGTGTTCTTCCACACTAACAGCAACTTTATCAGTACCCGACCTCCTCTTAGTAATGATTTACGTCAAGGCGTCAATGTACATCGAATATTCTTAAAGATCAAGCCCGAAAAGTACTCTGTCAGTGTCTGTATATTTTGCTCGTTTGAGTCCTCAAGGAGCAACTATTAATGAAAGATCAAACGGTGCCAGATGACATAGGGATCCTTTTACTTAAACATATCGTTCATGTCGATTTTTTCCCGATCACTCACCCAAGCTCTCTTAAAAAAATGAATGCATAGAGGTGGTAAAGTTTTTTTTTAATGTTGAAATTTATCTATCGGCTTGAACATGAGCCATAAAATGTTCGTTCTTCGTTCGCAAACGCGTACATTTTCGAGGAATAACATCAATTTTCATCATCGGATGAAGGATGTTGCGATCTTACAATTCACATACATGTGTATATGTAAACATATAAAAGGTTCTGTTTACGTTGATAAATATCAAAATAATGAAAAACTTTAAAATGTCAAAAAAGATCAGTGTAAATTAGAAGGAGAGTCAGATTTGTATGATTAAACAGAAAACCCTGACTTATATCAATGTTGTTTGCAAGGCTAATCGAACAACAACAACAACAAAACATAAACATCAATCTATTTTTTTCTCGGACTTTAAAAATGCGTTTTCTCCGAATTGGTGACCATGATGAACAGTGCTACTGAATACCCAAACCATACCGTTTGACTACCTTGTGCCAATAGAAAAGTCTTCAGGCAAAAGCATTTAAGTCATAATCTTAATCAATTATTCTTACGGGCTGAAGATCAAAAAGTCCGAAATTCCCCAGAACTTCAAAAAGATAGAGAGTATCCGGTTGAAACTTTCCTTATAATGCATAAAGACCGATTTAGCTGATTCGGTCATCAAATGCATGCGGTATATGATGACCGATCGAAGGATGGGACTTTAACCTATATCGAATATTTTTTTATTTGCGTAGCGGAGACGAGTAATTTGCATTTCTGGTTTGTATCCCTGGGGTACTCCATAATCGCAGAACACCGATTATCGCTTGTAATTTGATCAATTTTGCATAGAATCTATCTGGAAATAGGTCATGGCGATCGGGACAGCGATGAGGCGAGCTCGTGGCCGGGCGTGGGCATCATTTTGGAGCTTGATTGACGGGTTCAAGGGACCATTAAGCGATGTACATAATAATAATTGATTGGACACCTAAGAGTGATTCTCTAATCATATGACATCAAAATTCGATATTATTGTACGATGCAGAATTGGTACAAAGTGGTTATATTTTGGATTGTCCTATTTATCATCGATCTTTTGACGTAAGGTTACAATTTTCTTACTGAGTGACCTTATAATATTGTTTACTTTATGTGTTTGTTTCGTCTTTGCTGTCATGCGAATGATGATGATGATGATGATGATGATGGTGATGGATTCAAAGGTTCCTTATCGGTTTAATCAATTAAGAAGGTGTCCTTGTTTACATTGATTTCTTTCTCTTATAGCGATAGTTAGTATCATTAAGATAAGTAAGATGAAAAACTCAAATGCATTGTTTTTCTTTTAAAGTTATGATGATCCACGAACCCTCCTAACTTGATTGAGCGGAGACGATCAAACATATTGGTGAAAGCTCAACGATGTGCACAATTAGGTACCATCCTTTTCCCCCATCCAGACCCCAAGCGAGGCGTGACACCCGCCATCGGTGATTATCACCCCCTAGATGTCATCATGGTGCTCACTCCGTTACACTCCGTTAGCTCGCCACTCCATAAGATTACCCCACGGGGCTATGGCGGGCATTCACTGCCATATATATTGAACCTAAGCACGCCAATCTGCTCAGGCAATAAAGGATATGATAATCGCGTTAAATGTTTAAAAGTATCCGGGGAGTGTATTGGATAATGTCAGGGTACATCGATTTCAATACCTTCAAATTAGCACTACTTTCACTTTTTTCATGCCAAAGAATATCTGTCTCTTTGGTGCTTTACCTAAAACCTTCTCCCCAAAGTTCTGATTCACTGTAAGATTAAAAGCTTCATTCTTTTTCAACTAATTCTCTTTTATGCAGCTTCAGTCGGAATCCTTGAACAGGTTGAAAATATTGCGAAGAAAGTCCAGCGATAGATGCTGACCGAAGAATCTTAGTTGCTCGAAGAAGGTAATTATTTTTCTTATTGACTAGTATTGATCTTGGATTTTTCTTTATTTTGTTTTGTTTCAAAGTTATTGTTTTAAAATGCAATTTTCCTATTTATATACTTATTCAAACTATTGCATTTTGTGAAAACAGTTCCAACCTGACCTTTTGCGCACCGTCGTTGTTTAATGACTTTGCTTCTTATTTTACCATCCGTCCAATAGCTTTCAGGAAGTTCTATTTCAGTAACACACTTCACTGACGACTTGTCATTGAGATTACTTAATCCTAAGATTTGGGGTTTTAATTTCTCTTTAGTCATCCATCTGGAAATTTTAGTGAGATTCTTTCATGCTTCATTTTGATATTATATTTGAGCTTTGGTAAGATAACATACGAGTTGTAATTTCATCCCTCTTAATATATTTTCCATTGAATTTCATGGTTAGCATACCTGAGTGCGAATTCACTTGATCATGTCATAATCTGATGAGAAGCAAAAGGGTTATCCACTTCCTTTTTAGTCTCTGCAGGCATACATTATCCCAACGTCAGTGTGGTTCTCACCAGGTGATATAATTATTTTAAATAATTGTATATCAAAACGCATTAATATCAATGCAAAATGAGCAACATGCAGGAAGGGAGTTTTGTACCAGTCTTTTGTAGATTTAGCTTCGGGTAAAACTATTAATTAAAGGGCTCCATCACGCAGGAGGGTTACGCATGACTGTTGTGTGGGTTAGTATACTTGTGTACCCATTACAAATCAGACATACTTCCTGAAATGGGTGTGCAATGCGGGGGATGGGGCCCCCCGAATTGTGAAAATACCAATAGTTGGGTAACCGTCACCTGATGTTCGAGAAAAGAGATGTCCGAATATGTAGGCCTATTTTTTTTAATTTTTGATCTCGCTTATTTTAATTCAGCATTTTACCATAAAATAATGTCGTCTGGCGCGCTCGCTTGCACTGTCGTAAATATTTATAGTCGAAAATTGATATTCGGGCTAGAGGCGTGACGGTCTAGTCAGTCCCTTCGCGAAAATGTACACGTGCGCCTATTACCTGACTACAGACCATGGGCAAGGAGAAATGTGCCAGACTTGATTGTCGAAAGTCATCATGACGTTTCATGGTATAATAGGTTTATTAGGGTTGCACGGCCATTAGTACGTAATTGAACTTAAAAACCAGGGTGAGTGCCCTCATGGACACTATCAGACAACACCGAAACGAGACAATTGTTGTCTAGAATCTTGACGTCAATATAATTAACAATCATTTAAATACTAGCATGTATCAGAACTAAATGGACCAAATACAATTAAGCAAACTCTCATGTAGGTGATGGTTAGGGGGAAATGACACTTTCACATTTTGCCCAATTTTAGCCGTCAATTCTTTCATCATGACAGCCCTAAAACACTCCATATTTTGTAATTCTCTATTGATTCACGACCCCCTGTTCAATGATAGTTTCGCTAGGAGTCTCATGTTTTGATATTATCTTGGCATCGTTAATTCAGACTATAACTTATTTTACAACGTTCCTTTCACTAATGGCCAAAAGATTTGCCTGAAGTTAACATTTCCAGCAAAGACTTTTGACAGTGTTGACTTATTTAGTTTTGCTCGACTGTTCCCTTACCACGCTTAGGTTCACTCTAAAAGCTTTTAACTCTATAATGACTAAAATGCCACGGCTTAGTTTCTTCACCATTTCCAATTATTACGTTACAACGAATGTGCATATTAACGGTTTAAGTAGTCAGATGCAGTCTACCACTATCTTTAACATTTCGCTCAATAAATCTAAATGTAGTGTTGAACGTTTAAATTCAAAGTAAACACGGTAAAACACAGCTGAAAGGCCTGAAAGTTATATTTTCTCTTTCTCTCTCTCTAAGTCATTCGCCTTCGTCGATTGTCGAGGCTATCCGCTTTTCGCCACAGACCATTATTTGTATATTCAAAATAATCTTTTCGGCTCTGGATTATAATTTTTCTCTGAATTGCCTGACAGTTCCTATGTCCTTCTGTAACAGCTAGCAACACACTATGCTAGCTAGAGTGACTTGTAAATTAGACAATTCCATTTTATTATACGGCGTTTTTATAAGTAAGCGACCTCACTCATTTTGCAATTACTCTGTACGCCATCATTTTCAATAATCAAAATATTGCGTCTGCCATTCGCCGATTTCTTCAAATTTAATTTTACTTTTAGAACAGCTTTGATTGTCTGGCGAAAAAGCAACCCGCTTCGAAAGAGCATCTCCTCTCTAGGCATTGATTCCTGGTGAATTTGTAGGTCCATGTTATTCTGGCCTTATTTTCCCCCAAGAAATAGCCAGAGGCAAGAATATCTGTTCATGATCTTTTGGGCCTGAAATTTTGCTTCTTGTCTTTCGGAAAGCAGTTTGATATTATGCACGCTGTAAATTTAGAATGAAAACGGTTTCATTTTATAATCCAAAAAATTAAACAGGTTAAAGATACCTTTAAGGAAGTTGATTGTGAGCTTTCTCGTTCATCCGGTTTGTTCTTATAAATGATGTACGACCGACAAAACGATATGCTGATAGAATTTCGTTTTCATGAGAGAATAACATCGTAAACCAGAGATTTTATTAAATTTTTGCAATAAATTTGAATGCTTTGATTACTTCTACCATAGTCTAATGAATATTATCAGTCGATGTTTTCATAATTTGTTCACATACGAGGTACACCAAGGTGAATTTGAAAGATATACGTTCGGCAGTGTTCATGAGTATGGCGGCATGATGTAGTAGTAGTAGTAGATGTCGTAGTAGTATAGTAGTAGCCTAGTAGTAGTAGTAGTAGTAGTAGTAGTAGTAGTAGTAGTAGTAGGGGTAGTAGTAGTAGTGGTAGTAGTAGTAGTTACGTGAGACCTGTCAGTTGTAACAGTGAAGTCCACTTTTACTGATTGTTTGTATCCGTCATCGGTTCAATAGCCGAATCGTGTTAACCCACGATTATGTGTGTTTATAAGATGATGACGTGGATCCTAAGCAAATGATTGGTTGAAAGCGTACACGTGACCAGGTATTTAGTTTGCCTTACGCGTAATTTGGATAATGACCGGTCATTATCCAATTCTAATGACCGGTCATTAGTAAAATCATGTTTTTATAAAACATCATTTTATAAAACAAATAAAACATCATCTTATAAAACAAACAATTATTATCAAACAATTATTATCAAGAAACATTGGTATCATAAATCATGTTAAAAATACATTTCCTTTACTGGTTTTATCATCACTGTATACAACCCTTATTTTGCCTTACCTAAATTATGGGATTTTAGCATGGGGAAATCCTTGTAAGACTTTAATTGATCGAATATTAATTTTGCAGAAGCGTGCATTAAGAATAATCCATAATGTCTACTTTCGTTCCCACACTAAGCACTTATTTTTACAAGACAACATTCTTAAAATTGATGATTCGTATTATTGGTACCTCGGTATCTTTATGTTCCAACTTATTAAAAACGAGTTACCTCTCCCGATTTCCTCCATTTTTCAAAAAAATAACGAGATACATTCATACCCCACTAGACAGTCTCACAACTTCCAACTCCTCGAATGAGAACAGCTTTCGCACAAAAAACAATTACTTACACCGGTCCAGTATTTTGGAATAACATAGATCCATCTCTTAAACAAAGTACCAGTCTATACACATTTTTAAAAAAGCTGAAAATTAAATTTTTAAACACATATGCATGATTGGATGTGCCGTCGCCGGTCAGCTGCATTGCTGATATTGCTGATACGTCGCTATACATGAATCTCGGTTTGTTTGACTCTCGACTCAATCCCTTTCTCCCCCATTCTACTGATCTAACCTCCTTTTTCTAGAGCTTTTGCAATCATTCATTTTCCTCTTTTTTAATCTTTCTTTCTTTTTGACTTCTACTACTTTCCTCTATATTTTTTTGTTCCTATCTTTTATTTCTTTATTTTCCCCCCTAAATTCATAATTTCTTTGCTACATATTTGTTTTATTTATTGATTTTCTAAGTATACTTTGTTCAAGATATATTGTAAAATAGCATCTGAGGAACTAACACTTCAACAAGCTCTGCTTCTAGTTAGTTCCTCCTTTCTCGTGCTATTTCTATTATATTTGTCGTTTCATTGTATATTTTTTGTAATATACGTATTCATTGTATTATGTTTTGCATGAGAAATTTAAAAAATAAAAAAATCATCATCAATAGGCTACACATCATTTTGTTCGGGCATTAGTAAAATTACCCACACTCGGTACCTTCAAAACAGTCCAAACACCCTCGGCTACCGCCTCGGGCGTGTTAAACTGTTCCAAAGGTACCTTGTGTGGGTAATTCTTACTAATGCCCTCACTGCTGTGTATTATTTTTTTTATTAACATTCCAGGAAAATAAATTAGCCATCTTTTGAGGATTCTTATTACACGACATGTTCCAACGCGTCGGTGCTTTAGACCATACTCACTTTTACGCTATGATGAATGAATTTTACTATAAAAGAAGGTCTGGGCTTCCTCGAAGGAGGACTATGTAGAGATTTCGATGGACCAGCAGGACTAGTAATGGGTATAACAGGGGCATAGTTGTGAGAGGGGGAGTGGGTAACTATCCACCCCTCCCACAAACACACTCATATACACCTTTCCACCCTGTCGCTAGGCCCTCGCTCGCATGTCGTCCGTCCCATCCCTAGCTGCATTTATGGATCTATTGAAACAAGCAGGAAAAAGCAGGGAACCATGGTCAATTTCATTTATTTATTTAGTTAGTTATTTATTCATTTTTATTTTTAAATTTGATAAATGTTCCTTGTCTCCATTTGATTTCTTGAATGTTAATGTTTTGTATATTAACAGGGATTTATATCACGTCAGATATTTCAGTGAATGAATTATTCTAGTCTTTTAATATTTGAAGAAGAAAAAAATAAATAAATAAAGCGTTCCATCTATCTGTTCTATGTTACACTATCTCTCTCTCTCTCTCTCCCTCTCTTTTTCTCTCTATCTATCTATCTATCTCTTTCTATACCTCTCTATCTATTTGTCTCTTTGTCTCCTTTTCCCTTCCTCACCCTGCACCCTTTTTACCTTAGGCGGTGTGATATATAGTTACATTTCTCTTCCTAACTTTTTCTTTGCCATCAAACATGTGAAATAATCTTGTTCATGTTGTTCATGTTCTAAGGGTAAAATGTCTTTGTTGTTGAGATCCTGATTTGTGTCAAGGGTTTTCTGCATTTCCGTTTACGTAGAAAGCTTATCTAATTTGATTATCATTGCGAAGCAAAGTATTCCTTACTATAGGCATTTCCTGATTTACCCCTACTTCAACCAGTTTGCTGATAATTACCGAACGCCAACAACCAAACGGGCAATGACATCGACGACTAGACAGGAACACTCTACTCTCTAGAAATATTTATCTCGGGGCTTTTTCTAAAGTTCTAGCAAAGTGCAGTCCAACTGGTTCATTGGTCAACTGTGAGGTTGCATTGGTTTTTTCTGACAAACTTTCTAAAGGAGGGCTAATTCTTAAGGCGAATTCATTATTAACAAAAGAAGAAGTAATTGTGATCCTATCCGAAAACTGGCCTCGCTAATAAATATGAGAAAACCTTTCACCGAACTCATAGAGATCATCGGTGCTCTAATTCACAGGGATGATTCATTGGTTTCATAGTAGAAAGCGCGATCTTGAAAAACACGTTGACGAGAAGGGTTTATTTATTTCTGCGTATTTTCCGAATGATCCATCGTTTTTATTTATTTGTTTCACTCTATGATATATTGGTACATTATTACTCGGTAGGCGTATGACCGTTGACCTTTTTTTTTTAAATTGGGCAAAACATGTCAATTTCCCTGACGTATTTGCATTGTTTCGAAGGATGTGCTTGCCATAATTTAAGTATTCTTAGTACAGGAAAGAAAATGTATATTAATTTGTATGCGTTTTTTTTCTAACCGAAATGTATGCCAAGGTTTTTTTCATAAGAAATATTTTCTTGTCCGTTTACGTATACTTTGAGGAAACATCCCTTGGCCTTTATGTGTTACCAGCAGTGTAAGTCGGAATATATTTACTCCAGGCGACAAGGATTTGTATGACCATTCCCTAAATGGTGGGATGAGAGGGAAAATGACAGCTTGTGACATGAACATTCATTTATCGTTCCAGAGAGGCTTAAGGTTTCTTATAAACTATAGATGTTATCAACCTCAGTAGACGTTAAATGATTTCCATATCAAGCTGTCTATGATCTACCCTGTAAATAAATTACGGGCTTCTATACCCGATACCTGATCCATCTTTATGTTGCTTTCGAGCAGAATTCGGGAGAATGTTAAAGGTAGTGTATCCATTTTGCAGCCAACATCGAATTCTGTAGAACTTTGCAGGAATTATGAATATGTCACGTATGTCCTATCTGTGAGATTTAAACGTTAGCAGTGTCCTATAGTATTCAAATTATGCAAGGAAATCCGTTTACTTTCTAGACTTCACTGTCAGACACTATTGAGTGACTGACTGACTTCTTTTTTTTTTCTTTGGTAATAACATACATAAAATGAGCTGTAAAAGGCACATGAGCATTTGTCTACATCAGTAACCCAATAACCCAATAACTATTTATTAAAATGACTGCAATCCCTTAATTCGATTCGACAACTAACGGTCGTTATTTTCCCACAAAAAGACATTTTTAAACCCTTTCGTTTTGAGGGAAGTTCTAAATTAGTATTATCTTTCAAATGCCGTTGGAATTTAACCTTTTCATTTGTTTGGCCAGCAAATGGGACATAGTACCTTTAAAGGATTGCTCATGCAATGCCCTTATATTGGAATATGACGGGAAAATAATAGTAAAACAATTTGGACTAAACATTGTCTGTAACCATTTATGTACAAGTACAAGTTGCTGCCAGTGCATGCTCAGCAAGAATGCATTCTTATCCATTTGATGATTACGTGGCCTCACAGTATTCACCAATTCACATGTATAACATAATCAACCTTTCCAAATTGCTTCCAGGCAGATTCTTTCACGATGTCAATTGCATGACCCTGTATTATAGAGATTTGCGATTGATTCATATCAATTGCAATTTTTTACAAGACGAGGCCCAGATCTCAACATAATCTTTAAAATAGCAAATCTTTATCATGTGTATAGGGGGCTGAATCAAATTATAAAATGCAAGTAGAAGCACATAACATTCAAACGTCAATAGGTTATCATCATTACCATCATGCCAAATATGGATATTATCATATTTCAGACTACATTTCTTGCACATGCCATAAAGATCGATTTTTTTTTCGAAGTACTTCAAAAAAAATCAGCTCATGGACAATGTCAGTACCCCAATGTATATATATATAGCATATAGAAAATAGAAATCATATTGAGATTACGTAATACATCATTGTGATTTTCGCACATTTCAGGAGGTGATCACGGTGACGGACATGGCTAGTTTAGCCGGTTTGGACCGCTCTAACGTGCAATGTGAACGGAAGCGTACTTTGAACGGAAGTGAGCTAGTGACGTTCCGCGCGAAACATGTAGTACGGTACATACGGTTTGTATTCCGCGCGCGAAAAATTGACCCGCTGACCTGAGCTGCCATAGCAACAAGACCACTTTGACTCGTGAAGCGGTTTGAGCCATAAAAAAACTGCTCGGAGTGTGAACGCTCGCAAACCGTTCCTCAAGACCCGTTCCTCTGGAGCGGTCTAACTAAGACCACTTTCAAAGTGAGTGAGAACGGGGTCGAATTTGCTTTTTTGAAACTCTTTGCGGTCATGTTTGACAAGCGCGTAGCCAGGATTTTATTTTAGGAGGGGCGGTAGTGAGCCCGCGAAGCGGGCGAATCACTTACAGAGCGTGCGTAGCGCGTTCCCTAGGGGGTGGGTGCAGGGAGGGGGGAGTTTCCCCCCTCCTGCTGTTTCATTAAGTTATTAGAGAAAGAAGACGATTCGTTGTACCGTTCTCGACTCTTGAGAGTCCTTGTCTGAATTCAGTTTGACGTTTCATTAAATTATTAGAGAAAGAAGACGATTCGTTGTGCTGTCCTCGACTCTTAATCCTTGTGTGAATCCAGTCCCCCCCCCCCCCGCAAAGCGCGGAAGCTTTGCCGTTTCATTAAGTTATTAGAGAAAGAAGACGATTCGTTGTACCGTTCTCGACTCTTGAGAGTCCTTGTCTGAATTCAGTTTGACGTTTCATTAAATTATTAGAGAAAGAAGACGATTCGTTGTACTGTTCCAGACTCTTAATCCTTGTCTGAATTCAGTCCCCCCTGCGCGAAGCGCGGAAGCTTTGCCGTTTCATTAAGTTATTAGAGAAAGAAGACGATTTGTTGTACCGTTCTCGAATCTGAATCCGGGGTCTGAATTTAGTCACCCCCCCCCCTCCTGCGCGAAGCGCGGAAGCTTTGACTTGCATTAAATTGTTAGAGAAAGAAGACGATTTGTTGTACCGTTCTCGACTCTTAATCCTTAATTGTCTGAATTCAGTTCTCCCTCCCCCTTCCGCGCGAAGCGCGTAAGCTTTGACGTTTCATTAAATTATTATGTCTGAATTTCCTTTTTCTTCCTACGTCCTTTCCCTTTTTTCTCTTCTCTCTCTCCTTTTTTTTTTTGGCCGGCGTATTTTTGGGGGCGACCGCCCCCATCGCCCCCCCCCCTGGCTACGCGCCTGATGTTTGAAAGGTTGAAGACAGTTTTGGCCAATCAGAGGAGGAGAATCAGCCATCCCGCGAAAGAACCCTGAAATCAAAACGTCTTTCATTTTTTGATGGACTTGGAAGGCTCTTTATCAGATGTTTGAGTTAAGTGGTTTGCTCAAAGTATGGCTTGTTCCAGCTCTCTGATTGTTCAAAACTATATTAGAAAGTGATTTTTTTTTTTTTTAATCAATTGAAGAAAAAAAAGATTGATGCTTTTTATTTGATCAATAGACGATGGATCCTTCGGAGGGAACGGTCTTATTTATAGTATTGAGTATTGCCATTAGCTCACCCAAGTTCCTGCCAATCACTTCGGAGATAAGATAGCTATTGCCGCAATTCCTTGGAGAGAGTCGAAAGTGTTTGGCGAGGAATTGAATTCTCAAAAAATAAAAATTGTTCATCTTGGTCACACTTGACCCGCGTTTCCGACTCGCCCCTCAGAATTTCAAAAGGATCAGGGTTTACACACCCATGAGGCCAGGTTTCGTGACGTAGCAAAGTCCTTGGTGGTCCGTCCGAAGCCCTTTTCATTTATGGATATTCCCTGGCGACTCTCAAAATTCTAAAAAAGGCAGAATATGAGGCAGATTACGATGCGACCTCACGATTCTTCGCGGAAATCTTTATCATCACTGGTCAAACAATTGGAAACTGGCTTGATGATGGTCGTCTCGGACTAGTTTCATCATGGTCATGTCACATGTCGTGTCGTCCAAAGACGAACTACCCTAGCGACATGATCAGTGCAATAATAATCGTCATCCTGCAGTTCAAATCGCAAACTTGAAAAATGATGTAGCCCAAAGAAATTGATTCATTGGACATGCCTCTGACAATCATCTCTCTTAATCACTTCTTCTTTTCACCCATGTTCAAGTAAATCGAGTATATCAAGTCATGATTTGTCAACACTCATGTATTTCAAGGAGGAAAACGGCAAATTGCTCCCCTGGCAGATTCTTCACCAAGAAAATGATATTCGTTTGGTTACGACCATTGTTTCAAATCAAATATTCATGAAAATAAGCCACCGTGTGCCATCTTACCGCGCATTGTGATCAAGAATTAGTTGTGAAGCTGAATAGTCGGGATTAATGGAAGATGGTATAGGGGTATACAGGATCTAAGAATCTGCTCAACAGAAGCAAACGTATGACGTAATAAAACAATGTAGATGATGGGGTGATATATATATGTATCACCCTTGAAACCTCGGTGACCCAAAACTACCATAATTTTATAACGTTTAAAAGTAGTTGTAAAGACTGACTGAAGAGAGTGAGAGGGTGACGGGGCAAATGTATGTATCTTCTCAATAGAAGTGCGTGAAATGCGATGACAGAATGATATATGAATGTCACATATCCCTAATCGTATCGAAATCTTCTTGACTTTCAAATTTATTTGTTACTGAGCTGTTTTTGAGGACGTACTTCCACTTTAATCATCTTATCATAAGACATTGTAATTTAGGCATTATTGAATGTTATCGTAATTCCATAAGTAACAAGAGCTGTTTCTTTCTTCAAATTAAATCTGAAGTTTACTAGGGGATTTATAGGTGCAATGATTGATGACGCCCTCCCCGCTCACAGTTTAAAAATGAATTCTGCCTCCCGTATTCCTTATTCTCCAACCCGGATTAGGCCCATAAAGTAAAATGGGATATCCATTTTTGCTGAAATATAGGAATTACTATTTCCTTGTCATTATTTATACACCATAGGCGATTTAAAAAAAAAACAAGGAAGGGCGACATCCGTAAACATATTTGTTTTCAGAGTGTCCCCCGTTTCCCTTCACTATCCCTTGTATTTTTTAGCTCTTGTTAATACACAAAATCTCTGCTAGAGCTTATAGCGTTCTTAAATTTCCTACAATAGTTTTTCCACAGTTAAACATTCTAATGCGAGGGAGCGGAGGAGTGAATTTTCATTTATGAATAGTGAAACTTTGTGTTTAGAGCACTTTGGGACTCAAAATAGTGTGACAAAGCCTATATTAATTATTCACAATCATTGCCCTTTTTCAAACTGCCCTCCCCCCTCCCCACCGACGGTCACTGCCCCTACATACGAGTGTACGTTATAGCCGAGGTGATTAGTTCAATGAATATAAGTCAAGTGATATTCATCCAAGGTCATGGATGGCCATTGTCTACTTTTCGACTGTTTTGATTGAAACTTATGAATTTGGTTCAAATGAACATATTGGAAGCATATGCGATTTTACAATATTCAATGATCGTTGTCGCGGTTGACATCGAGTCTAAATTGATGAAATTGTAAACAATAAACTCTTTATGTTGTATATCTCCCTCTCAAGACTGATATTACTTTAGCTTTAAAACAATCGACCGATTTGCTATTTCCTTTTGGAAATTATATATCAGAACTGCATATTCTGAGATTTTCATGGTCGCAGCTACCATGGAATGGCCTTAGGCGCTATTTGAAATTTACCGGGAGCACCGGTAAATTTTGATTATTCAATTTCTCGAAAGCAGAAGTGTTTTAGGGGCTAAATTTTCTAGTGCTTATAATACATTCACAGGGGCATACAAATGTATCAAAATGTTAAAGAATTACTATCCATCCCATTTTCAAAATTTCCCCAAACTTTGCATAACCTTTAAAGATAAAGACCAGTTCTGGTCATGCGATTGCATTGTGAAAGAAACGTTGTGTAATCGATCAGAAAAGGTTGATCATCTAGCATATAAGTATTGTTATTGGTGTGTACTGCAAGGTTCTGGAATCATCAAAATGATAAGAAATTTGGCCCAGTCTTGGTAAAGTTACAAGCACTGTACACAGAAAGATGTATACGGGACTACGCGACCACGTGCGCGATATCTATTTGGTCCCAATAGATATAATAATTTACCAAATATATCAATTAGTAGGCGGTTTCACGGCAAAATTTGTATCATCACGTATTAGTCAAAACATATTCTTTCACATGATTGGTAATGAGAGCTTCCATTTCAATTTTTGAGAGAGGGGCGTTTCCAAAACTGGTCTTTACCTTTAAGTACGTTATAATTCAGGTGAACGACCGCCGTTGAAAATTTTCCACTGAAATGCGTCTTCCTGCATTTCGTAGTCATTGTAGCATTGGTAATTTGCATTCTCTAGCTATTGGAAACACAAATTAAAATCTCTGCCAATGTAATACCTGATTTTTTACAATTATATATAATGTATATTGTGAAAATGAACAATATTATGCTTTGCGTATGAACATAGCGAGCGAGCAGGTAGATTTATTTTTTGAATAATGAAACTTTGCAATCTGAAGCGCTTCAGAACCTAAAACTGTGTGATAAACCCTTTTTAATTGTTTTAGTGGGTTTTGGGGGAAGGATTATTCTCTTCAAATTTCAGGGTTCACAGGGAGCCCCTATCACCCACCCCTTCCGATCGCCGTCCCTGTATACGAGTGATAATGATACACATCTTAAGTAGTTCAGTACCACTAAAAAGCCAATCTATATCATATATTTATTTAGTGCAAAGTCATGGATGACCATGATCAACTTTGCAACTGATTTGATTGAAACTTTATATCTACTTAATATTATTGTAAGATCATAAATAAATACGATGCTGTACAAGGAGAAGTACGAACATTGAAGGGAACCAGAATAAAGGTGGTAGCTCCACTGCTACCGAGAAATTAATCAATAAATGTATTGTTACCGTTCTTTTGAGGGATGAAATTCTATCCATTGTTTTTATTTGAGGGGGTGTGTTCAAGTTATCTGGGCCAAAGTGTCCAATCAAGTACTTTTGCAGGTAATCGATATCACTTATCTTTAGATAGGTGTGACAAGGAGGGAGTAACAATCATTGCCCCTTTTTCAACCCCCCCCCCTCCCTACGGTCATTGCCCCTACATATACGAGGGTACGTTATAGGTAATTAGTTCAATGAATATAAGTCAAGTGATATTCATCCAAGGTCATAGATGGTCATTATTTACTTTTTGACTGTTTTGATTGAAACTTATGATATAGATATGGTTATATTAAGTACGTTATAATTCAGGTGAACGACCGCCCTTTAAAAATTTCCACTGAAACTCGTCTTCCGTTTTCCTTGTATCGCGTGAATCCTGCATTTCGTATTCATTGTAGTGTAGGTTCTACTGGTAATTTGCATTCTCTAGCTATTGGAAACACATAATAAAATCTCTGTCAATGTAATACCTGCTGTTTAGAGATTGTTCACATTTATATATAATGTATATTGTGAAGCGAAACAATAGTATACATTGTGTGTGAACATAGCGAGAGAGCAGGTAAACTTATTATTTGAATAATAAAACTTTACAATATGGAGCACTTCAGAACCTAAAACTGTATGATAAACCCTTTCTAATTGTTTTAGTGGGGTTTTTCGAGAGATTAATCTCTTCAAATTTCTGGGTTCAAAGGGCGCCCCCATAACCCATCCCTTCCGATCGCCGCCCCTGTATACGAGTGTTCATGATACCCATCTTAAGTAGTTCATTACCACTAAAAAGCCAATCTATGTCAAGTATTTATTTAGTACAAAGTCATGGATATCACTTATCTTTTGATAGGTTTGACAAGGAAGGAGTGACAATCATTGCCCTTTTTCAAACTCCCCCCCCCCTACGGTCACTGCCCCTACATACGAGTGTACGTGATAGCCGAGATGATTTGTTCAATGAATATAAGTCAAGTGATATTCATCAAAGGTCACGGATGGCCATTATATACTTTTCGACTGTTTTGATTGAAATTTATGATCTATTACAGGTTATCTTAAAGGTACTATGTCCCATTGGCAGGCCAAAGTAATATAAAGGTTAAATTCCACCGGCATTTGAAAGATAATACTAATTTAGAACTTTCCTCAAAACGAAAGGGCTTGAAAATGTCTTTTTGTGGGGAAATAACGACTGTTATAGTTGTCGAATCGAAGTTAGCGATCGCGGTCGTTTAATTAAATAGTCTGATTTTCAGACCCTTGTACCGAATGGTCGTACATTTCGTGCTGCGCAAGGATTCAATCAGTTTAATTTTGGCAATTACAAGTAGTGGGTTATTGATGTAGACAAAATGCTCATGTACTCTTTACAGCTCATTTTATGTATGTTATTACCAAAGGAAAAAAAAAGTCAATCAGTCACTCAATAGTGTCTGACAGTGAAGTCTAGAAAGTATAAACGAGTTCCCTTGCATAATTTGAAAAAAGGACACTGCTAACGTTTGAATTTCAGAGATAGGACATACGTGACATATTCATAATTCCTGCAAAGTTCTACATAATTTGATGTTGGCTGCAAATGGGACATAGTACCTTTAAGTACGATATCATTCAGGTGAACAACCGCCCTTTAAAATTTTCCACTGAAACGTGTCTTCCGTTCTCCTTGAATCGCGTGAATCCTGCATTTCGTATTCATTGTAATTTTGGTTCTACTGGTAATTTTCATTCTCTAGCCATTGGAAACACATAATAAAATCTCCGCCAATGTAATACCTGCTGTTTAGAGATTTTTTACAATTATGTATAATGTATATTGTGAAGCGAGACATTATTATGCTTCGCGTGTGAACATAGCGAGCAAGCAGGAAGATTTATTTTTGGAATAATGAAACTTTACAATATGGAGCACTTCAGAACCTAAAACTGTATGATAAACCCTTTCTATTGTTTTAGTGGGTTTTTTCGAGGGATTATTCTCTTCAAATTTCAGGGTTCACAGGGAGCCCCTATAACACACCCCTTCCGATCGCCGCCCCTGTATACGAGTGATAATTTTTTTTTTTTATCTTGATAAGTTTTATTGGTCAAAAAACACAATAATTCACAAAGTATGCGTTACATTTTTTGCAGAAAAATAAATAAATAAACATTGTTTTACACTTCAATCATGTAGTTTCACATTACAATGTAACATAACAAAAACATAGCATAATACTTCTGCATACCCCGGCCGCACAGACGATACGACCACCAGGCCGACACTAAATGGAAAGAGAGAGGTTAAGAAGTAGAGCACATGTATAGCTCCCCGTCGGTCCGCAGTCGGCTCGCCTGCACCGCCGGGGCATAACACCCGATATAATCTGACCCTTTCTATTATATAATAAAACGTAGTACATCAAATACACCACAACATGAAAATAACATTTCGTGTAAAAAAACAAACACATCTATCCCTTGAAACGTTTTGTACATATAAAGTTTATCGTTACGCAACGCAAAAATACTTGCTAATGTTTTGCCACTTCGCCATATGCTTCTCAAATTAGTTTTTCTTTTTTGCAATATCTTCTTCCATAGATTTATAAGACAAAATATAATTATTAAATTGTTTCAAACTAGGCGTAATCTCTTGATATTTACAACGTAAAATGAAACGAGTGATAATGATAACCATCTTAAATAGTTCAGTACCACTAAAAAGTCAATGTATGTCAAGTATATATTTAGTACAAAGTCATGGATAGCCATTATCAACTTTGAAACTGATTTGATTGAAACTTTATATCAACTCAATATTATCGTAAGATCATATATAAATACGATGCTGTACAAGGAAGAGTACGAACATTGAAGGGAACCAGAATAAAGGTGGTAGCTCCACAGCTACCGAGAAATTAATCAATAAATGTATTGTTACCGTTCTTTTGAGGGATGAAATTCTATCCATTGTTTTTATTTGAGGGGGTGTGTTCAAGTTATCTGGGCCAAAGTGTCCAATCAAGTAAGTTTGCAGGTAATCGATATCACTTATCTTTAGATAGGTGTGACAAGGTGGGAGTAACAATCATTGCCCCTTTTTCAACCCCCCCCCCCTCCCTACGGTCATTGCCCCTACATATACGAGGGTACGTTATAGGTAATTAGTTCAATGAATAAAGTCAAGTGATATTCATCCAAGGTCATAGATGGTCATTATCTACTTTTTGACTGTTTTGATTGAAACTTATGATATAGATATGGTTATATTAAGTACGTTATAATTCAGGTGAACGACCGCCCTTTAAAATTTCCTACTAAAACGCGTCTTCCGTTCCCCTTGAATCGCGTGAATCTTGCATTTCGTAGTCATTGTAGTATAGGTTATATTGGTAATTTGCATAATCTAGCTATTAGAAACACATAATAAAATCTCTGCCAATATAATACCTGCTGTTCAGAGATTTTTTACAATTATGTATAATGTATATTGTGAAGCGAGACATTATTATGCTTCGCGTGTGAACATAGCGAGCAAGCAGGAAGATTTATTTTTTGAATAATGAAACTTTACAATATGGAGCACTTAAGAACCTTAAACTGTATGATAAACCCTTTCTAATTGTTTAAGTGGGTTTTTTTCGAGGGATTATTCTCTTCAAATTTCAGGGTTCATATAGGGCGCCCCCGCATCCCTCCCGATCGCCGCCCATTTATACGAGTGCACATGATACCCATCTTAAGTTGTTCAGTACCACTAAAAAGCCAATCTATGTCAAGTATATATTTAGTACAAAGTCATGGATGGCCATTATCAACTTTGCAACCTATTTGATTGAAACTTTATATCTACTCAATATTATCGTAAGATCATATATAAATACGATGCTGTACCAGGAGAAGTACGAACATTGAAGGGAACCAGAATAAAGGTGGTAGCTCCACTGCTACCGAGAAATTAATCAATAAATGTATTGTTACCGTTCTTTTGAGGGATGAAATTCTATCCATTGTTTTTATTTGAGGGGGTGTGTTCAAGTTATCTGGGCCAAAGTGTCCAATCAAGTAAGTTTGCAGGTAATCGATATCACTTATCTTTAGATAGGTGTGACAAGGTGGGAGTAACAATCATTGCCCCTTTTCAACCCCCCCCCCCTCCCTACGGTCATTGCCCCTACATATACGAGGGTACGTTATAGGTAATTAGTTCAATGAATATAAGTCAAGTGATATTCATCCAAGGTCATAGATGGTCATTATCTACTTTTTGACTGTTTTGATTGAAACTTATGATATAGATATGGTTATATTAAGTACGTTATAATTCAGGTGAACGACCGCCCTTGAAAATTTTCCACTAAAACGCGTCTTCCGTTCCCCTTGAATCGCGTGAATCTTGCATTTCGTAGTCATTGTAGTATAGGTTATATTGGTAATTTGCATAATCTAGCTATTAGAAACACATAATAAAATCTCTGCCAATATAATACCTGCTGTTCAGAGATTTTTTACAATTATGTATAATGTATATTGTGAAGCGAGACATTATTATGCTTCGCGTGTGAACATAGCGAGCAAGCAGGAAGATTTATTTTTGGAATAATGAAACTTTACAATATGGAGCACTTAAGAACCTTAAACTGTATGATAAACCCTTTCTAATTGTTTAAGTGGGGTTTTTCGAGGGATTATTCTCTTCAAATTTCAGGGTTCATATAGGGCGCCCCCGCATCCCTCCCGATCGCCGCCCATTTATACGAGTGCACATGATACCCATCTTAAGTTGTTCAGTACCACTAAAAAGCCAATCTATGTCAAGTATATATTTAGTACAAAGTCATGGATGGCCATTATCAACTTTGCAACCGATTTGATTGAAACTTTATATCTACTCAATATTATCGTAAGATCATATATAAATACGATGCTGTACCAGGAGAAGTACGAACATTGAAGGGAACCAGAATAAAGGTGGTAGCTCCACAGCTACCGAGAAATTAATCAATAAATGTATTGTTACCGTTCTTTTGAGGGATGAAATTCTATCCATTGTTTTTATTTGAGGGGGTGTGTTCAAGTTATCTGGGCCAAAGTGTCCAATCAAGTAAGTTTGCAGGTAATCGATATCACTTATCTCTAGATAGGTGTGACAAGGAGGGAGTAAGTATTTTCAACATCGATCACCTCGGTACAAACGCGTTTTCCCTTTCCTGTGTAAACATAATACTATTCTTATTAGGAATTATCTATACGATATTGCATATACAACTAAATCAGGTGCGTATGGTGAACATATTTTTAAGTTGAATAGTGTAAAAATATAACAAGGAGTTTGTGTAGAAATATATTTCTCGTGATCCTTCCCATTTATTTTTTATCATATGAATAAATGTGTCCAAGAATTCGGTTGACTATTTATTTTTAAAGCCCAAGTCCACTCCAAAAATAACTTACTTTCAATAGAACCAGAAAAATCAGACAAACCAATCAAAAAAAAGTTTGAGCAAAATCGGATAACTAATAAGAAAGTTATGAATTTTTAATGACATGAAAAACTCTGAAAATCACTACACAAATTGGCAACTCACTAATGAGTCTGTGACGTATGGTCGTCACTATCCACTTATTTTTGTCTTTATATTGATAATATAAATTTCCTATTTTCCCCCTAAGAATCTTATTTCTTCACACCAGCATCCAAGTTAGATTGATAGTAATATGTTTTTGTGTGGATGCACAAATAAAGAGTAATTTTTGTCCAGTTAAATCATGAAAAATTTGAATTTTGATAAACTATTTATATAAAAATCAATAATTATGAAATACAATATTCAGAAAATAGTATCAATTCTTCAAAATTTATAAAAGATTTTGGGAAATGTCATGCACGCAATATGATACAAATCATATAACCTGGGCAAAGGCATGGGGAATTCAAGTTTTGGGGGATAAAAAGGGAAATTAATGGGATTAAACTATATAAAGCAATTGATAAGTAGTGAGGACATGACGTCACAAACTGATAACCAAATTGGAAATTTGTGTAGTGATTTCCATTGTTTTTTAGTTTTACATACTTTTTCAAAAATTCATAATTTTCTTATTAGTTATCCGATTTTGCTCAAACTTTTTTTGATTGGTTTGTCTGATTTTTCTGGTTCTATTAAAGGCAAGTTATTTTTGGAGTGGACTTGGGCTTTAACTCTTAAAATATATTGCATAAAGAGCTCAAAATATCTATAAATTCGTAGGTGAATTAAATTAAACAGTCATGGTTATATTACACTTGAAGCAAAGTGTTTTGAAATAACAAATTTTAAGCACAGTCTCCGTAAAATGCTTTCGGTTAGTCCGCATCACGAGTGTAAAGTGAGTTACACAAATGTCTTTGATATAAATAGAATAAGGAGTGGACCTAAGATTGATCCTAATGGACCGCCATACTTAATAAACGATGCGTATGAAGTAATTGAATCGAACAAGGTATGTATACATAAGAAGTGAATCATGGCTCTAAATCATGTAATCCGTACACCAGATGATTTAATTTGGTCATCTTTTACATGTTTACCTCACACATGTCAAGGTTATTTGGACTAGAAAATTCGGGTCAGTATGAAGAACTATTTGTTACGGGCAAGGTCATATGTACTGACAAATGGTATGGCATTATTATCGAAGTCTTTCTTATTCAATATCAGGCAACACTAGTATATGCAATCATATTTTTACTGGTATTGCAAATCAGAGAAGGAGATTGAGGGATTCCAAAAAATGTAATCTTTTTGTATCTCTTTCTGGTTTCTGCCGCTGGCAGACACATAAGCCGATTATATAAATCATTACTGTCATTAAAATAGAAACGCCTTGAGACTGACAGACTGGAGATCATTTCACTATACCTGGCGCGAAAGAAAAAATCACAGAGAAGCATGATTGTATCAGTATACAGTTACATCTTGAAAGCAATGGCGGGATCATGGTTGAAAAGAAGGATCTAGGTTTCCACGGGTAGGATGTCATGCCATTTAGACACATTGAAGTCCCACGTGGTTCAACTTTTGTCAGTGTAGATATTAATGACGTACTTACAGTATATGTGACAGTGTAGTCGGAAGGATTTGCTAGAGGTGCGATCGATGAGCTGAAAGTTTCAATGTGCAAATCATCATCAAGTACTGTAAGACATTGTAAGACATTGCAGGAAGAGTGAGTGTTCGTTTCAGTGATACAAGTCGCTTCGAAGCTCCAATTCCATGGAGGATATACATCTTCATTCTTGCCTGAGGCGTGGTTACAAAACGATTTGGAAAGTGACAATTAATGATCCTTGAGGATATATTATCTGAGCCGAGAGAACTTGTCATGATTGCCGGTGACCGACGGGCAACAGGTTAGTCAATCGATAGATATACAAAAGACTTACAAAGGCTTTGTCTCTTACGATATGAAATATTTTGTCCCTGATCATTGAACGACTCTGATCGAGAATTCGGTGATATGAAATTAATTGTCTTTGAAGATCTGACACTCCAATGATGTATTCTTTAGTCAAACTACCTGATAGAAAGGGTTATTGTTGACAAGTCTACAGCTTGGTGCAATGACGGAGCAACAGGGAACACCTTTTTTCCCTTCCCCTCTATTGAATTGCGATAAGAGAGAGAGAGAGAGAGGAGACAATGAACAAGGGGATAGACAGAAAGGAAGAGGGGGAAGGTAACATACACAAAATACGACCCCACCCACACACCGCCCCACACTCGGTGGCCTTGTTAAATTGCATTTCACTCAAGACATCTAGTTGGACTGGTACCCCTTCAATATTTAAACACACACTACACCCCTGACCTGTTTGATGGTAACCTCATATATTCGACACGGACAACACTTCATTCGGAACTCTTAAAGTCTACCTTTCAGTACTATTCTCATCATTGATAGCATACCTATAGCGGAATATTTACAGGCAAATAAGAAAGAAGAACAAAATTATTAAATATAATAATGATGTTAATAATAACAACTTTAAACTGATGATAGAAATGATAATAAGTATAAGAAGAAAAAGAAGAAGGAGAAGAAGAAAAGGAGGAGGAGGAGGAAGGAGAAGAAAATAATGATGAATGTGTTGAATTTCTATAACGTACAAAAACACAAGTATATACAAAATTAAAAAGTATGAACTGGCAGAAGAATTAAAAAAAAACATAAAATCTATATTCAGGCTATTTCAATCATATAAAATGTCATTCGCTTCTCTCCTCCTCCTCCTCCTCCTCCTCCTCCTCCTCTTTTTCTTCTTCTCCTTCTTCTCCTTCTTTTTCTTCTTATACTTATTATCATTTCTATCATCAGTTTAAAGTTGTCATTATTATCATCATTATTATATTTAATAATTTTGTTCTTTCTTATTTGCCTGTAAATATTACTATTTTAACTTATTAATTTTGTATATGTATGTCGGGGACCCCACTGGAAATAAGCTCTCGAGCTTTCGTGGGTTATCCTGTTCAAGCTGACTTAATTTTGATCTGTTATTCTTGTATATTGTTGTATGTTGGAAGCTTGTCGAATAAAAATCAATCAATCAATCAATCACTTCTACAACTACTAATACTAATACTACTGCTACTTCCATTTTTCCTTCTTTATCTTCAGACCTATATATTCCACAATTACTAAAAAGTTGAATCTGCTATTTCTTGTATTATAATCATGTAAGTCAGTAACAAGATCGAAGTTGGATCGAATATAATGATTTGACCTAATATGATATATTTTATGCACGTGATGCAATACGAGCAAGGGTGTCGATTTGTATCCGTGGTTGGGGGGATGATAGATGCCAAAATATTTTCGGCAATGGATCAAAACAACCAAGAGGTAGTGTGACAGGTTGCACCCCCTCCCTTCCAAGTTATTAGCTTTTTCAAGTCACCCTCAATAAAGATAACATGAGTTCTTGGACCAGAACAGTTGATGAATCTCACCATTTTGTTCTGTATAATTTTCAACTTCTTTTGATCTGACTTGTTTATGTTACAATACCATGCAGGGCTAGCATAGTCAAATAAACATTGAATAAGAGCAAAACAGAGTATACGTCTTGCTTTTAAATTCATACAACTATGATATCTGTACACAAAATTCAGACGAGCATTTGCTTTTTTTACAACTGATTCTACTAAAGATGAAAATGAAATTCTGCTAGCCAACTCAATGCCTAAATACTTCACAGATTCTTTTCTCTTGATTACTTGATTATTGTGTGTCACTTTGAATTCAACTGACTTTTTAGAACTACTTTTAAAACAAAACAAAATGCTTTCTATTTTTCCCGAGTGTAAAGAAAGCTTATTATCAGTCATCCAATCGACACACGTAGACAGCTGTTCACTGAGCTTTTCCTCAACATATTTGGGATTAGGATTTGAATAGAGTAGTACGCTGTCATCTGCGTACAATAATAGTTTAAAGTCTTTTATACAAATACACATATCTTTGATATAACTTGTAAATAGAATTGGACCTAAAATGCTTCCCTGAGGAACACCGCATGTTATAGGCTTTAGTTTGGAACGAATATCATGAATGGCCACTACTTGGTGTCGATTAGACAAGTAGGATCTGAACCACTCTAAACTTGCCTTATTAAAACCTATTAGTTGTAACTTCTTCAATAAGACGCAATGATTAACTGTATCAAAAGCTTTTTGCAGATCAAGGAGCACCATACCAACAAAGCGCCCTTGGGAAGTTTCTGTCCTCAAATAATCAGTCAAATGAATTAGACATGTTTCAGTTAAATAGTCATGTCGAAAACCAGATTGAAATTCATAAATTATATCATTTTCTTTAAAGTATTTTTCAATTTGAACACAGACCGATTTTTCGAGAATCTTTGATGCTACGCTTAAAACACTAATAGGTCTATAATTGCTAACATCAGTTTTATCTTTCTTTTTATAAATTGGAGTATTTTTATATAGTAGCAGAAGTGGTAGCAGTAGTAGTAGTAGTAGTAGCAGTAGCAGTAATGGTAACAGAAGTAGTAGTAGTAGTAGTAGTAGTAGTAGTAGTAGTAGTAGTAGTAGTAAAAGCAGTAGTAGTTGATTTAGTAGAGGTAGGTGAAGTAGATCATTACATCAAATTCTTTACATCTTTACATATACATTTTACATATTTCCACCGTCACTCTTGTAGAGATGCCTATGAAAAGAACAGTAAATTGACGCCGTGCACACCTTACACATACAAGTACCTGATCCGATGATGTTTAAAGCTGTAGACAATTCCCTCAAGATCCCCTGGCGGCATGAATGTCACAATTTACCCAAAGTAATTTTTTGTTGTGGATTTGCTGATCGGGCCGTTGTTTTCATGACTTTTCATGAGAGATATTCACTTCTTTTGTTCTCCATTTCACCGATTTCTTTGCCTTTTATTTCACGTGGGCCCTGTAACATAAAAAGCAATTAACAATCAATCGAAAATATCTTATGCATCTCCAATCTTGCTGCAACTTATCTTATCTTACTATGCACTGCATCTACCTGTAACATAACTTTAATCGTAAGTTAAATTAATAGTAAAATTACGATTGATTGAAGGAGATACGATTAATGAAAAGATTTTGTGTGACCACAGGACCTTGATCTAATAATTTGCTTGTACCCTGTCTAAGCTTTGTACCTCTTCTTACACGTCTCCGCCATCCCCTTATTATTTAATGTCCCTTTAAGCCATGTTCAGATATTCAGCGGCAAACGGCGACATTTTTTTTTCATGATGACGTAAAGTTTAAAACAATTCACATTTCTGTAACTTGTAAATAATGCATAGCTAGAAGCTCAGTGTTACTGTCAGAATAGGCGTATGACTTTTGTTGCGCGCAGGTTTAAAAAACGCGACGGTTGAGATCGTCCTTGTTTTTTCCTTATTAAGCTCAACATCTTATAAGTATAGACCTTTAAAACTTCGATTCCATCAACCTTTTTTCCAAAGGTTTTTTTAAACTTTGCAACTGATCACCCAAAGCCCTTGGGGAAGATGCGATAATGGCGTTATCAAACGTTGTAGTGATCAGAAGGCAAAGATGAAAGGATAATCCTTTTCTTTTAGGCGGTAATACAATCTTTCAAACGTCTTTAACATCCCCCTGGCGGTCACTAGCAGTCGCAGCCCTCATTTGTAAGTCAATGACTTCACTTTCCTATGTACAGACGTTCGTCACTCTCCTTTCTTTAAAGTCACATCACTAATGACGATGTCGTAACGTTTCTGTCTCCATTCGGAAGGCTAGGGATGTTGACACGGAAATCGATGAGCCGCGGCATGGAACCACCAAGTGCAACTTAAAGACCAAAATTAGGGAATAATCATGCTTCCAGTAGAATCTGGGGCCCGTTTCATAAAACTTGTTATCTATAACAATTACTTAATTTCTATGACAAATTTGGTCTCAGCCAATCAGATGCCATGATTTCAGTAGCTTATAACAGTAGCTTGTAACTTGCTGTCCGAAGTGCCAATGTCTCTGGGAACTGATGATTTTTGTTTAGAAACCTTGAATCGATCAAAACTTCTCTTAATCCGGAACTGCTGCAGTAATTTTCAAAATGAAGAATATGGATTTAGTTGTTTTTTAACGTAAAATTAAATTTTAAACGTTTTTCCAAGCGAGCTCTCCATTTTCATCAAAATACGAGTTGCGTTTTTATTTTGTCAGTGGGAAGGGGCGGATCATGTGTCGTAGTCGAGTTATAAACATTTGACTGGAGATGCGAAGGTCACTGATTCGATCCACCGCACATCACTTATGTCCTTCAGCAAGACATTTTATTTTCATGGTTTCTTTCCACCCTTGCAGTTGTTAAATTGTTGTCCAATAGGATACGGTAGTCATTGTAGATTGCTCAGCATCGTGAGCGTCTGTACAATGACGCTTGGGTGGAATGTTTCCCCGAAAGCGGAGACGGTGCATACATTGTGTGCGGACAAGCCTGAATCCGTTGATCGGGGTAATAATACATCTGTACATTTAGATACATCATTTAGACACATCACAAATGTATTTGGCGCTATATGATTCCAGATTAAGAAAACGTTGAGTTCTGGTAAAACATCATTCGTGAGCTTTCTCATTATTTCCATGTCAGTTTGAAAGAATTAAAAAACAAGTTCAGAATTGTTCTTGAAGTGCCTTGTTTTTCGAAATAATTATGATGAGAGATAGCTGGAAAGTTTGTCCTTTTTACTTTCATGCCACATGTATATGTCGTCCCATATACCTATTTCTGTGGGTAGATTTTTAGCAAAATTGTGTCTGTTTTTTTGTTGTAATTTGATCATTCCAAAATTTTACAGTTTACATCATTCTTATATATTAACCAACTTTTTCCGATTGCTTCAAGACAGTTTCGTTCACAAAGTAATCGCATAACCAGTACCCAACTTTATCATAAAATGCTATCATCCGCTACCGAACGACCCCAACCCTCTCCTATTTTCAGCGATGTTTTCACAAAAAATGGCGTTTTGCTCCTATTTTGACCTCATCTAGTCCTGGAAGCCACTGTCCTAATGGATAACACGATCAAATTACCCGCTGCACAAGAGCAATCCCGTTCTAACACTTATCTTGTTTTTTCCCGAGTTGTGCCCTGTCAATACCATTCTGATCAAAAACGGGAAACGTATTCAAAGAATTAAGAAGATAATGCTGTCATTCTATTGTTGTTGATGTTTCCGAGTAGAAAAGCAGACTGGTACTTTGTAAATAAAACAGTAACATATGGAGACCAAGTTGTGGCATCCTATGTAGGTATTATGTTGTTCTCAACCTAAATAGGAGTGTAGTCATCCTATAACGTGATAAGGTAGACATGCAGATCAACAGTTTATGCATTCTATATATCGGCCTGGATATCTTCCATCTTTCATGTTTTTTTTTGGTGTGGTTTTAATTAGTGCAGTGTATTATTTTTATTTCAAAACATTGTTTATTCAAGTTCAAGACTGAATAGAGTAACGTTACAACCAATGTTTACGCCAAACCATAATGCTTTACTTTGTCATGACTGTAATTCGGTACAAATTCAATCTTTGTCTTTAAATTTTCCTTTTCCCTAAGGCGACCTAGGTATATGGGGGTTGGACTGGGGTACTCGCCCAATCTTAATTGTGCCCGTCTCGTACTATAAAGTGCCCCTCTTGAGTTAAGAAGGGCCATTTTCATGGCCTCTAGCTCTTACATTGTGCGCGCATTTATATATCCTCCCATCTATCATGTCTATGACAGTCACTGCTGTCCCTTTTTCATATCAAAGATTACTTATTTTTGTACGCCTTGTTCTACAATCCTCTCTCTCATAGAGAAAGAGTATGGATCCGAGATATTCTCTTTCAAAAGCTCTTTTATGCCGTTTAACAAGCAGGCTTTAAGGGGGGTAAAGGTTGCTTTTAACGTCTGAGGCAAAAGTGGTGCCTTCGGTTGCCACAATTAGAGACAATGTGTTTCTTGTGGCATGTATGTGGCACTCAGCCAAAACGTAGGTTCATTTCACTGTCTTGAAATGTCATTTGTAATGGACATTTGACGACTAACATTAACTACTTCCACCCCACTCCCCCACATACATACGCACATGCACCCACTTTATAGGTAACACTCTCTTTACTCATTTTGCTAATTGTACTGTATATCTCAGCTCTTAAGTTGCAATGTGGTTTCAAATAAATACATTTTCAATTAAGTAAGCTAGCAACCATCTCTAACAATGAAAAGAAAAATACATTAGAAGAGTTCCGTTTTCCTACATCTCCCTTTTCTAACGCTCTTTCTTTATTTATGTTTTAACTTGTTTATATTCTTAAGATTGTGAACATGACGGTAACTATTATGTATCCGACAAGCTTTTAAACAATTTTATGCCCAATCTGGATAATGAAATTATTGACTAATCGTGTCAACCCTTTACCTCAAACTTCAAACAGAGCAAAATCTCCCAATTTGTGCCTGTAAAAATCGCGCCCCAAAGTTGGTCGGACACATCGTTATGTTGGACAAGTTTTTATCCACATTTTTTTCTTACAATGCATAATATATGTATTGTAAAAATATATTATATCTGCCGCATCCTCTTCATCCAAACCCCTAAAAGAGAGATGTTTGATAGAAAAAATGAGAAATGTCTTTAAAGCAACGGGTCTTAATATGATGTATAGTAATTTACCTTGATGGCTTAGTATCAAAAGTTTCTCCTTTTATCCTTTTTATGAGAACTTTCCCCCAAATTGCCATCGTTGAAGATGTACCGCCCTTCCCTGGTTTTGTACTGGACCCCTTCTTTAAAATGTCATTTTCAATGTGCGCCCCCTCCCCTCCATTTTGAAACCGTTCAATAGCCCCAGCAATAGTAGGTCAATATATACATGATGTACTCGTGTTGATATGTAGTCCTAATTATATAGGGTCGAGAAGATATTTTCCAGGGGATGAATTGCATGTCTTTATAAAGACATTGAAACCAATGATTAGAAGGAAAAGGTCGTATTTAATCTAACTATCAATTTTGATTATGAAGATGCATATTTGGTTTAACTTCAATTTCTAATATTCACGCGAACTGCAAACTCTATACTTTTTCCTTAAATCAAAGCATGAAGTAAAAATGTAATTTGATATTTGAATCTCATAGATCCATCATTCCGTGTCTTAGTATAACGCTATCTTCATTATATTTGAGAAAAGATGCTGAAGAGATCAATAGTTAACCCTAATTCTTTGCTTTCCTTATTTAATCCTGAGCGACATTGATTGAAGAAGGGATCACATTACATTATAAACTTCAGTATTTCTACTCAGACATGCATTAAAATCGATAGGGTATGTTAAATCCCACATATGGAAAATATTTTAACCTCTTAAAATAGATATCTTCCTATAAAAATCAACAACAACATACCTTGAAGATATGCTCTTATGGAACATGGACCTGTATAGCATGTGTTTGCGTTTTTCAAGCACGAAATTGAAGAGGGTTTGTCGTTTTTCTCCATTTGAACCCGATCCATGAGCCAATTCATCTATGTGCAAGTTATTCCACTAGTAATTTTTACAGTTCAATATTTGTGATTGAACTTTTGTACGTCCAAATCCACGCAAAATGAAATGCAGGTACATTCTCTCGCAACTTTGTATCATGTCTTATTTCAACCCATACGTTAAAGCATTCTCAAAACAAATCCAAGAGCGCTCATTTTAAATTTGATTACCTTGAACTGTTGTACTGTATTTCAAGCAGACAGGGAAAAAATCTGTTCCAGCTTATGTTATATTGTACATGGGTCCATACGTTTTGATAAGAATACGAATATAAAAATACTTTGCCAGTTTTCTTTAATTTTGATATTATATATCCAATGAAACTTCAACAAAAGTACATCGTGCCAAAAGTTCTATATCACTCTACATGCTCCGGCGAAAATTTGACTTCGCGGTTAAAATTCTGACCGAATTCCTAACTTCACCCCTGTACCAAATACTATACCTAACTCTTACCCTTGCCTTTGCCAGACCAAATATCTGCTCACCCATTGCTATAGAGATCACCGTATATTAATCATAAAACGACTTGCATTTTATCAGTATGTACCAACGGGAACCAGCTCCTCGCAAGCTGACTAGAAGGTCTACTTTTAGGCCTACTTGGAAGCGAAGACCCGCATAGTCCTTTTAACGTTAGCAGCAGAAATATGCCATGTTCATGAGATTCAGGAGTGCATAATCAATTAGATTAAATACTATGATTACTTGTATACCCTTGTTGTCATCAACGGAACTGAACCGTATCATGAATACAGCAAAAATATAAAATGCTCCAATTCTGTCTTCTTCATCTGAAAAGCAAACCATCTATGTAATGTAATTGAGGTGGGATTAACAGATGTTTTATGATTCAATTTCCATCTGCTTTAGCTTCTCACCATCATGTACGGTCTGGAAGAAATGTTGACACACTTTTCACGCTTTCTGTTAATTACTTTCCAACTTGAATGCACGATCCACTACTGTAGTACAGTGGCGTAGGCACGAAGGAGGGTAGTATTCGCCCCCACCCAATTTGACACATTTACTTGAAAGAAAAGGCCCCTCCCCTACCAAAAAGAAAAATAGAGAAAAATAGTAAAACTTGAGGAGGAGAAGATACGACCTCATCCTACACCCTAATTTGACTTCCTCTCATTTTGTCGACCTTGAAATAAATTTGCCCCCTTCCCCGCAATACGCAATATACACTACGCAAATTATACAGGGTGATCATTTTCTTTGTTTGGTTTTTTTCCCAGGCCTTCCCCCCCCCCCTCCCGTTTTCCCCTTCCCTGTTCTCCTATCTTCGTACCGTGCTCTTACATTATGTATTATTTTTATATTGCGTTGGTTCGTGTGGGCGAGAGTGCGTGCGTGGACTTGCGTGTGTCTTTGTGTGTAAGTGAGGATGTGTGTATGTGTACGCGTGTATGTGTGTGTGTGTGTGCTTACAAGTTTTCTTTTGCCCAGAGGCATTCAATTTACAAGCCTTTGGGTTCCATGTCGGCCTCTGCATTTCCACAAACAAAATTTTTTTTTTTTCTTGTCTTGTTTTTTCAGGTGTTTGGTAATCTAAACAAAAAGTCGAAATATGCCATATCTTGTACTTTATGGAAAATTTTAAGTTATTGTTAGGTCTTTATGATCCAAGTCATATTGTACATTTATGTGATCATTATCTGGGTATATCTGTAGCGATAACTGAATACCCCACACTCAAAAGTACCCCTTAGTTAAGCCTGAATTTGTTATACAGTTATAAGTAATAATTCAGATATTTTTGCACGATCGTAGAATCGAACCACCCCCCGAGGTGCCCCTAGGTAAGAATGATGGAGATTAAAGTTGTATTTCGCTATTTCCTGTGCCACATTCAGTAAGAACGAGGCACGATCCACATGGTTTAAATAGCATGACCTAATTGAGATATAATGCTCTTGCACAAATACTTGATACATTATATCCAATTTATGTTTAGATTAATGGCTGCAATTGATATATATTGATATAATCTTTAGATTATATCTACATCAGGACATTGAATATGCCGGAGCACCCGATAGGTAAGACTGATGAACATCATAGTTATATTTTAGGCGCCACTTCAGTTAACCAGGGCGGCATCAGCTATTCACAGATCAGATCCCTGTATTACAACTCTAACGCAACTCTCGTGCGTGCGTGATCATACAAATTATGAATGTGATGATTATGTTTCCCACTAAATTCACTTCATTGGTGTGTTTTTCTCACCAGGAAAAGAATCAAAGTGAAGTAGAATTCTCTTTCACAGTAAATGATATTCACAAGCTTTTGGATCACCCAACAGACACAGGGTGTAAGGCTTGTTCAGGGTTGCCGCGTTAAACCGCGGCAACAACAACAAAACTGCGAGGGTTTCTTTTCAGTGTAAATGAATGACAACTGCGCGCAAGAAAGGCCTTGCGTGAATTTTCAGAGCACTTTGTTTTAAATACAGAAATATGAAGCGTATTACACCTTACGTCACCCCCAACAACAAAAAGAGGAAAAAAGAAATGCCGCCATTTTGCCGCGTCATATCTGAACGAGGTTTTATAGGACCAATAGATCCATCGGTATGTAAACTCAAATAAAAATTAATTTTAAGTTATTGGTTATCAACTTATGCGTGGTACTGGGGAATTTAGGGTGGTTATTTCATTAAGGAATGCAACAATGCAATGTCGCGTTTCCTAAATATTCATTTGATACACAATCATGTAGTTTATTGAATCTTTCATACATGAATCCGTCCATTAAAAAAAAAGTGACCAACCTAAAATGACACCACTTTATTCCTTTGTGAGAAGGGTTGTAAACTACTAATAACACTTAAGTCTGGTTGAGATATGACGCGGTAAACTGCGGCGATTTTTTTTTTTTTTAGGGGGGGGGGTTGTTAATGATGACGAAAGTGTAATACGCTTCACATATCTCTATCTTATAACACAGAAATCAGTAAATCCGCGGTTTACTACTTCATATCTGAGCCAAAGAGCTTATAATGAACCCAACACAGTTTGAACAATAGTTTGACCAATAAAGGGTTTTGAGCGTGTTAGTGGAAAACAGGGAAAAGAATACCCCCAAACTGTGAGCCGCAAAAAAAAATTATGAATGTGAAGACGGTACCCCCTCCATTAAATAGAAAAGCTTTCATTCTATTAAAACGTCAAGTCATGCAACGTAATTGATTTTAGCATTTTGGGGCGACATGTAGTGGGAATGGTAAATGTGTATGTGTGTGTGTGTGTGGGGGGGGGGGTTAATAGGCATGATGTGTAGCATTTAGAAACGCTTTTCACATTGCCCTGCATAACTTGATTTTCGATGTCGCGATTCGTTATTTCCAAACAACCAATTTTAATGATGTACACAAAGAGCTGTAGCTCTGTTCCTGACCTAGAAATTTGTGTTGGTTTATTTGCATTGTCCGGCCCCAGCGTGTAAATAATGTCTAGAAAATAAGGTTGCGACCATTTCTTGAAAATTGCCAATTAAATCCGCAAGGCTTACATTGAACAGGCGCATCACCAATACTTATATTATTTTGAACAATGCATGTTATACAGTGAGCTGTTATGCAATATCGACATCTACATTATTGAAGTGAAAATGAATGTCATCTTTGTTCTGCATCATTATTTGTTCCAATCGGCCCGATGCACAAACATGATTTATCGCCCTCCCTTTCCTTCTCTCGCAGTCTCGACAACTCTCTCTCTCTCCCTCTCACTCTCTCTCTCTTTTTCTTTCTAGCTCTCATTCGCGTCATCTCTCTCTCTCTTTCTCCCTCTCTCCTGATTTCCTATTCTTTATGTTGCTCTGTCATCATGATTGTATTCTTTTTCACTTCCTTATGCCATTTTACATCGCCATTCTAAATTCCTCTTCATGTATATCTTAACCTTTTTTTAACAAAATATTTTCGCACGAAGCATTTTACCCCGGATTCCAACTCTTTTCTATTCGCATTCATCCACAAATGTTGTTATTTTCCCTTTTCTCTATCTTTATATCTTTTTCCGTCTATCTATTTCTCTTTATAACCCGAACCTTTTGTCGCTATCTCCGTGGTCGCAATACATTTCTAGTACTGCAGTTCATGTTTAGGTTTCGTCCACATTTGAACTGCATTATCTGCATCCCTCTGAATTTGTCCCATCTGCATGTGGTCTATAACATTGCATTATATTCCTAGAAACTGCAGTTAAAGACCCTGTCCGATGAAAATACGACCGTATATCAATGGAAAGCTGAATGAACAAAGAATACAAATACAGAGGAATTCAAAATATTATTGTACAAAAGCGAAATAAAAACTTATTTTCAGCACCTCTACAAATTACAGGTCAACAGGGGTCAAATTTGCCGCAGTTACAGTGACGACATAACATGTGCACCCGATCGGCTTGCCTATAAATACAGGCGATGGGCCGTGCTTTATTAATGCTGAGTCATCCTGTCCAGACGGAGAAAAGTTAAGAGCTAGTCGGGGTAAGTATAGCGGGCCAAGCATGCCACTATCCGTACAACTATACAACTATTCGACTATACGTCTATCCAGCCGGCCAATCAGAACGCAGAAAACTGTACATCTACACAACTCTACCAGTGGCGGATTCAGGGGGGCACAGAGGGCACGTGCCCCCGCGGTAAAAAAATATAGGGGGGAAAGGGGAAAGGGGAAAATAAAGATGGAGAAAAGGAGAAAAAGGAGGGGAAGAAAAAGGAGGGGAAAAAGAAAGAAAAGGGACGAGAGAAAGAAAAAGAAAAGAGGGAGGAGAGAAAAGGGAACAGGAGAAAAAGGAGGGGGAAAGGAAGAAAGGGGAAGAGAGAGGAGAGAAAAGGCGGAAAGGGGGAATAATGAGAAGGGAAAAGAAAGAAAGGGGGATGACATTATAAAAAGGTTTTTTTCCGGGAAAGGGGCGGGGGGCACGCAATTTTGCAGTGTGCATAACATGGGGTCCCTCTTGCCAGGCGGGGGAAAGCTGAAATCAGACAAGGATTAAGAGTCGAAAGAAGTACAACGAATCGTCTTCTTTCCTAATAATTAATGAAAAGGTCAAAGCTTCCGCGCTTCGCGCGGGAGGGGGAAACAAAATTCAGACATGGATTAAGAGTAAAGAACGGTACAACAAATCATCTTCTTTCTCGAATAATTTAATGAATCGTCAAATCTTCTGCGCTTTGCGCGGGAGGGGGGAAACTGAATTCAGACAAGGATTAAGAGTAGAGAATGGTACAACAAATCGTCTTCTTTCTCTCTAAAAATTTAATGAAACGTGAAAGCTTCGACGTGGTGACTCCACCCAACATTCCCCTCTCTCTCTTACTCCCACCCCTCTTCTTTCAGGCTCTTACCCTCTCTCTCTCTCTCTCCTCTCTTTCATCCCCCGTTTCTTTTGTTTCCTTTTTCTCTTTTTTCTTCTTTTTCTCCTTTTCTTTCTATTCTTTCTTCTCATTTCTTTCCTCTCCTTCCTCTTGTTCTTTTTTCTTTTGAGTTCTTCTCTTCTCTTTCCTTTCTTTTCCTTTTCTTTTCTTTCCCTTTCCCTCTCATTTCCCCCTTTTCTCATTTTTCCCGACAGCAGGGCAGTTTTACCCCCAATATCCTGACAGGTGGGGGTGTCGCACACCCACCCCCCCCCCTCCCCTTAGCGACGCCCCTGGTTATTATCCCATCATTCTTTTAAAAGAAATGCAATTCCTCATGCTCCGCACCTCTGTTCTATCGTTGTTTAATTCTCTTTCAATTCTTTTCCTTTCTCATTTAACTCACAAAAATTCTCTCTTTCCCCCTTTTTTCCATCTCTTTTTTGTTTGTTCTTCCTGTGCTTTTTTGTGGGGGGGCGGGGGCTACACGCCTGGCAAGAGGGACCCCATATTATGCACACTGAAAATTGCCTGCCCCCCCCCCGTCCCTTTCCCGGTAAAAAAAAACACCTTCTTATAATATCATCCCCTTTCTTTTCCCTTCTCATTATTCTCCTTTCCCCCCTTTTCTCTTCTCCGTCTTTCCCCCTTTCTTCCTTTTCCGCATTTTTTCTCTCCTCTCTCTCTTCCCCTTTCTTCCTTTCCCCCTCCTTTTTCTCCTCTTCCCTTTTCTCTCTTCCCTCTTTTCTTCTTCTTTCTCTCCTCTCTTTTCTGTCTTTTTCCCCTCCATTTTCTTTCCCCCTCCTTTTTCTCCTTTCTCCCTTTTTCTTTTCCCCTTCCCCCTTTCCCCCTTTTTTACCGGGGGGAGGCACGTGCCCCCTGTGCCCCCTGAATCCGCCACTGGTATAGTTGTATAGATGTACAGTTTCCTGCGTTCTGATTGGCCGGCTGGATAGACGTACAGTCGTATAGTTGTACGGATAGTGGCATGCTTGGCCCGCCATATACCCCGCCATATTTACCCGACTAACTCTTAACACCACCTTTACCCTAGGGTAACTTGCCTCCGTCTGGACAAGACTATTGTGAATATGCGTTCTTCACATATGATGATGTCATCAATTCGATAGCTAGTTTTTAGGTCGATAAGTCCCGATTTTTAAAGCTTTAGATTTCAAGTTTTCAGAGAGCTGTTACTCGTCTGAACTGAAGTAGCATATAATTGGTATTGTGATCTATGGCTTGTAAGCATTCCTTTGATATATAATTCATCTATTTCATTTTTCACTTCCGACAGGGTCTTTAAAGGGCAATCCAACCCTTGTAATAAGTAGATTTGTATGAAAGCAGAAAAATAAGAGAAACAGAATGGCAAAAGTTTGAAATGAATCGGACCAAAAGTAAGGAATTTATGAATGTTTGAAATATGAGATCACTAAGTCTATGCCAATCTCAAATTGGTAGTTTGATAAGTGGATTGTGACGTAGGACGTGGATAACTCTTCCATTTGCCGTGTACACAAATATCACTAATTTCTGTTTTTCTCGTAAGTTCCTTCTCCCTTGGGGCACTACTTGAAATATATTATATTAGCTGGAATATTATTATAGGTCCTCTAAAAAGAATAGACCCTCCTGAGCCATGAATTTAAAATTTAGTCATTTTACATGTTGGAACACATGGGAAAGTAGTCCTGCACTACGTCACATTGACATCACCGCTTCAGCCAATTTGAAGTGGCCATACGTATAGTGATCACAACTTTCAAAAATTCATAACTTTCTTATATTTAGTCAGATTTAATTGTCCATGAAACTTTCATCAGTTTTCTTCTTTGATTTATATGCTTTCGTTTAGAGTAGTTGTTTATTTGGATTGTTCCCTCCATATTTGAACTTTACTATCTTCACCCCTTGCGGCCCCAATCCAATCGGTCCATATTACCACATTACTTGTATAATTCCTAGAATATATAGTTCAAGCTTAAGTTCACTCCATATTTGAAATGCATTATATACATCCTTCTTCCCTTGCCCCATCTGGCTGTGATCTATAACTGCACATTGATTGTATTCCTAGAATAATTGTACTTCAAGTTTAGCTTCCATCCGTATTTCAATTACATTTTTTTGTCGAAGGACGTATGTGACCTCGGTGCAATTTTCTCGATAATTGGAATGGTATTATAGTAAAAGGAGACCTTCGGTGCGCGCATCATTAATCCCTAATTGCTCATTTCTTCCTCAGTGCAATGTCATTTCCTGGGACTTGTAATAATGTTTCATCAATGATGTGTTAGAAACTTCACAGTTTACCGAAAGTTCACAAGACCAAAGGCCCACCAGAGGGAAGTCCGAAAATTTACAAAACTGAATTTCTCGGTCTCGCTGTCCTTTGGTTTCCTGAACCTGTGTTTAATTATAAAATGTGCAACGTCTTTATTTGACTTGCTATTTCGATTAATAATATACCCATGTTTAAAATGAGGTAAACATTTGACCTTAGTATACCTCTGTTTTCATTTAAATTTCATATCTACATTAACATCATCATGATAAAGACAATTAACTAGTCCACAGTCATGGAAATTCATCAGTCCACCAATTTGCTAACCAATATTAGACTAAAATCTAAATAGTAATTTTCACCAAGCTTTCGTAATGTTTTCTCGGTCCAACTACGCCTTCTTGTATCGGAACTCTGATTGATCCTTTACTTTTAAAAATAACTTATAGACAGTTTCTTTCAAGATTCCATTTAACTGCGAGTATACCTACTTATACCTACTACCCCTGCTTGGAGTGAGTCCAAATTATTCCCCAAACGTTACCGACTACATAATAGACTGAAGAATATCTGCTGATATCTGATAGATAGCCATACTTGAATTCGGATCGGGTCAAATATTAAGTAAAATGTTCATATCCAATTTTCCATTATTCCATTATTCATGGTAAACGTATATGGGACAATAAATGACTGAATATGCCTACCTTGGACCATAGCCTTTGACGTAACCTTTATCAAACCGAAGTATGCATCTTCATGTTCTTAACCATTTAATCATATCCACATTGCTCATCATTACCACCTAACCAATTTAATTTTCTATTCTTCTCTAACACTCAGGCTCTAGATGCACTACTAACGATATCAAGGATATCAATCATGTTGACGGAGGCGAATGTAGAATCACCCCTGGACTCACTCCTGCATTTACCCACCATGTCTCTGCTCCAGACAGACAGCGTGTCTCCTTTTGATTACTATTGGAACGGTACGGATCTACCGCCCTTTAGGCCCAAAATGCCCTCCTCACCTATAGCATACACCATTATCATAGTCATGGAATTGGTTCTAGGAACGATGACAAATGGGACTCTTATCTACCTGGTTGGATCGGTGCGAGAGTTGCGGACATCACCGAACATCCTCTTGGCGAATCTTGCTCTCGGAGACTTCCTCTTTGTCCTCATAACTGGACCGCCAACTATAGCCCCCTCATACATGACAACGTCATTCCACTATTGCCGTTTGAATCACTTCTTTTATTTTGCGTCATTCGGCGTGTCATCGTTAAGTCTAACCGCGATTAGCATTGAGCGATATTTCGCCATTGTGAAGCCTTTTCTTGTGCGTCGGTTGCGCATCATGCGCGCAACTGTTGTTATTTGCCTTATCATTTGGGGTATCGCCTGTGCGATCGCCTCGTATGTTTTCGTTGCGGCTTTGCCGTCGTTTCAAACCACCTGCACGTTTCGCTACGAGCACGTCTCCTATCACATCTACTACTTGTTTCAGCTTGTGTTCATGTACGTCCTGCCTGTATGCTCCATGGCCATCTTTTACGGGCTCTGTGCCAAGAAGCTCCTCCGAGAAAAGACAATTCTACAGCGGAGACGAAGAGGGAGCGCGGATAGCAAGGCCAGGGTTCGAGTCTCAATCAACTTATTCCTCATTACACTCGTGTTCACAATCTGCTGGTTGCCTCAGTATATCTACAGCGCATGGCTAATGTTCGGTTTCGACGTTTTTGTGTTCGGTACGAGGTCAATGAATATTTTTCGTCGCGCTCGTATTGTCATGTACTATCTGGCATCCTGTATCAATCCTATCATTCTCTACTCCATGAGTTCGTCGTTTCGGCAACACCTCGCGAGGAAGTTCGGTCTTCATCGGTTCACCCGAAGAGCCCCGACGTCTAGCGAAGCCAGCGGACGCACCAGGAGTTCCGTCATCATTCGCACACCATCCCTACGTTCTATCCCCCAGATAAACCTTCCGCTGGTAGATAACACCAAGAACATGGAGAACCATTACGTCCGTACTGCGACAGACGCAGTGTGAACGCGAATTCACGATCAACTACCATGTACATAAGATGCACATTCCATAACCAACCAGATTAAGGTCAAAGATGTTACGGATTTGGGTTGCCATTGGATGGAACACATCTGTTTTATTGAACGGTAAATAAAGATTGATTGCAATTTGCAATCAAACGATAAGTTCGTATTGTATAAGCGAATCATACTGCCCTTTTTATTGAGATATATCTGAATCATTGTTCTTTTAACGCTCTGGGACGAGTGTCCGTTGCCCATGGGGTGTCATTTTACTGACGCAGTGCAGCGTGAGCGACTTAAGTGGTCTTTGAAATTCCACGTATGTGTGGTATATTACACTAGATGAATGCCAAGTGAACAATGTATAAGATTAGCCGGCATAATACGGGCTAACTGCCTCCACGGGCTTGATGAACACGGGTAATTACGTAATCGAAATGACGCCTCGTGTGCACGGGCTTATAGTCCATGTAAGAAAAAAGAAGAAATGGAACACTAAAGTACTGATTATGTGAACACACCTGGTATAATTTGATCCACAGTGTGTCTTGGAATGTTTAAAACCTGAATGAGTGAAAATGTATAATCTTTATAATTTGAAATCACAACACATATGGTAATTTTCATACTAGTGAATTTGTAATAATGTCCAATGTAATGTGTTGTCGGACAATGCTCCCTTTTGATATGAAAAATAACATAAGTAAAAGATCATCTTTCGATTCTATTACAGAGTAGGTACTTTACTTTTGTTGGAGGACCACTAATAACTTTCTACCCACAGCATCATGAACGGCCCCAAGGGGAAAATGTACTTGGGAGAAAACGGGATATTGTGATGTTCCAGTGAAAATCAAATACATCACAGTAAAGGATAAATGCGCCAATTCATAATGTGCATACGTTTACTGATCTCAATTTTCAATCATTTATCCATTCTTATTGTATTTTGTTTTTCCTGAATTTTCTGCCTTCCTTCAAAGTTTGTACCATTACGGTTGAATTTCTTTTTAAGACTGCAATCAATCAATCAATCAATCTATAACTTATGCATGATTCACACGAGTTGTCATTTCGGTCGCGTTATTTCCAGGCAAAAATAGCCTTACGCCAACGTGAACGTTGACACTGTACGTTTTGCAAACATTTTTGATACGTTGTCACCCTCACGTGGTGCGTCATTGATCGCACCTGTCGCTGACGCAGTCATACGTCAGGCAAATTGCACCGTGTATGCGCCGGGCGTAACATTGCACTCCTACTGATTCTTCGACCTATGGTAACATCAAATCACCATTATACTGGTTTACGATTGTAATACTAATGAAACCACTTATCTAATCACAGAGTGTATGGTATCACTGGCACAACACTGAAGGTTATATTCTTATCTTAAATGTACCGATACAAACTACTGCACGTGGTAAACCGAAGTACATGTAGGTCTATACATCCAATCAAGTTGATATCCTAATGTTTGCGATGGCCCGAAATTATATATTATACGACGACGACGATGACGACGACTACTACTACTATGATTTGTACTACTACTGCTGCTACTACTACTACTACTACTACTACTACTACTACTCTTTCTTCTTCTTCTACTACATGTAGTATTCCTAATGCGATTACTACTACTGATATTGCGACTATTTCTACTACTACTACTACTACTACTACTACTACTAATAATAATAATAATAATAATAATAATACTACTACTACAACTACCACTACTACCACTACCACTACTACTACTACAACTGCTGCTGCTGCTACTACTATTACTACTAATAATAATACACTTCTACTACTACTGCTACTACTACTATCAATACTTCTACTAACTATTACTACTACTTATATTACCATTACTTCTATACGACTACCTCTACCACTACATTGTTCTACTACTATTACTTCTTCTAATATGTCTGCTACTACAAGTACTTACTCTTAATCCACTGCAACTACAGCGAGAAATATTTACTAACCTTACACTACTACAACTACTAATACTGATACCACAAAACTACTATTTCAACTACTTCTACTACAAGTACATCTATTTACATTGTCTGATGTGTTCAAAAATCCCATGTGGTTACTTGGACACTGTGGTCAAGTGCGTTCACACTTACTATTATCCTCTAAGTCGCATTAAAGTCACACACTCGGTTACATGGAGTGTACACACAGTTTTCACAATGGCCCACAGTATGATAGTGATCCAAATCCACAGTGTGGTCATACTCTACCTGACTATGTGTTCTTTCTTTAGCAGGGATATTCTTTATGTCTAAAAGCAACCGAATAAGCCTGATTGTAGATTGTTTCCAATTCTTGATTCATTCTTTCTGTATTAATGTACATGTATATATTATAAGTGTCAATACTATGCTACTAATTTTATAACTGCTGTTTATCATGTTTTGCGGCTCATTTTATGTACATAATTATGAATTATTAAGCCTTTTTCATAGACATGTTTGTGTATCAATAATTGAATTAATTGAAATATATATGTAAATAAGCAAAGAAATATATAGTAATTGATAACAGAGAAGACGAATTAGATGGTATATTTTAATGTCGTTGTATTTAAATGGTCTTACACATATCAACAGTCCATAATCGTTCATTGTCAATCGTTTATCCTGAAACAAACTTTCTCGTTCCTCTCCTTTTCTTTTATCGTGCTGATTAACCATTTACACAAATGTTCCCTTATGACGTGCCTGAGGTGTTTTTCAAAGTTGATTCTCAACTCACAAACTCATGGAAGTAGATACCAGAGAACAGTTGGCTATGAAAACTTTCCCCCTTTGGGTTGTTTTTATATTTAATTTTCAATTTCGTATAACGTAGACTCCAGGCAATTATTGTGATTTCGCTAACTAGTGATAACATACAGAAAATCGTTTTGTTTTTCTAATCAATACAATCGCCTTGACAAGCAAGGCAACAAGAATTGTCAAAAAAATCTAGTGGAAGAGAATAAAGAACTGACATGTAACGTATTACCATTAAATTACAAAGACTACATAAAAAAAAGAAATTGCACTAATGTATATACATCCGTATCAGCACCAAGCTGTATATAAAACGTGTTATGTATCTTTTTTTTTCAATATGTATTTGATATCAAGACATACATTGATGAGAGGAAAATACTGGGTCGGATTCATAAAACTATTACAAATCTAGCTTTTTCTTTGCCTTCGATTTAGCTTGCATCTATACACCTTGAAGCCTATAAGCTAAATGCCCAATACGCAAGTAGATGAATGCTCATCAAGTAGAAACATTGCTCTTGCTATGTCAGGCATGCGTTTTCCCAACTGGCTTTAACATTTACATAGGCCAATAGACCTCAGCGTTAGCTCAGGCCACCATGCAACGAAAAAACAAACAACAAAACCTTAACAAGAGCGATCGCTGATGCGGCATGCTTTAGCGATCTGTCTTAGGAAAGTGTCAGGACTTAGACACCGAAATTGTCACACAGGTAAAAGAAAAAAGAAGAAGAGAGTTTGATGTGTCATTTCTTATTATCCAAACCATCCTAATGAAATTTTTCAGATCAAGAGCAGTTTGTGCATCAAAGTCTTTACATTTAATCATGAGCCTGAGTGAAAGGGTAGTCATTATTGCTAGCAAGCCGAAATGGGCCTTGATTCTGCTTGTAGCTTGTAGCAGATGATGCAAATAAAAACCAAGAAAGAAACAGTTTTTGCTGTCAGCTTGCCCATATTTTTATGACTTCGACCCAGTACACCCTCTTTATCGTGTGGGTTTTTTTTCTCAATTTTTGCAATAGTTATTAAAGCTGTTAATGGAATTTTATACAAGTGGGGCCATTTTCTCGACATCTTCATAAATCTAAGTTCATGGACATCCCATAGCAGACAATTCTGTAATGCATATTTTAGTGGAATGTCCAAGAAGTTAGAATTTTGACAGTTTCGAGAAACAGTCCCTGGTTCTCATGCACTTAAGCCAGGTTATATTACGAACGTACTTGTCATCATTTGTCAAAGATGTGCAGTTGATTGATGACTTATTGTAGGGAAAATAAGTATTCGTCATGTCTATGTTACATGGAATAACAAACATTGTTTTCAGTATCATTATTATTGTCTCATTACTGTACTTCTTCATAAGTATAATTATGATAGAGATCTTTCTTTACTATACTTCTTAAGATTAAAGAAAATTCTTATTTACTATCTCTTTAGAAACCTTAAAATTGCATTAATGCCAGAATTTTGTTTTCTCTAAGTAATAGTAAGAGCAATGATCAGACGAGCTGATCATATATGTACATGATGTATACAGGGATCATTTAAACCACGACACCATTAAATAGTCCTGAAATGGTTCCAACCAATAATATGTCCGTTATATCATGTCAGAAACACTACCAAAGTGCGTGCTATATTTCGCATTAATTCCCCCAAACAGACAACACATTTTCTCCCTCCCATCTCATGCATGCAACTAGAATGAAGATTGTTATTACGTATAGAGTTTCTTCATAAATCTTGCGATGCAATCCGGCTTGTGGTTTGGGAGACGTGTCCGCAGCACGCCCTAGGTGGCGATTAGCAGGCTGCTGGCCAATCATCTCAAAACAAGGCTCGGGCAAAAGTGACAACTACTCCGATGACACTTTTCGCGACGCCATTCTCTTTTTTCCATCGTACCAAAAGTGTCATTGATACTTATATTTCTGTCCTTGGAGAGACGATATTATTGTATTTGATGTCTGTGAGATAGAATCAGTCGGGATGGTTTGGTTTTTAACAGCTCTGATATGTGGTCAACTACAGAGAGCTGTAAAAAGAAGGCCCCCTCTTCATTAAAATGGCTATTAATGCGTTCAGAAATAACTGCGGGATGTAATGTGTTGTGGTGACGAATTTAAGAGCATGTCGTCCTATCATTCCTTTCATGAGAACTATCTATTCAAACGACTTTATGACTGTACACAAATTTTCAGGTTTGCACAGCACTTCAAAAAGATACGTGGATCCATTTTCTTTCGGTAAAGTATACATGATTTTACCCCCCCCCCTCCTCCCCCAATCAGTCAGGCACTATTTAAACATAACACCACATCTTTTACTTTGATTGGAGATTCACCATTATCTTTAGGACTATTACAACATAATCTGACGTAATGACATTCAAGACGATGAATCTTTAGTCGTAATGTCACTTTTGTAACAAAAGCTTTAAACGAAGTAAATTCAGACACGCATATCAGAAATTTAGAAATTAATTTCATGTAGTCGTGATGCACAATTAGGTTAATTTTACGTGATGAAATTGACTTTTCGGCGCTCCATAAATTAGAAGACTAAATCTACACATTTAAAGGAAAATCCATAATCTATGATATATTTGAGGAGTGCGCCAAGTGAGAAGGCGCTTAGGAGAAAAGCTGACCTAATTGCCAATATAAGATTCGCATTGATATTTCAAACATTCATCCCATATTAATGTTGGTCCGATAAATTTCAAACTTTTGCCATTCTGTTTCTTTTATTGTTCTGTTTTCATTCAAATGAACTTCAAGGTTTGGACTGCCCTTTGAACTGGAATTCAGTTCGCTTTTAAAATAAGTGACATTTTATCCATTTAGCAATATTCTGGTCCGTTGTTCACCAGACGGTCTGTCAGGGTGTCTTCTTTCAAGTTAACAAATCATATCTGCACCAGTTACTATCCTATAATATGACTAATATGAATAATGAATTAAGTAATAATAGGCCCCTCTCTCATCCTCTCCCTCTCTCTCTCTCTCTCTCTATCTATCTCTGTCTACCTCTCTCTTCTCTCTCAGTTCCTCATTTTTTCTATTGCACCCACCCATACACCTACGCACACATTCTCTCTCTCTCTCTCTCTCTTTCCCTCACACACAGACTCAAACACACGCAAACACACACTCTCTCTCTCTCACTCACTCCTATTCTCACTTTCTCTCTCACCCTCTCTTTCTCCTTGTCTTCATGCTCTATTCTGCAGGTATATTTTTTTCCATAGATACAGACGAATGTTAAGCATTTTATGTTTAGGCTAAAAGCCCATTAGATACTTGCCTCACTTTAAAGACATTGTTTAACAATGCCAAATCTGAGATGCATGACCCTACGTGTTATCAGCGTCTGTGATATGGTGTAATATTGAAGCCCTAAACGAATTGCGCTTCAAAATAATCATGAAGTGCCTCAAAAAAGTTAAAATCTTTGAGTGACCGGTTTTACCATACTCATTTTCCCCAATAGACTGTAGTGTTTAAAAAACCGTTGGGACAACGGCTTTTGAAATTTCGAATTCCAATCATAAATATCTTGATAATCAGATGGGCGAACGCCTTGTAAACGTCTTGGGATTCCTGACTGACCTAAAGGTTTATAATTATGATTGCAGCATGAGCTAAATCCAGGATTTTGATTACAATCAGATACCTAATCCCTTTAAGTATCTAAAAAGAACAAGATATTGCAGTAGTTCTGAGCTAAAGTGCGCTTTCATTGTACTACGCTTATTTACTGTTTTAAATGAATAATAATAATAATAAACCATTCTTATATAGTTTTTTAAAGTTTCTCCTGTAAATAATATATCATTTCTAATGTAAAATATGCATACATGTTTTTGTTTTCAAATAATAAGAGGTAATACTTTTGCTTATAACTTTACCACCTAAATAATACCTATGATTTGTTTCCCCCAACATGAATCACATTTTTGTAAAATTCTACCTTAGGAAAGTACATAATAATGTTGAATGACTATCTTTAAGAGCGATATGTTTATAACAATTGATTAGGCCTATGCTTATCCTATTTTGTCAAAGTGCTGTATTTTAGGGGAAATGTGCATGTTTTTAATACATTTAACAGAAAACAGATCCATTTTAAAGAATTAATTTTAAAATTTATGTTGTGGAATATTTCTTTGCAGATTCATCCGTAGCATGTTAAGAAAGCGTCTCCACAATTTGACAAATTACGTGCAAAATGCGTTGTATTGTATTAAAAATACAAAGCACGAGTGAAAAGCACAAGTGAATAGCAGTTCTCCATCTTATAAATGGTTGTGATTGATTCGAATTTATTGTAAACCAGACAATTTGTAACTTTGTGATTGTTTAAGGGATCAATCACGACATTTCAAAACTGTGTGTTATTGATAAAGCATAGCGGATATAATATATACTGATATAGTTTACGGCATAGCCCCGGGGAATTTACAAGTTGTCTGTATTTTGCACAACTACTAAACCTCATTGATATTGATATTGATAATAGCTGTTGTTGCACTACAGTTTTGTTAAAAAACACACCTCAGGTGTACATAATATGGAGACGTATATAACAAATACAATGTATTTTTATTGTAACATAATTGTAACACATTTTATTTCTTTACTCGATTCTTGCGCGCTCTCTCTCTCTCTCTCTCTCCCCTCCTCTCCACCCTCTCTATGTCTCTTTTTCTCTTTATCTTCTCTCTGTTTATTTCTGTTTCTCTCCTTTTCTCTCTCTCTCTCTCTCCCTCTCTGTCTGCCTCCTCACTCTCTCCCTGAATTGCGCATACTTATACACTCACTGCCTCTTGTTATGCCCCTTTCTCTCTCTCTCTCTCTCACTCTCTCTCCCTCCCTCTCTCTCTCTCTCCCTCCCTCTCTCTCTCTCCCTCTCTACCTCTCTCTCTCTCTGATACAAACAATTTGTCATAACCAATGTTTATCATGCTTGTTATTCGTCATTTTATTGACAATGTAACGTTTTTCTAAGTTGGATCATTGTCTAATACATGCAAATGCTACTAATCTGCTAAATGTTAGCTTATGACTTGACTTCATTGAACTGCGGATTCGTCATTAAATGCACTCACTAATTGACTTAAAACAATCAAGTTTCATTCTCTAAATTTCGTTGTGTATGTCACTAACACTGATGAATAAATGTGCGTGATAGCTGTGAATACATTTCCCCCTTTTCAGGCCCTCTCCTATACCCTCGTCCGTTTTCTCTCTCCTCTCTCTGTGTACACCACCAACACCATCTCTCTCTCTCTCTCTCTCTCTCTCTTTCTCTCTCTCGCTCTCTCTCATGCGATGCTCATCACCATGAGGAACAACTGGAGATTGTAATCTTGAAAGGCAATCCTTCACATGCTTTATATGCTGATCAAAACATGAACATGAGATGTCTAGTTATTTGTTGCATTGATCATCTACTGTTCGACATGTCAATGTGGGTTCAAAAGAGGGAAAAAAGATATACCTCGCTCTCTGTCTTTCTCTGTCTGTCTCTGCCCCCTCTCTCTCTCTCTCTCTCTCTCTCTTCTTCCCATTTTACTTTCCTCTCTCATTTGAAGCCTATCATGTCCATGCGGGTTCAGAAGAGGTTAAACGTCCATTCCCCCCTTTTCCCCTCTTTCTCTCTCTCTCTCTCTCTCTCTTTCTCGCTCTCACTCTTTCTCTCTCTCGCTCTCTCTCATTTGATGCTCATCATGTCCTTGCGGGCTCAGAAGAGGGGGATATCCCCCTCTCTCTCTCTCTCTCTCTCTCTTTTTCTCTTTATATATATATGTATATATATCTTTCTCTCATTCCGCTCCGTCTCTTTTTTCCCTCTCCTAGGTAATTTTAAGAATTGTCTATATTACATGATTTTAATGCTAAACATAAACGGAAGAAAAGATATAGAAATTGAAAATTATAACACGAATAGATGATAAGGATATGAATTTATAATTATCATAGTTTTCTGTTTTAAACTTTCAATATGACTTTTTAATTACTAAGAGAAAATAGCAAGATTGAAGAAAAAACTTCGGTGAAACGTTTAAACAATGAGAGTGGAAGAAAAAATAAATGAAAGAAAAAAAAGAGAAATATAGAGAAGATTAGCAAATGACTACAAAGAAAGTCTGATTGAGTAAGAAGAACAGGTACAAAAAATAAGCATGATAACTTAGTAAATATAGTGGCACATACCGGCAGACAGAAAAATAATCAAAGTGAGGGAGGGAGAAGAAAATATAAAAATATTGAGAATTCAATATTAAATTCATTAAACGATAATACCTCGTGGCGTAATCACGCTATATTTATCGTTCAAATTCAACCGCGCGCAAAAAAAGTTAATTGTTCTAAAAGCGTTATGTACTGACTCAAGAAGCATAAATTGATGAGACGAGCGTTTACTGAATTGGCAATTAAGTAAAATAAGAGAGAACAAAAGAGATTGAAAAGAGAAGATCTCTTAATAATGCACTAGAAATGCTCCAGGCCAAAGATGCAATACAAATAACAAAACAAAAAAGGTGGAGAGTGGGATATAATTAAGGAGCGAGTGGATCAGATATAGATAGATAAAAAATAGATAGAGACAGAGGGAAATAGAAGAATGGAGTTGAGGAGATAATAGCAGAACTAAGAAAAGAAATCGCGAGAAAACGAAGAGAAGAGAAAGGTTGTTTCAAAGAGAGGGATGCCGAAGGCGAAAGATAAATAGATATAGAGAGAGACGGAGAGACCGAGAGAGAGAGAGAGAGAGAGACAGAGAGAGAGAGAGAGAGAGAGAGAGAGGAAAAAGAGGGGGAAGGGACGTTCAACCTCTTCTAAACCTGCATGGATATGATAGGCATTGAATGAGAGAGGGAAAGCAAAAGGGGAAGAAAAGAGAGAGGGGCAGAGACAGACAGAGAAAGACAGTGAGCGAGGTATGTTTTTTCACCCTCTTTTGAACCCACGTGGACATGTCGAACAGTAGATGATCAACACAACAAATAACTGGAAGTGTCATGTTCAGGTTTTGATCAGCACATAAAGCATGTGGAGGATTGCATGTCAATATTACAATCTCCAATTGTTCCTGTTGTTGTTTCTAGGTCAAATTCTATCCCAAAATTCATCTGATTTCTATCAAAACAGAATTCCATAACTTTTTCAAATATCAGTTCATTGAACCAGGTTGAATATTCAAATGGGGGTATTGACTCACTCGATGGCTGCTGTTCGAAAAACGCGTACTAATTTGGTTCGTGACGATATCCCGACTTTTTATAAGGGAAATTCAAGTATCGATCTCTCCCTCGGGTTAAAATTGCTATGATCATTGTACCTAAACAAACAATAATATATATATAATATGTAATTGTTAAAAAATAAATTCTCTAATGACACGATCGCAACTACTTTTCGAAAAATCAACCTAAACCAACTTTGATAACCTCGTGAGTCACCTATTGAAATGTGCGAACATGACAATGACGTTATACCTAATCCGATATTGAATTTTATGTGATTAACAACAAGCTATTGAAATTGCCCTTGGGTTAATTTTTGGAAAATAGTTGCGATCGTGATTTATTTTCATTCCATGACTTTTATTCTTTTTTGTTACCGAATCGAAGTCATATCGAGTTGGCAGGTGGCGCTCCATACATCACTACACCAAGTGAAATGATTTTTAACCAGGTTCGATGAAAAACGGCCTGTTAAAATACAGTTTTATCTTACTTACTTTCCTGTGCAAGACATTCACATCTTCATTAGATATGCGTAAGCAATCCTCTTCATATTGATTTCGTTACTTGACGGTGCACATTGGTAACACATGCATTATACTGAATTTTCCGTATAGTTCTGTATGGTAGGCCTATACAGTAAAGTGGAGCTGTGTGGTGGCGTAGCGGGGGTCAAAGCATCGAGGGGGAGCATCGATTTTTAAATGTACATGACATTTGAATTCACAAGGTAACCGAATAGCAAGGGTGTTGGTTGGATGAGGGTCCTATCCTTCTTTTCCCATCTTCCTTGGCTTTTCTTTAAAATGTATGTCTTTCTATACTTGTTTCTTTGTGTGTGCTTGTGTGTATGCGTGTGTGCGCGTGTGCATGGGTGTGCACGTGTGTGTGCGTGTGTATGGTGCGTATGTGCTTGCGTGTGTGCGTGCGTGAGTGTGTGCGTGCGTGTGTGTGTAATAATAACCTCGTTGTGTCTTAAAATCTCTATAATTACTCTCTTATTGGGTCTTTCTTCACTTCTCACTCTCTCTCTCCCTGTCTTCCACTACTAGACTGCGATGCCTACTTCTTAATACAAAGATATAATACCCCGCACTACAAGGCAACTATAAATGTCAAAGGCACTTGTAACCACTTAACGTATGTACACTTGCGGTTACTAAAGTAGTTTAAAGTCTGAGTAGTAAACCATTAGTTTTCAGTGGACAGTGGTTAAAGCTGAAGTCAGTAAGTATCAGTTCTAACCTCTTGTACACCATGTAACGTAATAATGTCAACGCGTACAGACAATAACAGCATTAACTGGTGAAGATTTGGAATAATCGCTGTAGCATATTTGAAGGGGGAGGGGGCAATTTGCTTGCCCTGACAGATTTCAAGAAAACAGAATGATTGCTGAATTTCAGTCACTGTTAAGAAATTGTATCTAGAGGAATTACACAAAGTATAAAAAGTTCTCAAATGTTTTCACTTGGTCACAATGTGATCTCGCAACACGTATTCACGCAATGCTTTAAAGACAATAACAATTTTCACTGGTGAAGACTAAGAATAACCTCAATAGTGTATTTGAAGGGGGAAAGGGCAATTTGCTCGCCATAGAAAATTTTTAAACAAGAGAGAGAGGGAATGGTTATTCAATTTTCAATTCCTTCAATTTCAATTTCAATATATCAAAGTACTGTGAAATTGCTCTAAAAAAAATCATAAATGTTGGATAATTTCTCAAAATTTTCTCAGTGATATATGGGCATAAGATTTTGAACCCAACCTTAACAAATATGAAGCTAAGTGGCAATAAGAGGCTGGTATCCAGCCCAAACCGATTGAAATGTTAACGATATTTATAAAGTATTAAAATCTAACCAAATGATTTTCGTGTTGAATCACCATTAGTTTGGATGATGTGCACCCTTCTCCCCCATTCCGAAGCCAAGGTCTTGAAAATGTCATTGGATAACCTTGTGGTCATTTCTACTATCTTACCAAAGTATCATGTGGTGCCTTAGGTGCCTTGGGGATCGGAACTGATATCTCTAACGACTCGAACAAATGAATTATAAATGAGCACTTTTAGAGCAACTGGTTTCTTCAAAATGACACGTTATTTAGAGAGTATTAAAATTATAGGGCCCCGTTTCACAAATGGGTTACGATCAATCGCAGGCTCGACTCACGCGCAACTCTATAGTATTCTAGCCAATCAGGGTCCCTCTTTTAACGAGTCTAACGCTACATATTTGCGAGTACTCCTAAACTGTAATTAACATTTAACCTGTTGTGTAAAGAGGGGTTGCTATTGATATGTGACCACTAGCACTAAATTACAAATTAAACACACGCACATTTGCATACGAGCCGTGTCGTATCCTTTGCGGTCGTTTTATAAAACGTGCCTTTGCCGCAGAAGAAAATAACATTTATTCAGTGGCGAATTCGAAACACGTATTCTTTTTCAAACAAGTACGAGGACAACTTGAGAACAGCAATCTCACGTAGAATTCGACAGAAATAAAAGTAACCCTTGGTTGTTATCCTTTATCTTAGTGATTAAAATCTGATTTAATTAGATGTATTATGTGTATAGATAGGTAGTGTAGACTCTGCACGAATGCTCTTATCAACGTAGTCTAATTGTAACCACTGAAAGTCAGCTATATATATACCGTCATCAGACAGTCTAATTCTCGGGGTCTCAGTCAAATATAAATACCGTAAGCATGCGTGACCAAGAAAACGCGTATAAAGGGGTGACCGGTGTCTTGGCTCAGTCAGTAGAGCGTCCGCCTCACAACCGGGAGGTCGTGGGTTCGAACCCCGGCCGCGTCATACCAAAAGACGTTAAAAGATGGGAGTTGCTGCTACCTTGTTTGGCGTTCAACAATAAGGGGATAGAGCAATGTCGATCTGGCGCTGCTCAGTGGCTGCCGGGCTCACGATCAATTGGGCAAAAAGAATGTCCATTTTCGGTTTAATAAAATTTGGAGTGGACTTTAAAAGATTATTATTATTATTATATTATTATTATTATTATTATTATTTATAGATTGGACGCGGTCCGCGCGGTGCCGCATTAAGGGGTTCAAAAACGTCAATTTTGGGCCATTTTCAAGAAAAAGGGTACTTTTTTGAAAATCCTGCTGTAGGCGCCGGTGAACGCATTTATGGGTATTTTTCTAGATCCCGACTCCGAAGTGAAAGCTGGTCGGGTAGCTGGTTGTCTATAACTTACGTTTACGTAAGCTTGTTAATGTAAAAAGACATAAAGAAGCCCCTATGCTGCATGCACATTATACAGTATATGCTTACGGTTGCACCATGTGAGAGGGGGAGGAATGGGGAGTCCTGAAAAGGACTGTTGGTAATCTTTCTTGAGCTAATAGTTTTAAAGAGAACTATAGCGCCGGTAGGAGAGGATGGGTGGTAGGAATTCACGTACATTGTCAACAACTTAAATGGTAGTCTCTATCGCACTTCAAAATGCTCAAGCGGTTACAATTTTACAATAATTGTTTAGGAGTACACTTTTGTGAAATACTCGTTTAGGGTGTGAATTCGGAAAAAAGCCACGCGAAATCCTCATTTACGGTGCATTTTGGCTTCAGAAGAAATCCTCGTTTAGGAGGTGTCTGGAAAACATGTGGTCACGCATGCTTACAGTATTTCTACATGACTGAGACTATTCGCCGATTTAATCAAAACAAAATTTAAAAGGTCGAGCATACTTACGTAAACGGAGATCACTTCCATTTTTAATAGAGTTCAAAGAAAATGAAATCTTTTATTCGACACTTCCTATCATTTTTAAACGAGGTTGAATGACAAAAAGGGAAAAGTGTCCGTATTTTCACTTTGTTTTGAAACGAGATTCATATTATTCCTATGCATTCGTTTTTGTCTTTATACCCACGATGAAATCTCCCAAAATGCGCTTAAATATTAAAAATTATCTCCAAGATGCGGCTTAAATATGCTCATCGTAATGAAAGGAAATCGCACACTTTGCAAGATTCCATGGCTTGTATAATTTTTCTTCCAATTTGACTCCCTTTCTTCCTCATTTGTAACTAGAAAGTATTACAAAGCAGGACATACAGTATATATGTCTTCTGAAAATGAGTGCTCTTTTTATAATGCCCCCATATTCGACATATGGCGAGAAAAATTGAAAAGTTTGGACCAGACATTTATGCCACATATGTGTGTAGTCCCATAATTATACTAATTTCTGTTTGCAGTTCATCATTCACAACTCACACACGAGCAACAAAACTTAATAGGTGGATTTAGAGTGCAAGTTTTGTTGTTGTTGTTGTTGTTGCTCCATTGACGTATTTTCTAGCATTGAAAGCCGACTTGTAAGAGTATTAAAGTTGATAAAAACATATAGAACCCTCCATAATTTCAGTGAAGATCAAAATAGCAAATGCCAAGGCCAGATATTGATGTTGGAATGGCTTTTCATCCGTGAGCAAATTACATTTTGAAATCAATATAACATTAATGTCATGCGGTTCCCACAGGCGATATAAATTTGAGCAGGGCTCAAAATTCTCTATTTTTTATTTTATTGTGCAGCTGCCATTGATGGCAATATCTTGCACGTAATATTTAATGCACCCAACCACCTCTATCCGCCTATTGTATTTCAGAATTAAGACTAATCCATTCAGGACAGGAATTATTTAAATGATTAAGTGATCACATTTTCTTCCTCAAATTGGCAACTTAGGTATTTTCCTTGTTCTGATTTTTAAAAAAAATCATTACCTAAATTATATGTGGACATTTCACTTTGTCGAAAATCTAATATGAATGCAAATTTGCATCGAAAATAGTTATTTTCAACCTGTTAATATGTTAGTTATCTAGGAATTTTAAAGCTAATTTTGTTTTTAAAATTCCTGGCGTCAAACGCAGTATGGTCACACAACATCAATGGACAAAGTTTAGGCTCTTTCTACTTATTTTATCTAACATATTAGTAGGGCTCTGAATCAAGATTTGTTTTTAAACCAAACCAAAACATGTGGGCGATTGAAACGCCAAGGCCGATAATACGAAATTGTTCATATTTTTGAAAACATGCCAATCAATTTCATATTATTTTGTTTCAGAAAATAGGTTACGCAGGCTCCACAAGAAACACCACTCGCTATCTTTTTTTCTTCTTTTTCTTTATAGTAAGAGCGAATTGTGTTTTGCATCAATACATCTGTTAGAAACTAGATTCCTTTGATTGACTCATCAAGCCTTAATACATGAAATAACAGCTTCAAAGCAATTAAGCTATGGACATACTCTGAATATGAGAAATAGCCAATAGACTGGCAATCCAGGGGACGGTTCTTACGCACGAGAACAGAGGTTTACTGATATCCTTCTCCCCCCACCCCATCCCCCTCCAAAACCCGGTTTTCCAATTGAAATAACAAGTTCAGGCGCCTATTTCAACTCTTCAAATCGAGTTGCAATTATGCTCTTTTCGATTTCCTATTCTCTCACCCGGTAAAACAAACTCCAGGTTCATTGTGATAGGATACATTTGAGGGTGGATTTACCAGGGGCGGATACAGGGTTCTCTAAAGGAAAGGGCTGCTAATCGAAATAGTTATGATAAAAGTTGTTATATTTAACAAATATTGTTACAATTTAAGGTGCTAAATTATAATCAAAAAAACTCTGACAAGCAAAGTTATAACTTAAAATAAAAAACGGGCTATCAAAATTTTCAAATGTCTTTGGGTATGAGAAGTGTCGTTGTCGAGTGATTTAAGCTCTTGGCTTGAAATTCAAAGGTCGTGGTTCGATCCCCGACACGGCACTAATGTCCTTTGCCACTCAATACCCAAGAGAGAAATGGGGACCCGGTAGGATGACGAAAGCATTTGTGTTAGTAATTGCCTATGCCCTCACGGATTGTCACGGTGACCATTATGGTAAGAATACTCCCCAGGGTGTGGAGATGGTGCACATTGTGCGTAAATGAATCAGATTACCGGGGCTGTAATATCTGTAAAGCGCTTAGAGACGGTATTCCGTATTAAGCGCTATATAAATCCAGATTATTATTATTATTATTATAAAATTTGAAGAAAAAAGAGGCGACACGATGACATAATTAGGGGGAAATTCTGTCTGTAAGTGTGTGCGGGTGTGCGTGTCATATTGTTTTGTTTTGTTTTAACGGTCGTGCCACCGTTTGGTCGTTTTTAGCTTGGGACAGAATCTCCCTGCACTGCTGGCCTAGTTTTAGCATTGTCTCATTCTCAACGCCTTCCTGATGCTGAGTATCATGCTAATGGGAGGAAATGATGATAATGTTTTTACAGAATAAGTCATCGATATCTACTTGGGTAATCATTGCGACGCTTTCACCAGGGAATATAGTAATTCAACGATGGTCATGTCCGTGCTCTACATATTCATGAAACGAGGGTGTAATAAGGTCATATCACACGGTTTGAAATCGCCTATGAGAATTGAAAGTTGGAGAATAGTACATTGAGTCGTATATATAGTCATACATGTATATAGAGTCGTGTGGAATATCATTTCGAGGATAACTTAAAATATATATTCACGTTCACATGATGGTGGCGGGGATGGGGTGTGTGTGTGTGTGTGTGTGTGTGTATTTGTATGACTGTATGTTTGTCTATGTATGTACTATTTTATATGAAATTACACAAAATCAGTCCGAGTTGTCTTGGGAAGCGGTGCTGTATGATATTGATAAATACTTAGCTGCTTGTGTAATAGGATTGACATAGATAATGGTCATTTTATTTAGGCTCCAAATAATTCGTTTTGAGGGAGGATGAATTATAATTGCAATAAGTGCAGTCAACCCAAAATGTTGAAGATTGGTATATTGGAGATAGTACAGCAAGCAATTATTATCTTTTGAAATGGCTCGTGATAACTTCTGTTCCGGAAGCATTAACGCTTTTCCTTCCCTGGTGTTTGACGCAAGTTTGTTGAAAATCTCGAAGTCAAGTGTGTACGCTTTGGATGGGGTAGGATGGAGGTGGCGAGTATTCGTTATGTTTGTTACGATATGTTGTGCAATATATTGTAATGCTACACTACAGTATGATCCGAAACTGAGGAAAACCTTTGGAAAGTTTGTTTCAATATCATTCATATAATTATAATTCATTTCTTTTAGCCCTTACCCTTCAGTTATATTCGATGTTTTACGTGAAAAGGGACTAAGATGTGTGCAATTGAATATTGTGAGTTTGTTGAAAAATGTTGACGAGTTGAAGTATATTTTAATCCAGAGTGACAGACGCGTACGCAGGGGGAATTGGCGGTTAACCCTTCCCTCAAGAAATATCAGTCGGTATAATTTTCCAATTTCCGGGACCAAAAAAATAAAATATGTACTCAAGTCTTGTGTGGATGTTTTGATTAAACCAATTACATATCTGATTAATAAATCTATAACTGATGGTAAAGTCCCAAGAAGATGGAAAATAGCTAAGGTAATTCCGCTTCATACGAAAGATGATAAATCCAATCCAGACAATTATAGGCCTTTATCCTTGCTCCCTTACATTTCGAAAGTACTAGAACGTATAATCCAAATTCAATTAATTAGCCATCTTCATGCAAACAATATACTGGATTCTGTTCAGTCTGGTTTTAGGGCTCGTAATTCAACTGTCACTGCTCTAGTTAAAGCTACGGATGATTGGTTAATGGCAATGGATGAAGGCAGGTACACGGGGGTAGTCTTCGTAGACCTACAGAAGGCGTTTGATACGGTTGATCATCAGGTGCTCTTAAATAAACTGTATTCTAGTGGTTTAGATGAAATGTCGTTACAATGGTTTGAGAGCTATCTGTCTGAGAGAAGAATAGTTACTATGATTAATAATGTTATGTCAAATGAAAGAGTTTTAACTCATGGTGTGCCCAATGGTTCGCTATTGGGCCCACTTTTATTTACGATATTTATAAATGATCTACCTAAAATTTTCAATCTCTGTCACGTACATCTAAACGCAGATTACACCGTAATTTATTTTTCACATACATGTCCCACTGTTGCTGAATCTGTCTTGAATGATGAAATGCAATATCTTGATAAACGGATGTCTCGCAATAAGTTATTAATTAATTATACCAAAACTGTTACCATGCTCATTGGCACCCGTCATATGTTATCAAAGTGTAATGTACTTAATGTAAAAATAAGAGATACAAATATTATCGAGGTTAAGAGTACAAAATAACTCGGTATCAATACGGTATAGACAATGAATTGAAATGGGATGCTCATATAAATATAATGTGTCAGAAAATTAGTAAACTTATTGGCTTCCTTGGTAAATTAAGACACGTTATACATGAATCTGATTTGACTATACTTTACAAAACCATAATTCTTCCACATTTTGACAATGGAGACATAGTTTGGCAGTCCGCTACTAAATACTCCCTTTCACTTTTACAAAAGCTTCAAAAAGGGCGGACCGTGTGATAATGAAAGTAAATCCTTATTCTCATACATCCAATCATCATGCTGTTCATGATACTCCAAATTGGGACCTTCTAGACTGCCGTTACAAAAAACATTTATGTACTATGATTTTTAAGATATTAAATAATTACACCCCGTCTTATATGTCAAATAATATCAAATATCGCACGTATAATTATTCATTTCGCTCGTCCCAAAATCTAGATCTCCCTAAATCGAATTCAAACAATAGACCATTTCGTAGTTAGCACATGGTACAAATGACCCCAAATATCCACAGATCTTTTACTCATGGAGAAGTCCCACTGTGTGTATTTTAGAATAATCAATGCCAAAGTCATGTACGTGCTTCATGAATAGCTTTTGGTTGCCCTCTTGTATCACAGAATGTACCGTCGGTGCACAAATGAATATTAGGGACTTTTAGATTTGCACGTCGACGTAGTGGACTGCAACGTGTGCCGTTCTTTCAAGGCACTGGCCCGTGCCCGGCAGTGCCTTAAAAGGACGTCACATTACCTTAAAAGGATGTCACCGTGGCAGTCCACGTTCTCGTCGTGTAAAATCTAAAAGTCCCTAATAGGGACTTTTAGATTTGCACGTCGACGTGGTGGACTGCAACGTGTGCCATTCTTTCCAGGCACTGGCCCGTGCCCGGCAGTGCCTTAAAAGGACGTCACATTACCTTAAAAGGATGTCACCGTGGCAGTCCACGTTCTCGTCGTGTAAAATCTAAAAGTCCCTAATAAGGACTTTTAGATTTGCACGTCGACGTAGTGGACTGCAACGTGTGCCATTCTTTCAAGGCACTGGCCCGTGCCCGGCAGTGCCTTAAAAGGACGTCACATTACCTTAAAAGGATGTCACCGTGGCAGTCCACGTTCTCGTCGTGTAAAATCTAAAAGTCCCTAATAGGGACTTTTAGATTTGCACGTCGACGTAGTGGACTGCAACGTGTGCCATTCTTTCAAGGCACTGGCCCGTGCCCGGCAGTGCCTTAAAAGGACGTTACATTACCTTAAAAGGATGTCACCGTGGCAGTCCACGTTCTCGTCGTGTAAAATCTAGAAGTCCCTATTGATTACATAACATGAGCACGTATTCATCTCGGTGGGTTTTACAATTTTATCACAAATGACCTTTATCAGCTCATGCGCAGATTGTATCTACGAACTGATCTATTGCAAAAGATCATTCTTCTGAAGGGGGGTGACACAATATAACCAACTACGAGAATACATCCGAAATGTAACTACATTAAGATCCTTCCATACCCTAATAACTGATAATTTTTCTTAACACACTTCCTTAAACTCAAATTAATTGTTGCATAACCTTGTGTGTGTGTGTGTGTGTGTGTGTGTGCGCGTATGTTATTATTTTAGAATTTTTGTATTTAAAAAAAAGTTATATTTACGTTTTGTTTCTATTCTGCTTTGTTTACACTTTTATGTAAATATTGTAGTGTAAGGACCCCAAGGAACAACAGTAATGTTCTATAAATATTGCTGAATTGGGTTTTCCTCCGATTGTTATCTATGTACATGTATTAATATTTCATTTTGTATACTTTTCTTTGTATAATATTTTGTTCTGATTTCGGAAATAAAAACAACAAAAACAACATCTTCTGAAGTGATAAAATACATTATATTTTGGTTGTTAACCAGTTATGATATTTAGTGCGTTCTACCACGGACTCCTCTCATGTATTTTTTGTTCAATCCAATTGTCCCATGTTACTTTTTAGTACATTAATATTGATTCAATTAATGCATTTGGCACAGGGAGGGTTGGTTTAACGGTTAAGCTTTAGATGGAGAAACCATAATAGGTTGAACTTTTGGTTAAAAGTGGTCAAAACATAATTATGCAGTCTAGCAACGTGTAAAGAACCAGTATTTCGATGTGAGAAACGGAAGATAACGCATAAAATGCATTGCAAGGCCTTCTTTTTAACCCATGTGCATGTACCATGTTAATATACAAGCCCAGACTCTCATTTGATACTTTACCACAATTTCAAAAGCCTTGAGCAGAGCCCAGATCTGTCAGTTTCTGGCTATGTCAGGAGCGGCTTAAAGCTAATCTTGGGCTCTGGTATGGGCATCGTATGTCGAGAGAACATGGCTATAATTCATTCTGGATTGTTTATCCTGTAGTAGATTGATTGTTTGAACCAGCAAAATAAAAACAACCTCACAAAAACTTGCTGGAAATCATCTTCAGTAAAAAAAAAAAAAAAAAAAAACATAACTCACATTTGCACATAGTGACCTGTGTTAAGCACATGGTGTTGGGCCTATACTTACCTTGATCTTTCTATGCTCATTAATTGCATTGAATTGAATTTATTTCCATATTTTGCATTATAAATACAGAAACACATTTATATACAAAAGTAAAAGTATAAAAAGTAAACAAACATCAAATACATGCAAATTAAGAAGATAAAAGGACAAATTTACACGACTTGAAAAACATACAATGTAAATATGGCGGTATCAAAAGAAGTTAGTGTAAAACTTATGTCCATACTCAACCCTATACATTTTCTACCAAAATCGTTTGGCACCTATGTCGTTTATTTGTTATCTTGAACATTCAGTGTAAGTTTTGTTGGATTCTGTGAGAATCTATTTGCTATCATTACCAGAACTCAGGCTTATCTTGAAGTGCATAACCTATTGTAGTCCCATAGTGCAGACAATATTGTTACGCCCAACGACGGACAAGGGTTTGCGCCTGCCAACTATACTGGCAGGTCGTGTATCCTAATCAAACTGCTTTCGATACCCAATGTCTTTAGATTGGATGACCCGTAGTTCGATACCCCTTTCGATACTAAAATCTGAATTGAATGATACACCATACGTTAAAAGATATATTTAGATTGTGTATAGATTATAGAGAGGGGGAGAGAGAATGGAGACAAAAAGCAGAGAGAGAGAGAGAGAGAGAAAGCGAGAGAGAGAGAGAGAGAGAGGGGGGCGAATCTGCAAATTCTCTGACAAGTGAAAGAAAGGAAAAAGGAGAAGGCCGTCAGATTTTGGGGTGCCTTTTTACTCCCAAATCCACGCATAGTTAAAGAAAAGTGTTGCAAGGGGGACGATTGGGGCACATTATATTCTCATACTATATTGCTTACTTACGCCGCTGAGAGAGAGAGATACAGAGAGGGAGAGAGAGGAGGAGTGAGAGTAGGATAGAAGTTGAGAGAGAGGGGAGTGAAAGTAGAGAGAGAGAGAGAGAGAGAGAGAGAGAGAGAGAGAGAGAGAAAGAGATAGAGAGAGAGGGGGAAGAAGAATTGAGAAAAATTAGAATGGTGACATCTTGAATGAACGAAAATTGGCCTCGGTGATCTTGGTCAGTTATTTGCGAGCGCTGGGGTGAATTGATATAAAGGCAGTCATTTGTATTCAACACGCCCCCCCCCCCCTCACTCTCTCTCTCTCTCTCTCTCTCTCTCTCTCTCTTTCTTTCTCTCTCACTTCCTCTTTTACTTTCTCTTTTAAATGTCTCTCTCGTTTTCTTTCTCTCTTCCTCTTTCTGTCTTAGGACATCCATGACATGCCTCACTCTCTGTCTCTCACTTTATCTCTTTATTTATTTCCCCACTTTAAAATCCTCTTTCGAATTTCTTATTTTCATATCTCTCTCTCTCTCTCTCTCTCTCTCTCTCTCCCTCTCTCTCTCTCTCTCTCTTTCTCTCTATCCCTTTCTCTACAACTACCTCTGGGGGAATCAACTAAAGGGGGTTGTTCAGACGGAACTGTCATAAGGGAGTAGTTTTCCACGGGGGTAATTGTCCAGGGTAATCGTCCTAGGGATAGTTGTCCACAGATTGTATAGGGTCATTGTCAGGTGTTAGTTGTCCGGGGAGTTTCTTCCAAGAGTGTTTTCCTAAGGTTGGTTTTTTCCGGAAGTGATAAGTCCAGGGATATGAATAAACCCTTTTTCTTTCTTTCTTTCTTTTTTCTTTTGATTCGGGGTAATATTTACATTAAGATTAACACCTTGTCCAAGGGTTTTAGCACTTAGTAAGGATCGAACCTAGGACCTTCCATGTGAGATTCAAGAACGTTCACCAATATACCAAACTATATCCAGGCCCACTTCCATCCACAAAGTAACTCACACAGGGGGTGGATACTTTGCATTATCTGTTGAAAACTTTCGGATAATAACTCAATCAACGAGGGTTTATGTTCCTCTCAATAAATCAAAACAAAAATCCAAAAGAAGGCTATATCAATCAAAGACACCCTACCATACCATAGCCAGAGCTCGCCAGGCTTTACATGATTATTGCTCATTTTGTAGGTTCTGCCTAACTTATTAAGAAAGCCCAGATTACTAAGAGAAGGAATATTGCCGTCTTGCCTTTTCTTGTTAATTTTACCCTCTTTATTACTTGTCATGTACATGGGCTTTTTGGCTTTCCATCTGACTGTTACTCTATTTCCATTTGGTCTCATTTGTATCTTCATTTCTTCCATTTTCCTTGTTGTGCTTGTACTTTTTTGTTTTTATGTATACGTCTTGTCATTAGTGTACGGTGATTACTTTCAAACTTTGATATCCATCATGATCAGGGGACTGATCTCAGTAATCCGCATCAACTTTTCATTTAAACTACAAGATTCCTTAATCCCCAATTTCCATTTCTTTCTCTCGCTCTCATAATCTGCATTCTCTACTCATCAGACCGATTTCATTTGGAGTAAGACGGGTGATCGAACATGCCTTGGAGTTGTTGGGATGACGTTCTTCTTTTCCCTCCCCTATCCATGCTCTCTCTGTCTCTGTCTGTCTGACTGACTCTCTCTCTCTCTCTCTCTCTCTTTCTCTTTGTGTTAGTACCTCCACTTCTTTTTGGACATGTCTCTCTCTCTCTTCTCTTGTCTCTCGTCCCTTATCTCATTTTCACCCCTCTCTGTCTCACTCACTCCCTCTCTGCCCCCCTCTATCTCTCTTTCCACCTCTAATCTCCTGATTTTTCTTGCATAATGAAGAAAGAGCAGTGTCCAATGAAAACAAGGCCGGAGCGCGTTCGAGTCATCGATTATCCACATGTAGTTTGATCCATTGTGCGTGTGTGCGTGTGTGCGTGTGGGTGTGTGTGTGTGTGTGTGCGTGTGTGCGCGCGTGCGTGCGCGTGTGTGTGGGTGTGTGTGTGTGTGTGTGTGTGCGCGCGCGCTAAGGGGGGGGGGGTTATAGGTGTCGTTTCATCGTTGTCTTAACGTTACATTATATCATCTTCACTTATCTCTCAGTTATCCTGATTGACCAATTGACCCCCCTTTCTCTCTCTCCCACACTCTTTCTCTACATCTCTCTCTATAGCTACCTTTCTCCCCTGTCTCTCTCTCTCTATCTACCCCCTCTTCATTCTAACTCGGTGTCAGCTTCTCTCTCCTCAATACCTTCCAAATCTCAAAAAATTAACATTGGTATCAAGTTTATTCATACTGTATTGAAGCGTAATTTATAATTGCACACTTTTCCTACATCTTCAAAATGCTATCTCCTCTCCCTCTCTGTTCCTCACAATATTAGTATTAGAATGCTCAATAGATTGTTCCAAACACTCCTTCACGATTAGTAAAATATGAGATAACTCATAAGTTTGCTTTACTTCATAAAACATATAGCATGTAATATGCAATTCGTTAATAATTTAAAGTTGTATTAAAACGACGACACACATTTTCTTTTACTTTATTTATGCCGTCTTTAAAGCTAAAATTCAGCTGACTTGACTATAATCAGATACTTATAATATGTCGTCTGCACTACCTAAGATGTCAAGAATGAAAATTGCACTCTCCTAAATCTGAGATTATTTTGGAGGTGTTTGCGATTTTGATCCGATAAAATATTAGTTCCATTAAACACATGACATTACGAGAAAGGAACGAATGGCAGAGACTTGCTGCTTCAACGTGCATATACGTTAGTTTAAAATTATAACACTTCTTCTTCGTCTTCTTCTTGTTTTTTCCTACCCTTTCTTCTTCTTAATGCTTCTTTGCTTCCCTTTTCTTCGCCGTTTATTTGTTGTCTCATTCTGATATCTTCTTCACGATATGCATGATATCAAGATATTTTTTCTTCTAAAATGAAGTTTTTAGTGGTTTACCTATAAAGTGCTGTTCGCGATAAAACGGCAACTAATGGGCAATATTGCGGACTATGAAGGCAAATATTGGAGTAACTTTGGTTTGGACTTTTCTGACGAAAGGGAAAAAGCTACACAATAATGCTGCAAGCTTTTACTTTTGAATGAAGCATTCACCCTTAACCGGGGAATATTAGAGACAGAACATAGGATAGAATGGATGGAACAGACAGGAAGACTGTGGGTAAACCTAGATAGCCTGAGGGTTTTGAAAGACTAAGTGCGCACAGAATCTAAAGGGATGTAGATTGAAGAACATTAAACATGGAAAATGGACATGAAAAAAAAGACAGAAAAGGTTATCATGTGACTCCAATATTAGATGACAGTATAAAAGAAAAGGGACGTGTAAAACTAAATTAATAGTGATTGAAAATAGAATATTTTATTTCTGTTTTTCGCACACATCATATAATACTTTTAATTTGAAAAAATGATGACAGTGATATATTCATAATATTCATTACAATGGTGTGAATACCCCCCCTGTCATCTCTTTCTCCTGACTTTAAGTTGAAAGAAATGTACGTTTCTCCATTCCAAATTGCTTAGTCGGGTATATTTTAGTTTTGTCCAGTACCTGGACCCATTTGATTACAAACTGATAACACAATCGTAAGGCAGTATTTGTTACAGAATTAATGGAAACATTTCGACTTCGATGTGCATTCAAATGCTATTGAATAATTAAAACATGTATTTTCTTGTTAATTCGACTTCTACATTTGATAAATATGAATAATTAAAACATGGGATAAGAGAAATTCATGTTTTACTTTATGTTAAAAATATTGTCCGACCTTGTGAGCAAACATCACGTATGAAACAGTTCATTAAAATATTGTTTAATTTGCATTGTTAGATCTATATGTTAGATTATTGCATCTTGATTGATCTTTTAGACGTGGAAATATTTGGTACTATATTAACGGACGATACCCGCTCTTATCAGTTCCGACGTCAGAAGTGCTTTCTTAAATTTAGGGATAGAGATAAATATCACTTTGTAATAATTCGGCCAGTTTTTGGTTATGAGGGCGGTAAAAATCGTCCAAAGCTTTTTTCGTTTTCGACTGTGCCACTTTGTTGCTTACGTGAACCCATCGTGCGCCTATAGCCTTTGTTTCCTCTTCCGGTGTGAGAGGTCCTGTAAAAAGTGGATAAAGCAATACAAAATAGTGTGTGTGTATTGGGTTTTTACAGACGTGTATCAATCAGATATGATTATTTACGTCTGGGGACCGACCTTTAACGTCACCATCCGAAAGACGTGACTCAGTTTCGAACCTGCGTCCTCGGCAATACAAAATAGTGAAACAATTGAAACAATTAAAACAATTGAATGTTCTATTTATATCGATGATCCGACATTTTGTCCTGCGACAACTACATGCCCTGGGCTTTCATTTCGTCAAAGCTTCCTTAACATTAAAATATTCTAGCGAGGGGTGGTACGTTTTAAAACGTCTAAAGTCGGGCTTTGTTATGAAAATGGGGTCGCTCAAGAAACGATTTCCCAAGACTGGGTCCCTAATGGTTCAAAAATGGGTTATACTACCAAAGAAGTAGGCAGTTGGGACTGTCGTTAAACCATTCTGTCCTCTTTTGTCAAATCGAAAATCCCAAAGCATTACAGGTTGTGGCATTTTGTTTGTCTTTTAGTCAGCCCTACCATAGCGGCTTGTTCTTATATGCACGCTGTTTCAAAATGGCTGAATATAACAGATGGTAGAGTTTATGCGGAGTCACATAGGAGTGATCAGTCATCCTTTTCCCATCAGTCTTCCCTCCTTAGGTTATATTTTGTTTTCCATTTCATTTAATTTATTCATTTTTACAAAGTATCTTTTAAAATATGGTCGCTATATACATCCACGCTACTCTTCCCAGGGATATTTTAATTTCACCCTTTCCAAATGTTTCGCCCCTCTCCCTGTTTGACCATGCTCCGATATAGCCTGGCTTGAACACACACCATTTTTAATTGTCTCGATTACGCCCAACGCTAAATAATGTATGAAAATATAAAATAAAATAATAAATTTCTTTGATTTTTTTCAACACCCTAACAACGCTTGAACCAATCCACGATTTTGTTACTCTTTCCTAACACAAATAAATATCTGCCACATCTAAATGTGGACAACTTACTTAGTTCCAGAAATTCCAGGATGGTCCTGTAGACTGAGACCTGGTCCGCATGCCAGTCTTCAAGACGAAGGACCAGGACCCCTTCCCGTGTGTACGCGTTGATCCAGTCATAAAGGAATATATGATACAGTCCTACGTTGATACCTTGGAACGGCGTGTAGGGCTGTAAAATGGACATAGACCATTATTATGTAAGAACCCAAAATATGCTCAAATAAAACTTTGTCCAACAAAACCTACCCCAAGAAATCAGTTCAAGGAAAATTACAAGACCTTATTGTAGATCCGATAGAAATCAAGTTCGTATTACGTAATAAAACACGATCGCAAAAAGTAACAAAAAATAAATTCAGTGGTAATATAAATACGCTTATGTATTGCCTCTAGATATCATGTTTGGGTTACGTAATCATTGTGTCATTGATATTTTCGCACATTTCGATAGGTGACGCAAAAGGCTACTGAAATAGAATTAGATTGAATTTTTGAAATAACAATAAATGCGATAATGTGAACCCTGTCCCCCCACCCATCTCTTCTCCATCAAAAAGAGAAAGTAATGTGATTACAAATATATCTTAGAATCAATGAACTATAGTTATTTAAGAATATTTTTTTTACTGGCTGGTTAAAATGGCTTGTTGAAAGAGTTGAAAGACAGTAGGAGCTACAGTTTTTCATTCAAGTTCAGTGCATGTGGGCGGGACATTACAGTAATTTCAGGGGCTATGACCCTAATGAGGATCCAATTACGTGCGCTTCTTTGTTTGTTTGTTTTTGTTTTCTGTAACACACATCCTGTTCACCAGTGCATGGAATGAAAATACACTGCACATGGTCACCTCAAGCTTGAATGCATGATTTCCCATGCAAAATTAACTCTGCATTTACACGAGCGTTTAACCATGGCTTAAGCAAATTTTCTACGGAAATGAACGAAATGATCACAAGGCTTTACATATGCCTCATCACCATTATGCCGCATTAAACCTCAGGGTAGCCGGGGGAGACGAGGGTACGTGGCTCGATCTCCCCCTCATCGAATAGTATAAGAAAGAAAAAGAGAAAGTGAGAATGGGAGGGAAATGAGTCGACCTTCTCCCATTCTCTCTGTCTCTCGATGGCCTTGCTTTCTGGCATTCATTTGGCAAGGCATTAATCTACATAATTATGCCACTCCATACACAGGAAAGTAATGGGGACCTGGTAGGATGGCGAAAGCCTTTGTGAGAGTAATTGTCATATGCGCTCACGGTGAACATAATTATGATAGGATAGTCCCCAGGGAGTGGAGATGGTGCACGCGGTGTGAATCTAAATGAATCTAAAGAACTGAAAACAGAATGCTATTTGTAAGTCGCCTAGAGACGGTATTCCGTATAAGCGCTATACGGAATCCAGATTTAGTATTATTATTATTTCATCCAGTAAGCTCCGTCCTCCCATAATAAACGGTGCCCCTTAATATCTGACCCTACGTTACGCCACTGAGCAAACGCCGAAACGCAAATGACACCATCATCATTGCCATCTTGGGCTTTAATCATTTGCCAATGTTCTTTAACAACCTAGCCTGCAACATTAATGGATAAATGGAGAGCTAGAGATAGGTTCTACTTAAAAACGTTGTGTTCTTCCACATAAATGACACAGGAATGTGTTGAAATGGATAAGGTATTATAATTCCTCTGTAAAACAAAACGACACCAAGCTCTGCCCTTCCGGAGGCACGTTGAAGAGGGCAAAACAGAACAGAGCTAGAGAGAGATAGACTGTAGATTAGGAGCGAGACTAGGATAGAGGGGAGAGGGAGAGGGGAGGGATGTAGAGAGAGGAAAAACGAGGAGAGAGAGAGAGAGAGAGAGAGGGGTGGTAAGAGAGGAGAGTGAGAGAAAAAAAGGGGGACGGAGAGAGGAGAGGGAGGGGAGGAAGAGAGAGAGGGGGAGGGGAGGGTGATTGGAGATTGATCTCACAGAGCTGTGATTTCCCCCTTTCTCTGATTTTTCACCGATTGAAGATGAGCAGGAGCGCTTAGAATGCTGGAAGGCTAGAATTAATGAAGCTGAGACGTGTTGCCAATGTATGGAGTACACCAACCTATTCGAATATCGGTCATACGACACACTCTCATACACTAACCGAACTCCTAACTTCAACACTGAACCAAACGATATGCATAACCTTAACCCCAAAACGTACATCTAACCAAAGACCGAATGGAAACCATAACCCTAACCCTATAGCTTTGGCGCAAAAAAGACCCTGGAGCCAATATCGCCGGAGAAAATCTCGGATCAGCTGGAAATCGAATACCAAATACAGAGAACCTGACAAATGTACATAATTCGATTTCTTCAATTATTACATGTTTTGGTTGTATTCTGTTTTGTTCCGACTATTATTGCTTTGGTTGATGTTCTCCCTCTCTCTATTCATGATTTTGCAGCCTTGCGGGGTTTCTTTTGTTTTCACTTGTGTCGGGTTTCAGCTTGCCAAAATAGGGGGATGAAAGAAATGAGGACGCTGCCAAAATTTGTCAAGAAAAATCAACACCAAGGTACCATATAAAGTACAAAAGGAGGTTAGAAAAGAAGTACAGGTAAGGGGGAACGAGAACACGAAATGCATCTAGTTGTAAGAAATGGCGGTGTCGGGAGAGTTTTTTCACAGGGGATTGAGTTTTATACTTAACCCTTCGAACGCCTCTTATATAAAGGTAGTTATTTTGATATTTAAAAGCATTGTGCTACCACAAATAAGAAATTGAGGAGGCAGTTTAACTGCGCCCCCATTTTCCTCACAATATACTTATTTTTACTACTTATCCCCATCCCCTTCTTTGTGATCCTGGTGCCGCCACAGGTTATAAGAAAGTACAAGGAGAAAATTTGACAGGAGGGGTCAGAGGGAAGCATGCAGAATCGGGCCAGAGGCGAAGCAAGGGGGCGGAAAGGGGGAATGAAGAAGAAAAGAGAAGAACCGGTAAAAGAGCCGAAAGCCAAACATATGGTTCGGCTACTGCAACATTCGGGCCCCGTCTTAGAAGCGTTGCGATTGATTCGAATAAACCGCAACTTCTATTTGAATTGATTTGAATCAATCGCAACTTGTTATAATACAGGGCCCTGATAAGTTTTTGTTTTAATCATTCCCAAGGAATACACTGTTGGCTGATAGGAAAATGGCCGCACCTGGAAGCTGATATTTCATACGCGATGAACTATTTTGAAATGGGAGGGGGTACTTAAAGTGAAAGAAGTCTTATTCAGATAAACTTCATTCAAAACCTCGTCCCCTGAAACCTTGATCATTGTCAACACGATCGCAACTACTGTCGAAAAGTTTCAAAAACAAATTTTATACCACAGAAAAATCATGTTAGGATGACGTAATACGTCATAGTAATGTTCGCACATTTCAAAACGTAATGGACCAAACTATTGAAATTGCCTAAGGTCGACTGTTTTGAAAGTTTATGCAATCGTGTTTCATATATATAACCAAAGATTTAGTGAAGGGGTATATAGACTGAACTTACACATCCAAATGAGTATGCGCAGTATCTCTCGTTGTGTTCTTTCATACAACTCTTGTAACACTCTATCGATGTCATAGCACTAATATGCCAGTCATCGGGGGTGTTTAGTGGATGGGTGTAGTAGTACCACGATCGTGCTCTGTAAGGTAGCAAAACAAAACAAAACAAAAGGAAAATTATCACGTAAATCTATTTCATACAAAAATGCTGTCAGTGGCTGAGCGTGAGTGTACCCACTTAGTGGCCACTAGCAAGGTGTGTGTGCGTGTGGGGGGGGGGGCGTTTAACCCGGGAAATGAAATGCGAATTTATACGGCTACTGATTAGGGACAAGATGGATGCGGTCAGTCTAGGCGTCTTCTCTACTCGTCATTCTCTAGATCTCTATTCCGCTTTCTTTCTTTTCTTTTGATGTTGTTGTTGTTGTTGTTAATCACCATTTGATTGGGGGACATGTGTCTCTCTGTATCTATGCCACTGAATGCTATGTTTCTTTTTGAAAGGGCGCCATAATCTATTAGATTTTTTTTTTTTAATAGGAAAAAAAGTGACTGGTAATACCCCTGTCAAAACTATGAGATCAACACCTGACTAACAATTATAGATCGAACAGAATGCCGAATGGCCCAAGATTTTGTCCGTTAAAGGTCGGTTTTGGAGTCGGTTTGGCAGTGTGACTGGTGTATTTGTAGTGTCATTTGGCTAAAATTAAGTAGTATAGGACTCTAAAATGACGGAATTAATAATAAAAAAACATCATGCTATTTCATTCTTTCAGAAAAAAGAAATTGCAACTTGAAGTTAAGTAGACATGAAAGTGAAGGGCTAGACTCTCATTGTACAGACAATGGGAGAACTCGCAATTCGAAATGTGCAACTTTAAAATGTGTATTTTCACGTTTTTTGACTTTTTGACAAATTTTTGACAAAAAGGATTCACTTATTTTAGTTTCAATTTTAAAAGATCCTTCGTGAAATAAAATTTAAAACAAAAATTGAAAATCAGCAAACGATAACGAATTGGCCACACGATCTCCTATGGCGATTAGGCTTGTGTTAACAGCATCTCTGCCATTTCAATTACTTCGTCGCTTCCATCTTTCTTTTCTTTTTCTTACAAATTGTTCTCATCATTCCAAGATGCTTTCAGAGTTCGAAGATAAAATTATCTTCCGTTTTCTGATAATGATCAGAGATATTTCACGAGGAATCTCATTTCGCAATCTACCGATGAGGAATGCGATTGTTTTTACGCGCGGACGGTTCAGATATATTGACGATGGCGTTGACTAAAATATTAGTTTCTTCCATGGACGCAGGATTCGATCTCGATAGATTTGAAGGTTAACCGATAAAGCCTAAGGTTAGAAAGCTCAAAGAAAGGAAATCAGTCGACCTGGAACCCATTCAGAAGCGACCAGGGAAAAAAGGAACGAAACGGAAGAAAAGAGAGAAAAGTTGCTTTATTCTTAGCTTATTCGCATACAGAAAGTTTCCCCTAGGTATATTGAATTGCCATTCTTAGTTTATTCGCATACATAGAATGTCATATTGGTATATAGAAAAGACGTTATCAAGAGAACAAAACGAAATATTTTACTCAAAGAGACTTAAACCTGAAACTTCAGTATATAAGATGGATGGCATTGGTAGTAAAATATGGCGAAGAAATAAGCAACATTTAATAGTTTATGTTTGTGCCTCAGTACCAACAACAAAAAAACAATGATCTGACAATATTCTACTAAAATTCAAATCCGACACTGTGTTTATAAGCTTAGCCTGATGTAGAGTTTAACAAAGAAAGTTAAAACGAGGATTTAGTGTTCCCTCACTTCAACATGTCTTTTTGTTTGTACCCGCGTCGTTTTTAACCGACTTCGTGGAAAATGGGCCAATTGGTTTCTGGAATTAATAATCAACTTCTGACCCCTGTGATCATGGATGGTCATATTAGAGTGTACATGTATATCTCAAATTCGTATTAAAGTTGACAAAGCAAATTAAAGAGGATGGAGATTGACGGGAAGAGAGATTTGGCATCTAAGATATCATCTCAGAAGTGCAATTGAAAGCGTAGTGATTGCACTGGCGTAGCGTGGCCAAGCAATGGGGTGGGGCAGCGGTGGAGTTGAGAAGGTGTTGTGTCTTCTCCTTTGCACGTTGTATTACCCATCTCCGTCTCTGCCTTTCGGTGTCACCTTTTCGCCATTTATCTAAAGGAGGGCACGCCCTCCCCGATGCCCCCTTAAATACACCACTGATTGATATACATGTAGATGAGACAGAAGAGAACAAAAGATGAGGAAAATTAATTAAGACGTTCAAAAAAGGAGAAGGAAATTAATACTGACGTAGAGAGATATTGAGAGAATCTGAGGAGGGACAGGATAGATAGATAGATAGATAGATAGATAGATAGATAGATAGATAGATAGTGAGAGGTAGATAGATAGATAGATAGATAGATAGGAAGATAGATAGATAGTGAGAGGTAGATAGATAGATAGATAGGAAGATAGATAGATAGTGAGAGGTAGATAGATAGATAGATAGATAGGTAGATAGATAGATAGATAGATAGATAGAGAGGAAGATAGATAGATAGTGAGAGGTAGATAGATAGATAGATCGATAGAGAGGTATATAGATAGATAGATAGATATATATAGAGAGAGGAAGATAGATAGATAGTGAGAGGTAGATAGATAGATAGATAGATCGATAGAGAGGTAGATAGATAGATAGATAGATATATATAGAGAGAGAGGTAGATAGATTGATAGATAGATAGATAGATAGATAGATAGAGAGGAAGATAGATAGATAGTGAGAGGTAGATAGATAGATAGATAGATCGATAGAGAGGTAGATAGATAGATAGATAGATATATAGAGAGAGGTAGATAGATTGATAGATAGATATATAGATCGAAGGAGAGATATATAAAGAGAGAGAGAGAGAGAGAGAGAGAGAGAAACCAGACAGGTGGAGGATACTGACAGAAAATAATAAGATAATGATAGACAAGAATGCAAACGACTGACTGACAGACAGACAGACAGACAGGCAGGCTTTACATAGCATACCGTTCCGTTGGGTTTCTTAATATGATGATTATTTTAGCTCTCGGTTGAATGGCGTGCAGTAATTCAGCGTTTGTATACGGAGGATCCGTGGCGCCTGCATTGGTTTTTAACCACGCGTTGCCAATTGAGTAAGCAGTACTGATCGAACCGTCACCTGAGGGGATGATAAGAAATGAGCATTGTTTAATCTTTCATGAAATGTAAGAGACGCTTTTAATTTCTGTAGCCGGGAAGGGGGAGGCGGGTGCCGAAGCAAATTTGCAAACAAAGTGAATGTGATATAAGCTTATAAATTTATTAGCAGATAGAATGTCGGATGTGCCGACCAAATTTTCTTAGTGGTTTGATTTGATTTCATTACTTCATTAGTAAAATTTTAAAAAATAATAATAATGATAATAATAATTAAAAAAAATAATTTAATTTAACTTAATTTAACCATCGACCGAAAAGTACGACACATTAAATAATTTTAAAAAATCACTGACAGAATCGCCCTTGAGAGCTCACAATTATTTAACTTCCAAATGGGTCATAAATATCCATTATTTGAGGTAATTAACCCCCCCCCCCCCCGATAATGATGATGACGTTTTGACGGAATGGAAGAGAGAATTATTTGAAAAGAAAAAGTATGTTACATGACAGGCCACGTGACAGCTCATCCGGAAAAAATCAAATCATTATTTGCTTCCAGGTATAAGGAGCTTGAAGCGAATGCAATGTACTTTTCATGTCTTCACCTCATCCCATCCATGTCTCCTCCAGGCATTCTGTTTCTTCATAATCTTTTTTAGTTTGCTTCCTGCGCCGGGGGCTCCCTCTACTTCTAATCTAACATTTTACACATTTTGCTCTAGTCCAACTTAGTTTCTAGTTATTTCGTCCGATTTTCTTTAATAATTCATTCATTTTTAACATTTATTCATTTTTTTATAATTTCTTTTATTGTGAGTTTTTGTCCAGACAATATCAAGAATGGATTGTTATAATTTCTATGTTTTAAATTTCACATACAAGAGTTAGTCCTCTTATTTTCTATTTTATTTCTGTTGCTTATTTTTCCGAATCTGATCCACAATTATGGTTTAGTTTCATATCAATCACCCTTTTTGTCTTTTGTCTTATTTTGTTAATTTCATCCGATTTTCGCTTCCATCAAAGAATTCTCTTCCCATAATTTTCCCCTAGCACATGGGACATTTTAAAAAGCTTTATTTATGTAGGGTTTGAAGCAGTATAGTGATACAGAGTTTGTGAAAGGTATTTTTTACTTGCAATTTTCAGAACCATGTCAACATGTTAAATAATAAAACTATAAGTGACTCTTGAGAACTTAAACGTAAGTATATTTTAATCAAATCATCATCTCGTGATTATAGAAACTTACCGAAAACCTTGGGATGATAATTTTTTCCTGATGTTGTATTTGCAAAATGTTGTTTAACGTTGTCCACAGCAAACGTCTTAAACCAGTTTAGATACCAGTCGATAGATCTGTCATCTTTGCCACCAGTCTTTTTACGAACCTGCATTACTGAGTTTAAAACGTAAATCAATAATAATTGTAATAATATTGTTGTTATTATTATTATCATTATTATTATTATTATTATTATTATTATTATTATTATTATTATTATTATTATTATTATTATTATTATTATTATTATTATCATCATCATCATCATCATCATTATCATTATCATTATCATTATCATTATCATTATCATTATCAGTAGTAGTAGTAGTAGTAGTAGTAGTAGTAGTAGTAGTAGTGATAGTAGTAGTGATAGTGGGGGTGTTGGTGGTAAATTTCATAATTTGATCCCAACCCCCACCCCCTTCATTTTTCATAACTCATCAGTGTGAGGGCGATGGAGGTTGAGAAGAATGATATGAGGAGGGAAATTTCGATAACAGAGGCTAATGGATTGTGATAGTTCTAAGAATATTGGGGTCCCCCTTGAAAGAAAAAGAAAATAGCTTTATTTCAACAACCTCTGCTATATCATGCTTAGAAAAGAGAGAGGGCGACAAACATAATTCGGATAGTGGTGGCGATGAGCACTTCGAAAGTATGATTCGATGTATATATTTTTAGGTCTACGTTATATTTGGCAATCTCTTTATTTTTAAATATGATTTCATTTATGAAGGGAAAGACGCTTTTTAATCTTATCTAAAGATAAGGAAAGGACATTGAATCATTATTAGTTCGACCATTACGTGTAAATAATTACTAAGATGTCCAATGCAAATGGAATAGAGTGCATAATAATACATGAATATCCACTTCACTTTTACTTGCACACTCCATACTCCCACAGCATTCTAGTCCTAATCTGTACAAGTTTTACAACTACATTAACCATAACTGTCTTGTGGAAAAGCATTATATTTTAATTTAATTTTTTTTAATTTAATTTATTTACCTGGTTTTACCTGACTGCTAAGAAAGCATAAATGCTTGTAAGTAAGCAACCAGACGGACGACGGCTTTAGGTCCTCTCCTATGACCGTGCTAATTGCACAAAATTTAATGCAGAGTGTTCTGTAAGGCTCGTTTTCTACTTAATCTTATATCCGACACTATGTAAAGGCTTTTGTTCAAAATCGGGTTTAACAAAGTAAAATGGTCTGAGCCTCTGAGGTCTAACATGTCTAAGTTTTCCTTTTGTTATATATGACTTCAGACCCACTGTCGGGTTAAACTGAATAAGTAGAATACGGACCTAAAGAAACAGAATACAGTTACGGGTGTCTTAACGAACAGGCAATGATTATCAAATAGGCTTAGAGAATCAGAGGGATTTCTTTGATTCTCTAAGCCTATTTGAGAATCATTGCCTTTTCGTTAAGACACCCGTAACCGTAAGTGTATTCTTGTTCCTTTAAGTCCGTATTCTACTTATTCAGTTTAACCCGACAATGAGTCTGAAATCATCTATAACAAAAGGAAAACTTGTAACCTTTCATAATTCGTTGCGTATCGAATCATGACTCCAGTCATACTTTTGCTTTCTCTTGCTGAAGTCCAATGTACAATTTTATTTCCTGTAAATTACTGGAACAATATCGCTAGTACATTCGTCGCTGGATTGTGAATCACATGGTTCGCGGTTCGAGTCCCGCTGCGGCAATAATGTCCTTTGCCAAGATATTAATCTACATATGACACTCTCCACCCAGGTGTGGTAAATGGGAACCCGGTAGGAAGAAATTCTTTGAATGCTTGAGCGCCTCATCATGATAGCTCGGCAAGAGCCAGGGTAGTAATAATTATGATTGCAGGGCCCTTAGGGGGAACAGTTTCAATACTAATGAGGCTACCCTGGGTAAACAAGACATGTTGTTATTATTATTTGTTGGGTAGCAGCGCCTTCTACTAACTTAGAAATGTAATCTTCAGTATATTTCTAAGTTAGTAGAAGGCGCTGCTACCCAACAAATTCTTGAGCATATTGAACATCACTCACTCTTGCCGTTTAATCAATCGGCATACCGAAAATTTCATAGCACCGAAACAGCACTCCTTAAGATAAAAAGTGATCTTCTGATGTCAATGGACAACCAGAAGATAAGTCTACTGCTTCTTCTTGATATGAGCAGTGCTTTTGACACGATAGACCATTCATGTCTACTGAAATCTCTAAGAAGCCATTTTAGGATTGATGGCAAGGTTATCGAATGGATTGAATCTTACCTGTCAGATAGAAAACAAACAATGAAATTGATAACGTTGTCTCTGATATATTCAATGTGCCCTTTGGTGTCCCTCAAGGGTCGCGTCTAGGCCCTCTGTTGTTTACATTATATACAAGCAGGCTCCTTACAAATATCCATACGGAGTTTCCTAGTATTAGTTGTCACTGCTACGCAGACGACACACAACTATACTTGTCTTTTTGTCCTAACACACCGGCTGAAGATCATTGTATTTCTGAATTAGAAACATGCATTGTTTATATTAGAATTTGGATGTTGCAAAACAAGTTGATGTTAAATGAAAAAAAGACTGAACTTTTGGTCATAGGTACTCCACGCCAGGTTTCTAAATTCAGGTTGCGTAGTGTATCAGTCGGCGACTCTACCATAACCCTATCTGATACTGCTAGAAACTTAGGTGTGCTCTTTGATACCAACCTGAATATGGATTCACATATTACTAACATATGCAAATCAGCCTATTACATGATTTATAATCTGAGACGCATTCGTAAATACTTTGATCAGGACAGCATGAAAACTATCATCCATGCATGTATCACTAGTAAACTAGAATACTGTAATAGTTTATTGTATGGATTGCCAGACTCACAAATATCCAAGTTGCAGCGGGTCCAAAATACATGTGCACGACTAATTTGCAGCCTCCCAAAATTCTCTCGAATAACCCCACTTCTAAAGGAGCTACACTGGCTGCCAGTTCGCCAGAGAATCACATTAAAAATATTAATGATAGTTTGCAAAGCTCTAAATGGTCAAGCTCCTAGTTATTTCACTGAATTGTTGAATACCAAGTCTCAAACTCATGGTCGTTACCTTCGTAGTACACAAGACACATTTATGTTGCAAATACCTCCATATAAAACTAAAATATCCCTCGGAGACCGTTCATTTCTTTGTGCTGCCCCTAGATTATGGAATAAATTACCACTAGAAATAAGGAAAGCCCCATCACTAGAAAACTTTAAATCAAAACTGAAAACTCACTTGTTCATGTAGTATGTATAGCACGGCATTTACGAGCTCTTGCAGCGCAGTAGAATATATCCACATAGTTATTGCGCTTTACAAATGAATATATTATTATTATTATTATTATATTATTATTATTATTATTATTATTATTATTATTATTATTATTATTATTATTATTATTATTATTATCATCATCATTATTATCATTACTACTACTTCTATTATTATTACCATTATTATTATTATTATTTCTATTATCATTATTCGTACTATTATACATTAAGTCATTCTCCTTTTCTTCAATGCCTCCCGGCATAACTACTACCTGTTTTTTGTCCGTACAGACCACTGAACCCCACACTACTCCCCCATTTAGTATCAATGCCCACTGATTGGAAGGACCCACGCTATCCCCACTTTATAAAGGGCCATAATGAAATTGACATTGTTTGATTTTTATAAAGTACCTTCTTGACCATGAGCAGCGACTCCGGTCCAACCGGTTCGTCTCGGACCCCACCAATGCGGTTCTTTGGGTACATCAACAATATCCGGGTGCGAGGTCAGCTTCTTCCATAAATCGGTCGTACCGCATTTCGACATCCCGATGAGATAAAAGTAAGGCAAACAATTGAGTTTATCCTTTGCATCCAGCCAGCAAGGGTTCTTATATTCAGGTAAAAAAGTGTTTGGAACCTTGGTAGTTATCTGCCGAATGGGAAAGAGAAAGGACGATATTTACTGTAAAAGCCAAACTTTCGCATGGATTCTAAAAACATGTGTGGACAATTTGCCCCCACCTAGGACTACAACGCTATACAGCTTCTCCCGGACAAAAAAAACCGGGACAGATACCTTAATAAGACAATTTCCAATAGGACGAATTTCCTTCATAACTATTAACCCCTACATACAGTAGAGAGAGACTATACTCCTTAACACGATCGCAAAGACTTTTGAAAAATCAAAATAAGGCAATTTCTAAAATTCGTTCATCATGTATGGAAATGTGCGATCATTAACATAGCGTATTGAAATTGGCCATGAGGTTTTTTTTCCTCGAAATTATTTGCGATCGTGGTCTTGTAAAGGAAAAAAAGACTTCTGGAGGGCACATGTCGAAAGGGTTACCGGACTACCGGTACTCTTCCTGGCATAGATTACTGGGAGTGGTTGTCCGAGGGGACGCGTTGTCTTAATGACGGTCCAGAACGGAAATTGTCATACACCAACATTATTAGATATTATCAAAGCTGTTCGGGATGAAAAATAATGATTTGGAACATAGCATTCAAAATACAGCCAACAGCGTTGTTGCTAATTAATAAATCAGTATGTCTTCAAAATTGGCTTAACTTAACTGTGGAAGAGCCACAATGAATGAAAATATTTAAACAAATATTCAATTAAAACACACCTACTAACATGACTGATATCTCTAGATTTGGGAGTCATTGTGCGTTTTTCTTTTCTTATCAAATTTTATCCCTTAGCTTACCCTTTTAAATTCTTTTCTCAACTCTGGATCTGGAATAGGGTTGCCCTCTGCATCCAAAACCTCCTCACTCCCATCGGCGTTGACTTTGAGGGCTCTCGCAGTAGTACCTTTCTTTGTCAGGTTCCCTGCAGCTTTGGTCGGACCGACCTCCGTGAATTGCATTTCCTCCAGGCGTTTCATCGGCAAGACGACTTGCTGGTTGTCCTCAGCAGGGATTTTGAGCAAGATGAGGTAATACACGTAGAAGACGGCAACCGAGGCTACTGCCATCAAGAAACCTAGGCAGGAACGCCGCCTCTGATTGACGAATTTCGAATAAACTAAATTAATTATTTTAGCAGTAATAGTAGTAGTAGTAGTAGTAGTAGTAGTAGTAGTAGTAGTAGTAGTAGTAGTAGTAGTAGTTGTTGTTGTTGTTGTTGTAGTATTGGTAGTAGTAGTAGTAGTAGTAGTAGTAGTAGTAGTATAGTAGTATAGTAGTAGTATAGTAGTAGTAGTAGTAGTAGTAGTAGTAGTAGTAGTAGTAGTAGTAGTAATAGAACTAATAATATTATAATTTATATTAGTATTATAATTAGTATGAGTGTTAGTAATAGTAGTAGTTGTCATGGTGGTGGAAGTTTTCCTCCTGATAAGTGCTCTTTTCATCTCTAATAACTGCCCCTTTTTATTTTGACACGTGCCCCTTTTCCTTCCTAATAAATGCTCTTTTTCCTTCTTATAAGTGCCCCTTCCCTTTCTCATAATTACCCCTTTTCATCTCTGATACGTGCCCCGTTTATTTTAACATGTGCCTCTTTTTCTATTTAATAAGAGCCACTTCCCCCTTTTCATAAAATCACCCTTTCACCTCCGATAAATGCCCCAATTAAAATCTGATCGGTGCCCCTTTTCTTTCAACAAATGCACATTTCCCTTTATTATTAGTGCCCCTTTTCAGATGCGATAAGTGCCCATTTTCACCTCTGTTAATTACCCTTTTAACAATGATACGTGCCCCTTTTCCTTTCTTATAAGGAACCTATCCCTTTTTCATAAATGCCCCTTTTCACTTCTTATAAATGCCCCTATCAAAATCTGATGGGTGCCTCTTTTCCGTCGACAAATGCCCATTTCCCGTTCTCATAAGTGTCTTTTTCATCCCTGGTGAGTGCCCCCTTTTTAGGTGTAAGAAGTGTAAGTAAGTATTAGTAGTAATAGTAGTAGATAATATATTAATTGATTTGAACATAGCCCTACTCTACTGTGCATAAAATACATGTATAAAAGTGTGTATCTGAGCATTATTCTCGGCCTGAGGCAAGCTACAATGATAACGCGCTCAAATATTCCTGGAATATCTTATTGTACCTCACTCGGGTTGAAAGTGACAAATGCAGATTAATGTCTTGCCACAGGAGGTTAGTCCCATGACCGGGATTCGAACCACTCACCGTGTGATCCACGGTCCAGGCTGCCACGGTCCACTTACTTACCCACTAGACCACAACACCTCTAGCTATTCCAAGGATACTCTTTCTACTTAGCTATGAAATTCGTTAATGAAAAATTTAAAAAAGCCCAGATATATATGGACAGCATGACATTCTCCGTGCCCCCTGAGCTATGGGAGGCACTTGTTTTTTCGAATGTTCATTCTTCGGAAGCTTAGTAATTCTGAATTCTGAAATACAAATTTCCCATATCGGACGGTTATCGAAAATGAAATAGGGTTTATAATTCCGTATTATTAGGTGCGTTATTCCGAAGGTTTCGTAATTCCGAAAAAACACGATATCTATGTCATTTTCGGAATCACGAACTCTGTTGCATTTTGGGAATTATGAACCCTTATTCATTTGCGGAATTACGAACCTTCGCAATTATGAACCTTGGTAGTAACGGAAATCGGAAAAAGACATTTATCGGTAAATATGACAATGTCAACTAGCATGACCAGGGAACTTGCAATTCTAAGGCTTAGATGTTTTACGACACATCTCAAAATCTTACCCTTATCATCCTGCCTTGTTATAAGTCGTCTTTGACATCAATACACAGCGTTCTTCTGCTATACGAGATTGCCGAAGATTTCCCTTATGAAAGAAACATGGATACAACTTTTTTTTATTACGTTACTATATAAAAAAATATGTTACGTTCACAATACTTATTCCGGGTTTTATTGTTTGATTTTGGGCCGAATGCAGTGAAATCTACATCTCGAACTATATTTAATACAGATATAGGAATACAGGCACATTTTCGTGAAGGGAGCAGCTGACTCCTTTTGTCCCGAATATCAACTATCCAGTTTCGGAATTATGCGAGCAAGTAAGCAAGCAAGAAAGAAAAGGACACTATTTTAAGTACATGTCATCAAAATAGGCCCTATCAGGGGCGGCGATTTCTTTTCATGACCGGGAAGGGGGGGGGGACGAAATGCGAGGGACGAGGGAGCAGTGGCATAATGAGCAAAAACGTTGGGGGGGGGCAGAAAAAAATCCGCATCACCACCACTTTTACATGTTACATGCTGTCCCCGCGGAAAGTTTTTCAAAGTGGGGGGCTAAACTATTTACGATCAGGTAGAGCAAAGCGAGCGAAGCAAGTGGAACATAAATTGGCGTGGGGTCCAGGAGCAAAGCCCCGGCAGGGTTCAAGGGGCGGAGCCCCATGAAGCTCAGGGGTTTTAAACATTTTATTACGGTCAGACGAGTATCCAGGGGCCCGCCTTAGGGCCCCTCATGGGGTCGTGGGGGCGGAGCCCCCGGAATCTCGGGGGTTTTAGGCATTTAATTACGGTCAGATGAGCATATTTTGATACCTTATTTGTGACACTGGCATGCAGGTCACTCATTGGAGTAGGGTCCAGGGGGCGGAGCCCCCAGCAGCTCAGGGGTTTTAAGCATTAAATTACTATCAGATGAGCATCCATGGGCCGCCTTAGGGCCCTTGGTGGGGTCCAGGGGGCAGAGCCCCCGGTAGCTCAGGGGTTTTACGCACTTAATTACGGTCAGATAAGCAACCAGGGGCCCGCCTTAGGGCCCTTGGTGGGGTCCAGGAGGCAGACCCCCGGGAGCCCAAGGGTTTTAGGCATTTAATTACGTTCAGATGAGCATCCATCCAATGAGATTTTAGCTTTAATATGACTGTCACATTATCAAGAAACATAAGTCAGAACGAATCAATTTTTCACATACTTCAATAATTACAAAACTTGGTAAGGGTATGCATAATTTAGTTGTTAACATCTGGCACTTCGGTTGCGAATGTGAGGATATTCGGACACTCGCTGCAGAATATTAAAATACTCTGGCGGTATCCGCTGACCGAATGTGAGGATATTCGGACACTCGCTGCAGAATGTGAATATACTCTGGCGGTATCCGCTGTCCGAATGTGAGGATATTCGGACACTCGCTGCAGAATATGAAAATACTCTGGCGGTATCCGCTGACCGAATGTGAGGATCGATACTCGGACACTCGCTGCAGAATATGAATCCGAATGTGAGGATATTCGGACACTCGCTGCAGAATGTGAATATACTCTGGCGGTATCCGCTGACCGAATGTGAGGATCGATACTCGGACACTCGCTGCAGAATATGAATCCGAATGTGAGGATATTCGGACACTCGCTGCAGAATGTGAATATACTCTGGCGGTATCCGCTGACCGAATGTGAGGATCGATACTCGGACACTCGCTGCAGAATATGAATATACTCTGGCGGTATCCGCTGTCCGAATGTGAGGATATTCGGACACTCGCTGCAGAATGTGAATATACTCTGGCGGTATCCGCTGTCCGAATGTGAGGATATTCGGACACTCGCTGCAGAATATGAAAATACTCTGGCGGTATCCGCTGACCGAATGTGAGGATCGATACTCGGACACTCGCTGCAGAATATGAATCCGAATGTGAGGATATTCGGACACTCGCCACAGAATGTGAATATACTCTGGCGGTATCCGCTGACCGAATGTGAGGATCGATACTCGGACACTCGCTGCAGAATATGAATATACTCTGGCGGTATCCGCTGTCCGAATGTGAGGATATTCGGACACTCGCTGCAGAATGTGAATATACTCTGGCGGTATCCGCTGTCCGAATGTGAGGATATTCGGACACTCGCTGCAGAATATGAAAATACTCTGGCGGTATCCGCTGACCGAATGTGAGGATCGATACTCGGACACTCGCTGCAGAATATGAATCCGAATGTGAGGATATTCGGACACTCGCCGCAGAATGTGAATATACTCTGGCGGTATCCGCTGTCCGAATGTGAGGATATTCTGGCATTCGCTGCAGAATATGAATATACTCTGGCGGTATCCGCTGTCTGAATTAGAAAATATTCGGGCAATTTGCTGCCGAATGTGAGGATATCGGGTACGTTGCTGCCGGAATATTATATTCCGTTACTGTTGCCTGAATATTGGTAAATGTATTTTTTCGGGGGGTGGTCTGTACTCTGCTGCCCCAGGCCCTCCCATCTCATACGCCTTTTTGTTAGTCAATTACATCCTGGATCTCTCGGAGAACAGACTATATGGACGTATATGAATTCACTGATGCAAAGATTTGTTACGTCACATTTTCGTGCTATGTGGATTTCAGTGTGTCTATTCTGAAAGATGTTTTATCGAAAGTGATTTGGGGCCAACTTAAATCGTCATTACTTTGTATACTGGTATTTGGCCTATTCACGGCAACCTCGTTAGATAACGTAATGGGACTGGTATTGTTCGGAGGATCAAATGAAGGGGGGGGGGTGTAATATCATAACAATGTGCCTGTGATGTCTTTTGATTATCATGGACGTTATTTTCAGTCCATCATTAAGTGAATCCTTTTCAGACTCGAGATCACAAGAATATGTTGTACTCATGACGTGCATGCATGCATGATTGTTAATCAATCATCAATTTCTGCATAGTTACCTCCAATTCGACAAGTGAAGCGAAAGCCCACCCTGATACTGAGTTGCCTTTATTGAACGCAGAATATGAGAGAAACGGGTCAGTGAAAGTTTGAGGAAAATCATGGGATAAAGATAAGAAAGTTAAAAACATTTAAAGATGTAATCGATGAAAAGCAAATGGGTAACTTCATGACGTAGCTTTCTCTTTCTGGGTCCTACAAGTTTCAAGTTTATTAATACAAATCCACAAGGTCGGATTAACATCAGACATGAACAACAGTACATTAGGACAAAATACATACATTGGTACACAATACATATACATTAGGTCAGAATACACCTATTATATGAGGTACATGCATTGTAAGTAATTTTAAAGGTAATTTAAAGTACATTACTAAGTCTTATGAAGTAACTGTTCTCTTGCTATATACATTTGACGTATACTTAGTACACAGATACTACTTATGTCATAGTCACTACTTTGGAGTACAAAATGAAATTTCTCTTCCAAATTCATATTTTTAAATGACGGAACTATATTCATAATACTGTCAAACAAATCAGTTCTCTGGTTATTTAGAACTTGACAGTTCATAACGAAATGACACTCTATTTCTACCTCACAAAAACAAAGAGGACATATACGATTATCGACAAGAACCAAAAAGAAAAGAAAAAAGTCGAAAAGAGCCCCCAAACAAAAACAAAACAACAAAAATCGAAGAGAAGCCCCTCAACCGGTCTACTGAAATGAATAATGTTGTATTTATCCCGGGTAACGCATTCATTTATTATTTGTAAGTAAACATAACAACATATTGTCCATTTGATTGTTAGATTTTAATTTTCCATTTACGGTAATTGCTTGCATTTTGTTCGATGATGTTAGCCACGTTTACTTGGAGCCCACCCCCAACCCTCACGTGGAAAAAAACAACGTCCTGGCCATAATTATGTAGATATCTATCAGTGGAAATAAAAGGTGTCATTAAAAAAAAGTTTCTGCTTACTGATTAAAACTGCAGAAATATTTATTCTAAACATCATCAGGCTACTCATTAACACAATCAATGACACATACCTTCATAAATCTTTCCAAATTTCCCCATTCAGAGAATCCTCTACGAAGTCGACATTCGAGCGCCGTTCCAGGATATCCCAGGAATTATTAAGATGTTCTCGGGACGTAAAAAGGGCGTTCTAAACATTTGAATGCTCTTGGAACGTGTGTTTTTTTTTAACGAACGTCATACTCGAATGATGCGTGTTTGCCGCCGGGGCACCTTCTTAACTATGGGGAAGTTAAATATTTTAATTCCTAAACCTTTCATGGAAGACTGCTTCAGTCTGTACGTCTGTCCACGTAAAAAGTAGTATGTCCGCAAAGCGAAGAAATATAAATCCCTTAATCCAGAATGAAACTATTCAACGTGTCGTATCCACCCACCAGCGCTTTTGTATGATAGAGCATTAAGCAAGGGCTTCAGAGCTCTCCACACGCATGATGATAATAACAGTATAGATGACAATGGCTGACTTTTCCAGGTTAACTAAGCCGAGCTATTATGGCTCACTCAGGCAAGTCATGCAATTTCTACCGTCTTTGATTATATAGACGAGTTTACTCCAATATCTTAATACTATAATATCTCAGTCACAACAGTGAGCCCAACATCAGACTGACACCAGACCGAACAAACCATTAATTACCCTCAATGGCCAAAAATTCATTCGGTTTGGAGTCTGTTTGGCGGTGTGACTGGTATAAGTCGCACCGCCAGAGCGACCCCAAACCGACGCACAACGACAAAACATAATAATACTGAATGTCCAGACTGTCATGCGTATTAGACATGAGCGCAAAAGACTCAACTCAACTCATTACTCACCGTTATAATGAATGAATATTCAACTTAATAATGAACACGATCGCAAAGACTTTTGAAAAAGCAACCCGCAGTCAATTTCAATGCCATTTTGTATAGAAATCATTTTCGGATTACGTGATATACGCCGTTGTAAAGTTAGCACATTTTAAAGATGATGGACATGGCCATTGAAATTGCCTTCAGTTGATTTTTCGAAAGTCTTTGCAATCGTGTTAGATGAATATACAGCTTTCATGACCTCAAAATAGTATTGGAAGCCCAAGGTGTGCTAGTTGGGGACACCAGACACACTCTGACCGTTTCCATTATGCATATTACAGTATGATAAAAATATTTTGTATGGCAATCAGTCTAAGATTACGGCTTTAAAAAAATTACTTATTTGTTTTATAAAAATAAATCATCCCCAAATTATGTCTTGTCAGATCGGATTTTTTCTCCCTTTTCCAAATCGAAACTTATGTCGTATAATACAAGCGTGATTATTTCAATTCGTGCTATTTAACGTATAACAGGTCATCCCGTCCACACAGGAACGCGACTCGCTCCCAACGTTTTCCAGAAGATGCCGTCTTTTACTAGTCCCCGAAGTTCGTCTATTGGTCTTTCGGCCAAAGTACAATTTGCCTTGATCACTCAGGCTCTGCATGCCAGTTTCACTTTACAAGGATTAGGTGTGAGAAAATGCCATTTTTTTCTTCTTATTTTTTTCTTATTTTAGAATCGAAGCAGATTAAAATGTTCTACTCATCGTACGAGCCTGTCTAATTTACGTACCCACATTCTAAAAAGAAATAGTAAGATTTTAACCGTAGTAAGTCATCTTCCCTTCGGATTTAGTTGAGAACAAAGGCTTTTCTCAAATTTTATATTAGTCTTCACCTATTTTTCTGCATATTAGAGCACCACCAATTTTCTTCTTTTTATTCATCTTCATCTCTTCCTCCTCCTCCTCCTTATTCTTCTACAAAGGGCTTTTTTCTAGAAGATGACTGCTTTAGAATTAATGGCTGAGCTACGAGGGCACAGGGGGACATGTGCCTCCAAATCAATTGGGAAAATGAGAGAGAGAGAGAGAGAGAGTGAAAAGGAGGGAGAGGGGAGGAGATAGATAGATAGAGTATAGTGAAAGAGATGAAGAGAGAGAGAGAGAGAGAGAGAGAGAGGGGGGGGTGGGAGAAGAGGAGGAAAGCAAACGTGACAACAACAAAATGATACCGCACCGAAGCCCTCAGAAAATCCTCCTGCTTATCACATGCCTTGCTAATTCACTTTCCATCCACCGAAGAGATGGACCCTCGCTACTCCACTGTTTTACAAATTCTTACTTGGCAAAGTGAAAGTGATTAAGTTGTATACATTTTCTTGGAAAAATGAAGAAGCACAAAACAAAATTCATGTAAAAAGAAATCTTATTATGTGTGACTAGAAATTTGTCATATTATCGTTTTCTTCTTTTTTTGACTTTATTTATAATCGCATTTATGGTAATTTGGCTGTAAAATGATAGTTTTATGATTTTTGTTAAGGCAAATGTTTCGTGCTTGATTGATAAATACTTTGTCATCGCAAAAAAAGATTAAATTTGTTTTCATCACGTTATATTTTGATATATTTTCGTCTGAATAAAACTTCTGAATAAAGAGACTCCTATTGTAAGGGTTCCACTTTATTTCATTCAAAATTGAACTAGTACTTTTGGAACATTAAAGGTACTATGTCCCTTTTGCAGGCCAAAAAAATGAAAAGGTTAAATTCCAATGGCATTTGAAAGATAATACTTATTTAGAACTTCCCTCAAAACGAAAGTGCTTGAAAATGTCTTTTGGTGGGGAAAAAACGACCGTTAGTAACAAAATATACGACCATTCGGTACAATGGTCTGAAAATCAGACTATTACTAAATGGATTGCAATCACTAAAGTCGAATCGACTTTAGTGTTGAAATAAAATAAAAATGAAATGAAATGAAATTGTACCGAATTGTCGTTTATTTTGTGCTGCGCAAAGATTCAATCAGTTTAATTTTGGCCATTACAAGAAGTGGGTTATTGATGTAGACAAATGCTCATGTACCCTTTTACAGCTCATTTTATATGTATGTTATTAGGGGTTATTACCAAATAAAAAAAGAAAAACAGAAGGCAGTCAGTCACTCAGTCACTCAATAGTGTCTGACAGTGAAGTCTAGAAAGTAAACGGGTTTCCTTGCATAATTTGAATACTAGGTCACTGCTAACGTTTAAATTTCACAGATAGGACATACGTGACATATTCATAATTCCTGCAAAGTTCTATAGAATTTGATGTTGGCTGCAAATGGGACATAGTACCTTTTAAAGCAGAATCAAAACAAAACTTGTATTACGCCACCTACGTTCAAAGTTATCTCCTCTAGCTAGCTAGCTAGCTCTCGCGATCGCGCGCACAAATCTACTTTCGATATTTTTACTATACCTTACCTGCACCGGAAGTAAGAATATTTGAAGAAGGGTAACTCCCCGCCGTGACGATGATTTAAAATCGAAACTTTTCCACCTGTTTGATTTCGGAATGTGAGATGATTTACAAAGTCACATTGTATTTTGACGACGGAAATTCTTAAGTGACTTCAAGTGGACCACCACCAGAAACACCCGTTTTTGTGGAATTTACGTGGATTTCTAAATTAGAGACCATCAACGAGCATCAACGACGACGGAAATATGAGCGACAAACGCGATCGGGATACCGGTGGCGGTACCAAACGAAATCGGCCCCACAGCATTGCACTCAGTAACTTCTCTATGGTAAACAAATTACAACTGTTTCATGCTTGTTTATGAATCATGATGATGTGTTTTGATGACGAGAGATGTTATATAAACAAGATGCTGAAATGATGTAATGACTAATGTTGGCCCATCATATTCATAGGCATCAGTTTAATCATCAAATTTGTATTTCTGAATTTATAATCGATAAAATTGTATTCAATTTATACATTGTAATTTGTATAGCTGGACTTTGTCTTTGGAGTTAATTTAATCTTATCTAGATTATACTAGAAGAGAAATCCATTTTATTTCCTAATCTGATTCTGAAAATCTGAAAGAGGCAAATCAATTGCTTCTATTGATTGGCATTAGAATCAATTGCTTCTAATAGTTACCAATCGCCTGCTAGGCTGCTAGCGCTAGGAGATCTATGCTGCCTTATTAATCAGCATCAGTGTAGGCCTACAGAATTAAGTGAGAGGTGATCCTGTTAAAACTTCCAGTCGTTTCATCGGGTGGTGCTTGATTTTAACCTGAACTATTATTACTTGCATGGTGGGTGGACGCACATATTTAATTTTATGGAAGCATTCGTTGTTAAATGTTTTAAAATAATCTACTGAAGTGTGTCATGTGTTATGTGTGTAATACAACATCAATTTCTTAATTGTGCAAGTCTATTGAAAATTGATGTTTCACAATTTTGCATCACTTTGATAATTAGTGTTTGTCTTTATTTTTTCCAGAAGACTTTTACTCTCTAAATGAAAAAATCTGAATGTAACTGAGGGTCTGTATAGATCTGAAAAAAATGTGTGTCTTGTCTAGATCTTGATAGATCTACTGCTGTATCAGCTTGTGGTCTTCCTGTGTGCCCTTGCCCTGCTTGGAAACTGAATTATCACTCAAGTGTTCGTTGAACTCAGGAAATGCACACTTACATTTTTATTTCAAAACTCACCAGATCCTGGTATTCTAGAACATCTTAACTGAGGAATGCAAGTGTTTTGTGAATGGTCGGTCTATAGAAGCTCAGGAAGTTGATGTAATTTAATAGATTTTAGACCACACCTCTGCTGGGTGATGGGAAATTCTATATTTTTACATTGAGTATTTGAGACAAGTACTTGTTGTGGTTATTGTCTTTCATGATGGGTCTGTTTCATAAGTGCTTAATATGTGTTCAGTTTACATGAGGTTAATTTTGATCAAGCATATCCATGCTTGTAGCATGAGGAGAGAAGGAGCAGGTTAACAACAGGGAAAAAATTAATATTTATTTTTCGGGGGCTTCTTTTCAAGCTTGCCTGCATAAAAATAAATAAATTTGTTTTGCGTTGAACTCTATGCAAATTTATGGGGGCTCTTTTCTGATTTTCGGGGGCGAATTCGCCCTGAGCCCCCGTGTATTTTTTTCACTGGTTAACAATTTCTAAGTCCCTGAAAAAAAGCCAAAGGCAAATCAGAAATTTTCCTTTGAAGTCCTTAGTCATCAAATTAGTCTAAAAAGCTCAATTGTAAACAAGAGGAATGCTCCAAAATATATGAAATGGGATTTTAAAAATTTTTTTAAAAGTGGTGTGTAGTGCTTTGCAGATTGCAATTTTATTTTTCAGCTGTACTGCAATTGCACACGTGCTCATTTCTTATGCATTGTGTTATGTACAGTACATGTGCATTATATTGCAGGTTACAATGTCATTCAGTAATGGACTATGGAGTTTGACTCAATAAAACCAAAGGTCTCATCCCAAAGTCTTCAAAGCTCCAGTCAGTCATCACTGACGTCTTTTGAGACAGTGGCACAGCATGTCCATGTATAGTACCTAAACACATTACCGGTACATGCTGCAGACTAGCGTAGGTATTCAAAAGAAAATTAACAGCTCTCACTATTTTGCTCATTGTGTTTGCTTTGAGAAATTTGTCCCTCTTGTGTACTTTTCCTGCCTCAAATACACAAGTCAATCAATACACCTACATGTACATTTATATGCAATGGTTGTTACTGGAACCATGTATACATGATGTACATGTACTTTACATTTGTTAAAGAGAGAATTTTATGGATAGGATTCAGCTTGTCTTAGTGTTATGTTGCTATGTCTGGCAAACTCTGATCTTGCTTTCATTGAATTCTGTTAAGAAATAAAATTCAGAATAATCATTTTTTGTTGTACATGTACATGTACAGTACATACTGTAGCAGTGTCATGTACTGTAGTACTTTACAAGGAATTCATATTAAAGGAGGGTGGAGAAGAAAAACATTACGATCAATGAAATTCAACAAATTTAGAATATTATGCCAGTTTAACACTTCATAAACAAGATTCAATTCAATTAATGATTTGAAAACACCACTGACACTAAAAAAAACAATCATTTAAACAAGCCTCCACGAGCGACACGAAGCGAGAATGGGAAGACGATCGTTTTCGGTCTAAGGGCTGTGACGTAAGAGGGAAGACACGATGCCATCATAATATTATGCAGCGATGGAGGTGCTACACAAATAGCCTTTGTTTCCCCTTTTCTAAGAATACTTCCACCTGTGTCATGGAGTGCACTGCTTGTGCATAAATGAATAATAATTACATAACTTTCATGAGCACATATCCAGTATTTTGTCTCCGTGTATTTCACAATTTGGTCTGCAATGACCTTTACAATGTATCTGCTCATGCTCAGACTGCAACTATGAACTGGCTTATTAGCGGCAGGTCTTCCCTGTTACGTCACACAACTTGCACAAGTCCCGGATGTAAAAACAGAGTTGCACAGCGGACAAAATTTGGAGTTGCAAATTGGTCACTCCAAACAAAGATTTCTTGGCTGGATGACAATGTTTGGCTTTCATAATTACTTTATTTCATTTATAAGACTCTCTTCTTTACATACATGCAAACTTTATCCAAATCTGACAACATTGTTTTTCTTCTCCAGTCTCCACCCTCCTTTAAGTATTATATCATACCCTGGAATGTCCTGGATCCAGAGAAGCAAGTTCCGATAAATGCTTTGCCTATGGATATCTATGCACAGAGGTCATCTCTCAACCTCTTGATTAAAAGTCACGCTACACATGATGTAATGAACTACAACTACTCTTTACCCACATTGTAAGCTACAGATTGTAGTCCTACCACATGGCACATGCACAGTCTACATGTATACATGTATAGGTTACAATGTACATACCAACTGTTCGATAAATGCGCCTGAATACTTTGTTTTGCATTCAGTGCTTTCTCGAACATCTGCTCAGAGAATGTTGTGGCGGGTGATCAAATATCAGACCTGTTTAGCCTTGCCTGTTCGGTTTCACAACCTGCGTACACACGCTGCCAATTGGCAGTGTTACGTAGACCGTTCACACTAAAGATCTAATCCTTTATGTTCAGTTGAGATAAGAGTTGGGTCAGTGTCCAGCATATAATTGTTTGGAGCCAGAATGGCATTAACTCGTACATGTACATGTACATTTATCATATTTGTCAGAATTAGCGTCCTTAAAGGCACTATGGCCCATTTGCAGGCCAAAAAAATGAAAAGGTTAAATTCCAACGGCATTTGAAAGACAATACTAATTTAGAACTTCCCTAAAAAAAGGGTGGCTTGAAAATGTCTTTAAGTGGGAAAATAACGACTATTAGTTGTCGAATCGAATGAATTATCATTACCGGTACCTAAAATGGGCATATTTTTCACTGACTTTATTGCATGTACATTATAAATGTTCTCTGGTAACACTTTAAAAAACAATTACTCGAAAATCTTTATTGAAAATAGTTAGTTTTTGATAGTTTGCTTCTATGTAGAGAGTGTAAAGAATTTTTTTTCTTTAAATATTTGTTTTAGCTTTCCAAAGCTATATCGCATAGCACAGTCAGGGAAAAAATTAATATTTATTTTTCGGGGGCTACTTTTCAAGCTTGCCTGCATAAAATAACACTCTAAAATTTGTTTTGCATTGAACTCTATGCAAATTTACAGGGGCTCTTTTCTGATTTTCGGGGGCTCTTTTGGGCATTTCGGGGGCGAATTCGCCCTGATCCCCTGTGAATTGTTTTCACTGATAGCACTCCAGACTACCTTTCCCATTGAGACAATACTAACATCAAAGAGCTGTGAAGTTGCTCAAGGTAATATCCAAAAAATTTCCTTTTGAGGAAGATTCTTGATGATAGCAGAACATGTACCTAACACCAATAGCATCTTAGGGCTGCTAGTCATGTACCACTTCCACTGAGCTAAATATGGTACAACATGTACGTGTACATATACTGAGTGTACATGTAAGCCTTGTAGGGAGACCATGATGAAAACGTATAAATTTCAGGAAGTTTTCTTACGTGAACATATTGACTTGTGTGAAGTAGGATGTTATCTCTCGCCATCATCTGTAGATTGTGCTACCAGTAAGCAAGCATGGTATGCAGACACTGTGATATATCGCTTGTTTGAGCATGCTATAAATACTCCACTAAGCATGATCTTCAAGGCGTCATGAACCCGTATCATGAGCAACCCTGCCCGTCTTCATTCAATCTCGTGATGCCAATGCCTGTTAACTCTCTTACTGCCATGTAATGTACCCTGCCAAAAGTGATGCAACATCTTGCACATGATGGAGGCCTGCATAGTACTTGTTCATCTGTGTGACTGTGATCATGCTGTGCTAGTGATGGCATTTCCCCCCTGAAAGCTACATGTATGATGTACACACCATCTGTATCCTCCCTGACTTCATTTAATCTAATATGTGAAGCTTTTTTCATTGTTAATTTTTAACTTTTATTATTATATTTTGTTAGTTTTAAGATTGGAAAATATCTCCTTTTAATTCTTCCGACCACATTTAGCTGTAATTAACTGGTCTTGACTTTCGAGAATGATATTGGGTCACAAGTGCTGGGACACCGACTTGCCAGTTCCCATCTACTGTACATGTATTTGTGTTGGTGTCACTTCATGCTATGAATAGGCTAATGCACAATAGGGTCTCTTTTCACTTTCTGCTATACATGTAGCCCTACATGTAGAAGCATGCATGTACAGTACAATCCATACTTTAGGCCCATAGCCTTTTACATGTGCCTTTCGTAATATTATTGGTCGAAAGGTAAGGTTGCATTCATGTACATACTACATGTACATGTACATGACATAAATTAAGAATTTATTATGTATGGTTATAATTTATTTTGACCGACTTGGTATGAAAGGATTATTCAGTCTGGCAGGAAAGCAGCAAGCCTACAATGTACATGTAGGTTTACACACAGTGATTTGACTGTGAGGTCAATGACCTAGAATCTTGTTTTCTCACCTAATGGCAGTTTTTCTGCTGACCTAGAGCTGTCTACTGTGAGATGTGTGACAGACATGATTAAAGTGACTGGTAACATTGCCTCAGATTTTGAAACAAAATCCTGGATTTAGCTCATGCTGCAATCATAATTATAAACCTTTAGGTCAGTCAGGAATCCCACGATGACTTTACAAGCCGATCGCCTGTCTCATTATCAAGATATTTTGATTGGAAATCGAAACTTAATTTTTTTGTTTTCCTACAAACGGTGTTTATAACACTACAGTCTATTGGAGAAAATGAGTATGGCACTTCATGATCACTTTGAAGCGCTTTTTAGGGCTTCAATATTACACCATATCACAGACACTGATAGCACGTAGGGCCATGCATCTCAGATTTAACATTGTTAAACGATGCCTTTAAAGAGAAGGTTGAGTTCTGGAAAGAGGTGAAAAATAATTTGTGCACGTTATCATTGTATTATGCAAGTATGGAAGCTTCATCACATAAGTTCCCTGAAAAGCATGGCTCTTCAAATGACTTACATGTAATATTCTAAATGGCATGTACATGTAACATCATATACATGTCAATCGGGAAAGATTTTTATGCCACATGTTCATGTGGTCCCATATACTTTTTTCTGTGTACAGTGCTTGTAACTTTACCAAGACTTGGCCAAATTTCTTATCATTTTGATGATTCCAGAACCTTGCAGTACACACCAATACTTATATGCTAGCTGATCAACCTTTTCTGATCGATTCCACAACGTTTCTTTCAGAATGCAATCGCATGACCAGAACTGGTCTTTATCTTTAAAGCTAGAAGGTAATGTGTTCACTTCCAAGCTCAGAGTCCAAGTTCATGTACTTGTAATTTGTAAAGTCTTTGGCGATGTTGCACTTGACAGTGCATACAACATTTCATTTATGAAAACAATATCATATTACACAGGCCTACATAGTCTGGCAGGATGCACTTCAGAGTTCATCTACAGTACAGTATTGCTTGCAGCAATTATCAGATAAAAGAAAAAGTAAACCTGTAAAACTTCAACCCTTCAGTGAATTATGTGAATGTTCCATGGACCATTGAAAAAAAAATGTTATTGTTTACATAAAGCACTTACAGTGTACATAATTCTTTTCATCATTCTCTGCATTTTGTTAAAGCATTGTTTTGATTTGTTTTTTTCAAAAATGGGTTACATAAATTTAACTTAATCATGGTGCCCCAGAATCAGAATCAGACCTTTCCCTACAGAGCGTTTGATTGGCAGCCTGGTCATGTTAGGTACACAGCGTGATGTTGGCCACCGTTTTTACCTTTTTAAAAAGTTAAAACTGAAATTCGGAAACACAAAATGCAAGTGTTGTTTATATGCAAATTCCAGAAATTATAAAATTGTAAAACCAAGTTCAACATGGACCAACATCAGTCATTAGATCACCCCTTGCCCTTCAATAATCCAAGTTCACACCCGATATTCCATGTGAGAAAAAAAATAAACTGAGGTCAAGGGAGAAGACTAACTGCTTGTACATGCTGTGTAGCCTACAAGGTCTTCGTCCTATTGTTCCTTACACCCTAATTGGGTTATTTCTGGTAATGAATCTATAAGGGGAGCCCTTTTGCTGCTGGACTCGTGCATCGAGGCTCGTCACACCATGTGTTCCAGAATACATCCTTTGGTATAGCAGGGAGTTAGGGACCCTTGATTGCAAATTGTGCACTTACCAAGAAGAGACATTTTTATGAAAGTTTATTGATTGGTCCCAGAAGTTTGCAGTCCAGGGGTGGTGACCGGGGCGGCACGGAATCGTTTTCTCCGAGGGCAACCGCTTAAAATTATCCAATCATAATTCATGTTTCCTGCACTTATGCCAAGTGTCTAACAACTTAATGAGTCCAGGTGCTAATATAGCTGGAGACGTAGGTTATGAACGTGTACATGTACATGTATAATGCTATTGCAAGCAGCTGTGCAGTGTACATGTATTGTTTAAAAATACTCCAGATTTTTAGTTTCTATTGCTGATCAATCACTGCTGGGCTATTGAAGTTTCTGTTCTCCTTTGGTACACTGGCTTTGCATGCACATTTGGATTAATTGCACGCTATCGTAGATAATTTCACTGTTCATTTTGACTTGAAGACTGTCAGAGATGTTCAAGGACCATGTTACTACCGTCCTGGGCCAAATTAGGGACAATAAGACCAAATTTCGTGAGAGTACCAGTAAGGTAAGACAATCATTGTATTGCTAGAGTTTGCAACAAACCCTAACTCTTTGTGTTTAATTCTTCAATCTACCTATTGAAACTAAGTTCGAAATGGAAATAAAATGCAGTAGTTTATCTGTGCTAGTTCTAACTACTTGTATGTTGTGACCATGATACCTGTGCATTGAAAGCAAGCTTGAAGAGGAAATGGAATTATTAAGAAATCTATCTGTGATGGAAAGTGTGCTTTCTGTGCAGGAAACTGGATACCTACATGTATGTATTTTGAGATGGTACAGAAGTTTCCCTTTTTGTTTCTTTTTATTTCACATTTTTTATTACTTTATTTTATTTATTTTATTTTTTAGTTCCTGGATGTGGAAAATAATTGAAGCTGACTATTATCTATTTGCCTGCAACAAAGAAATTATTAAAATAAGTACAAGATTTCTTCACTGTTTGACTGCACAAACTTTTCTCATTGTAAATGAGCGTTAGATACTGTGCACCATTTGGATTCTTTTTTAAACATCCTTGGTCAACTTTATGAAAGTACTAAATGTCATACAAGTATCTTTACTACTCTAATGTCATCAGGGAAATGTTGCTCAAATGAATAAAGCAAGGAACATGAATAATATTCTTGAAATGGGGCCAGAGATAGTTAGCGTGGGTGGGGTTTATGGATGAATGCCAATGAAGAACCTGAGGGCGGGTAAGAATGCGGATAAGACCAGCCTCGCCTTCCTGAAGAATGCAAATATGTATTCCTCAGGAGAGAAAGGTCACATTCTACAGGAGTAACCATATCAGATTGATTGTTGGTGAGCAAACGTTACACATGCTCTCTAGACTGAGGTGTTTATGTTTCATGTGGGTAAACAAGAAGTTATAGCAAGCCAGGTACAATGTACAGTAGCTTAGGGAATTTACAATGTAGGGCATGAAAAGACACATCCAGAATGCAAACAGCATAATACAGTGTAGGTATTGATTGTTAATTTAAAGTTCTTTTTAGATATATCTGATTGAAATTTTTGTTTATATTACATTTAATCAAAGTAGTGTATTTATCAGCTCCATATCCTAATGATGTGGTATACCTCTGTGTGATAAAATTATGATTTTCAACTACAGGTGTATGCAGTTTGTGTTCCAGATGCATCTTTTGTGCCACTATATTTCACTAAGACACCTAATCTGAGCTAATTTTAATCAAGTGGTAATATTGCCTAGTTGTATTCTTACCATGTACACCTGTACTTGTAATTTACTCATATCAATGAAATTTTGTCCTTGAATAAAAAGTTTTGAACTGATCATTGTAAAATGTTAATCATTAGATATTTAAATTGTAGGCTTGTAATTCAAAATGAAGTTTCCTCCACATTCATTTTTTCATACAGGAGAGATGTAAAACATGAACCCCATTGGTGTTACTTGCAAGTTACTTGCGTAGCAAGGGACCAGCCATAGGGGAGGGGGTACTGGCATCTTTGGAGGCTTACCCGATGAATGACATTGAAAATAGGACCAAAGATTATGGGAGGGTATAGAGGAGGGGGTCTTATCATCTTCTTTCCTCATGCTTTTCCGCTCTCCTTTCTTCATTCTTTTTTACCCTTGTTCTTCTCTTTCTTGCCATTCAATGGAGGGGGGGTGCTGCCAGTATTGCTTTTTAGAAAATGTAAAGTTGGTAAAATCTGGCCATTTCAGGAAGGTTATTCTGCTTGGTCAAGCTACAATTTTACCTCCCAGGTGAACAATATTAACCTAACAACTAAAATGTAGGTCCAGCTGGTCAAGTCGTGATGAGGCATTGTCTGTCAGAGGTAATGATCAATTAAATGTCTTCCTGAGTTAGTTCCTTTATTAGTTAATACAGTAATTAAATGACGGAAGTCTAATCTCTTTGTTTCACTGTGCCATGGTTTCACAAAATAAAGAAACCAGGACAGGATATATTTGTAAAATCATTAAAGTAAAAGACAGTGTATTATACCATTGTGTAGGTAAATGACTTAATAGTAATCGTAATCCTAGGAATAATAGATAAGAGTAATGATTTTAATAATAATGATAATAATAATAATAAGTCATAATTATAAACAACAAAATCAAAAACAGTATTGTAGCATGCAGCATATAACGGGGTGCTCTAAATTGGACTTAACAATTATGGAAAGCCGTTAGCATCTATGAAAATATTTTGTAATTTTTTATTTTAAAAGGCATAAAATGTTGATTCAAATCATTCATATTTTCTATTATCAAGGAGATTTCATGTTCTTGATGTGGAATTTATAAAAAGTCTAAAATACTTGAATTTTCGCTGTTGAATATATTTTATATTAAGGCTACAAATGGCTCTCCATAATTTTTAAGTCCAACTTAGAGTTAAGTTCGACTTAGGATCTTTGTGAAACACCCCCCAGAGGTCACATAGTATTGGAGGCTATGCCTTCTCGTTCTTCATGAACTTTACCCAGCTGATTCATTAGGTTTTAAAGATACCAGCATTTTATCAGGGATTCCAATAACCCTAATTTGTCAATAGCTTTACTCTCGAGGTAAATTCTCTTTTATTACCAGTACAGTAGGTCATATTTCTATTTTTGCCTATACATGTACAGTATGTGGATTTTTTCTTTCTTTCAATGTCATGTACATAAAGAAGGTGACAGTCATTAGTCTAAACTTCAGACTGACTTTGGGAATATTGTGCGCTTAGGGGAGGAAGCAGACAATCATTTGGTATGGAAGTGAGGCTATGTTTTTTTAAATTTCCTCCCAAGGCCTGTAGCTGATGTCTGTGTATGTTATGTTTGTTCAGTACCTGTTACGCAATCACGGAAGAACAGATAAGGGGTATCGATGACTTGTACTGGTAATGTTCAGAGTACATAATAAAGTTATATGGAGAATCGGCAGAGAGCTAGATACAGTATGTTCACATTACACTTACACAAAGGCCTTAATACATGTATGAAGAACATTCCAGTTAGTGTGCACACCATACAACAGTGGTGGTACCAACGTGTAGACTACATGTAGCTTGGGTCCTGGAAGGCACAGTGGTATAATTTCCTGGATGTCTTATTTCATGTCACATACAAGGAAAGTAAATCGCACAACCACCAACTTCACCACAGCCACCACCAGCGGTGTCTGTGTCCGTCATTGCTCACCAGAGATCACCAGTCTCGATACCAGTCTTGATTCTCGACAAGGGAGGTCACCTTGTCTTGGAAGTGAAACTTTCTAGCCTGGGTCTGAAATCCTGTGCAAACAATCCCTGCAGTACACATTACTGGCTGGCCGCCCAGTACTCACTGTGATAGTCACATCACTCTCTGGTGTACTGTACTTGTGGAATATTTGTACTGTTCTTGGTCTTGGTATACATGTGTAGAGGAAACCGAAAGGCTAGTGGCTAGTGCAAGTGGGCAGTGTTATTAGTGGCAGTGTGGTGCTGAATCATCATGTCGCAACCGATGAAATCAAAACGGAGTACCAAGAAGCGAGAGAGTAAGGTAAGTGGAAAGTGGAAATAATATACAATGGATGTGTACACTGGAGTGGCTCCAGGTAACTTCATACTCTATCAATAAAACTCCTTGTAACGGAATGATGAAATTGTTGCTGAAAGGGGATTGGGAATACAAATACCGTCATGATTGAACATGTAGCTGTAAAGTCAACTTAATCTGTATCTTAATCTTAATCTTAATCTTCTGTATACATAAATTTAAATTTACCCGGACTAAAACTAAAAGAAGGGGGAGAAAGAGACAGAGAGAGAGAGAGAGAGAGAGGGAGAGGGAGAGGGGGGTGGGTATGGCATACACAAGACTTTGACTGGAGAAAGGGATACATGTGCATACATACAGTTTGCAGTCTATGAAGGGTTAATGCAATGAATAACTACACTCTCAAAGAAGTACATTTCAAAGAAAATGATCCAACAGTTACTGAAACTGAAAGAAACTCAAAGCTAACTCTCGGGAAGAATAATAAGTACCGTACTGTATTCATTCATATCACTGCGGTATTTGTTCCACTGTTTTGAACAAACCCAAAATAATAGATATTATTTGTCCTAATTAGTGATTTTCAAAAAATAGTTATTGTCAATAAAACTTTGATATTGCTTTCCATTACCTTACCGGCTGATTTTTTTTTTAAATGTACGTGTAGGACTATATTTTTACGATTTAAATAATACCTCCAAGAAAGGACATTGACTTGGAATTTCAGGAATGAATACATGTAAGTCATTTTAATCATCCATGTCTTTACAAAATCATGAAACTGAAACCAGAAGTTAAAGCTTTATTGATCTGATAGACCTTGAAGTGATCAATACAGTACGTGCCACCCACTTGAAATATAGATTTGTTTAGGTCCATGCGTGAAGCCATGCATGAAAGATATTTTAGAGATTTGAGTAATGATATAAGTTTGTGTATATTTTAATGGGCATGTGTAAACAATCAATCCCATATCAGAGGCCTATTGAGATTGATAGATATGAAGGCATATATTCCAGTGAAGTAATCATAAGAGATTCTGTTAGACGATACAGGTTGCGTTTATCGACCAAATTTTTGCCTAGAATGAGCGTTTTCAAACGTCTTTCAGGCAAATTTTTAAGGCGATAAACGCAAAGCCTTTTTCAAACGTCTTTAGATATGGGCATATTGTAACGCCGAAAAAAGTGCGTTTTGAATGTGACATACAGCCAGAATCACGTTTTTGTGAAACGATAAACGCAAAGCTGTTTTGAACCCCACATACAAATCGGACCTTCCCATATAGCTCTATGGACCTTCCCAGGCTAATCCGCTTCCCGGGTCAAACGGCGCAAAGCAGCTGCGCAGAGACAAGGCCTTTATTTTGAATCGTGAAGAGACGATAAACGCGACATCCCGAAAATCACGTTCGTAGAGTGGGGTTCGATATGTACATATCTGTGGCAAGACACGATAAACGCACCCACAGACAAGTATTTTTTTTAATCCATTCGATACAACATGTTTGTTGTATCTTATGAGGGTCTTTGCTACATCACAAAAGTAATAATTATAACCTTCTGTTGCTGTATAGCACATTGTAGCAAAGTGTTTTGGATATTATTACCTAGGCAGCTACAATTCTTCCTGGATTGTGCAAATGTCCTTATTTGCTTACTTTACACACAATATTGGAAATGTATTTGGAGCAGAACATGGCAGAATAGAAATGTGTAAATTTACTTAGACAAGGTTGCGCTTCAAATAATGACCTCTCTGTCAACAACAGACATTGGCTATAAAATAAAATTGTGGCATGTTTTCACAAAATGTGAGCTATATCATCTATCCTACATGTATATCATGTAACTGTAGCTATGGTAGACCTATCATCACATTTAACATAAATCTATACATGTACATGTACATGTATGTAAAAAAACTTGTCCTAAAAAGCCAAGTGAAATCGGTCATTGGTTAGCTAGAGGGCTCATGCTCTAAAGACCCAATTTGCCTAGGATAGCAACTACCCTGTACAACCTACACTGTACCTGTACACATAAATATACATGTACCGTACACTGTGAATTGAAACTGATGAGTAAGTAGTATCCCATTGTTTAAAACAAATCACTACCACAGTACTAGCCTTTAATAGTCACTTGGTTTTTACACCTGTTCATACAGTGTACATGTACATACATGTGTATACACTCTACCGGTTGTAGGGCCTTTATTAGATGCAGCAACCCCCTACAGATGGCAATATAAAGACGTCATTCAGTGAGCATTGCCTCTGGTTATCATTCCGAATAAAATCTCATATACAGAGCTGCTCCACCGCTTATAAAACGACCTTCTTGTATTATCGCAATCACAATACAAGTGTACTCGATTTAACCGTACATGGCCACATGCATGCATGTACATTGTAGAACTCTGTGACTGTGTACTTGTGTCTAGAACCTGTAGAACAGGTGGAACAATGATCGCGTTCATATGATCTGCTTGAATGGGATTGTGAATAGTTGCGCATACATGTACAGTATATTTGTTTTCCTCAAGTTTTGTAAAGGACACATTTGACAATGTAGTCTGTAATGCATGCTTTGCATTGTCAATGATCAATGGCAAATCAGCAAATATCATGCAGTGTTATTGATTGGAAGTTGTACAATTATTTTTCAACTTTAAAAGAAAGTCAACATTTTATCTCCAATTGATCTTTTGAAAGGTAATTCTATAAATGGGCAGGTCCAAGCTATTTGGATTGTGACGTACGGGACATTCAGAGACTTTAAACGCTGCAGTCCCGTACGTCACGCAGCACATTAATTACATTAAAAATTAATTAAAGAATTGGTCAGAACTAAAACTTTCCACAAATGAACTAGCCCATAATAGCCACAGACTCATACCAAAAGATAGCCATATAAATAATTTCATCTGTTGTTATTTCTTGTTTAAAGTCTCTGAATGTCCTGTACGTCACAATCCAAATAGCTTGGACCTGCCCAAATATGTATTGTCCATCAAGCACAAGACGTTCTTATGGGCTAAATTTGTAATCTCTTTTCAGAAAACTTTTTCTATCTTAAATCTTGCTGTATGTTTCCACCTGGAGATAAATACTCCTGTTTCTGATTTTGTTCTTTTTAGGAATAAAAGCCTTTAACCTGTAAGTTCCCTTGTGATTCCTAAAGTTGCAAAAAACTTGGGGGGAAAGATCCTTTGCTCACGCGTGTCCTACTTTATGGAACAGCCTTCCTGAAGACATCAAAAAGTGTATAACCTTTGATAATTTTTTGATTCCTTTAAAAATCATGTAAAAATGCTTCTGTTTGATTCTCAATTATTTCTACATGTGCCTTGAGCACTCCACAGAGTGAATTTGGCGCTACCGGTATACTTTGGAATTTGGATACTTTTTAATATTTTCCATAGCCTTCAGTCATAGTAATCTTAGACTTTGTCAAAGGTATTTTGTGGGTTTATAGTGTGTATCTATATACTTGTATTTTGAAATCAGTGTAAACCACAGATTCCAATTACTGAAGCCAATTGAATACAAATAAATGAAGCAGTAAAACGTAAACAAAATGGTCCTACTTTTGACATACATGTAAATGTGCACTTGTCTTGTGCAGCCAAGTAAAAATTTTAAAACCATGCAAAACCCGCAACACAAAACTATACATGTATGTTGGTCATTATGGTGAAATATAATATACATGTATGGGGTCAGTTTTCCTTCTTGGATCTTGTTCTATTGTCAAGAGCCAGTGATTCAGAATACTGGTATGCTATTAAAGTGCACGACATGTACATTAGCGAGATTGCACCTTGCTTTTCAGTTTGTGTCAACAGGTTTTGGCTTTCACATCTGAATGAGTAAAGGTTCGTTCACATACGACGAGGAAAACTGCAGTGTTTCTTTAATAATAAAAAGATAAAATAATAAATGTAGAAAATGAATGGGCAGTAGGGTAATAAAAAAGTATGTGCACGCAATACAGTTCCTACGGTCAGTATCCATGTTGTATCTTTGTGATATAATATTAGATAGAGGAATGTGAAGGAAGTGCACTATGCTTATTTTGTCCCGGCAGTTCACCTTAGCAGTTTAGTACACTGTACGGTATATGTGAACAAAGATGTACATGTAGTCCTTGAAAAAGGGGCACTGTTAAAATGCATAGAGTAATGTGTTTAACAGTTTGTACATGGTGCACACATATAGGAAATGAATGAAATAAATGCTACTGTTTGACTTGAATACTATGTCACCTTCGGTAAACCTTTTAGCAAAGCATTTGTAGCCTTCCCTTGCAGTTATTGTGCAAAGCTCACAGTGATATAGTTTGAGTTTGAGAGGATTTAATGAATTAAGCAAAAGAATACATGTTGTTAATACTTGAATTATGCATGTACAACGTTTATATCGCCATTGGCTTATAATCATCCCAATCGTATGACATACACAATAGTATCATAAAATTTGAAGGTTTCTGCTGCATGCGGTTAAACTAAAGTAAACAATGAAATCATGTTCTATTTGTACATCACTGAAAAAGATAGCGACATGGCAATGGAGTGATGTTTTGAGCCAGTATCAGTCTAAATCCAATGTTTTGGTGACCGTAGAAAATGTAAGAAATATTGCTCCTATTATTAAAGAAGGATATTATGAATACAATTCTGATAGGTGGAGCATTTGAATCGTTATTTCTTTTCTACTTCTTCAACTGACCATTGATTTGGATTAGTTTTATTGAGCATCAAATGGCCTTTATATCTAAAAAGCAAACAGAGGCCTCAATGACCTTACAATCTGTATACGTTGGAGCTTTCATATGATAATTTAGAGTGTGCTTAGTGACAGTTATGTTTACTATCCTTCAACTATACCATACTGATATGACCGCTCAGGCACTCAACACACAGGTAGATTTATGCCTTGGGCAGGTCCTACATCATTTAGAATCAGGGAGAGTGAAAACACACTGAACGTTCAATTATATATACAGATCTACATGTACAGATCTACATGTACATGTATGTACAGTCCCCTAGTAATTCATGTATTGCCATATTCAACTCTTGAGTCATGGTGGTCATAAACACAATAAACTATGTTTATCAATATTTGACATGAAAGAGTGATAATTTAAGGGAGATATTGGGCAAGAAAAGCAGGATATTTAGCCGTTGCCCCCGCAAGATTTTAGGTGATCAATGGCACCTGGGCAAGTGCTTATTTGAGCCCCACCTGTGCCTGCCATTCCTTTGGTGCAAGCGAGTACAACGTTGTTTAGTATAATAAAAGAACTTATCAAGAAATCTATTTTTCCTGCACACATTGTAAAAACATGTTGGGTAAAATATTATCCATCTTGAGAGTAATTATGTGGCTGATGAACGAACTTGTAGGCAATTACAGGCCCCACCTGAGCAATTTTGCTCTATTTTTGGTAAAAGGTAATTGTGATTGGGCAAAACATTCCTTGTAGCCTTCACATTTATTTACTCTTCAACTTTCTTTGCTGTTTAAATCCATGGACCTACTAAGAGTAGTAGGTCCATGCTGAAACTAAGGTTGCGTTTATCGATCAAATTTTTGCCTAGAATCAGCGTTTTCAAACGTCTTTCAGGCAAATTTTTAAGGCGATAAACGCAAAGCCTTTTTCAAACGTCTTTAGATATGGGCATATTGTAACGCCAAAAAAAGTGCGTTTTGAATGTGACATACAGCCAGAATCACGTTTCTGAGACACGATAAACGCAAAGCTGTTTTGAACCCCACATACAAATCGGACCTTCCCATATAGCTCTATGGACCTTCCCAGGCTAATCTGCTTCCCAGGTCAAACGGCGCAAAGCAGCTGCGCAGAGACAAGGCCTTTATTTTGAATCGTGAAGAGACGATAAACGCGACATCCCGAAAATCACGTTCATATAGTGGGGTTCAATTGTGGGGTTCGATAGTGGGGTTCGATATGTACATATCTAGTGGCAAGACACGATAAACGCACCCAAAGTCACCCAGAGAAATGTTGTGATTTGGAAGAAGCGCTAAAAGCCTCTCCCTGGCCTGGAATGCAGTCCTTCTTTCAACTATTGTCTGCATTCTATCTCTTGTTTTGTGTTAAATCCTAGGGTAGAAAGGCATGATTGAACTTCTTCATAACACCCTGTTCATAGGTCTATAGAGATAGTTTCAGACTGTAATGTGAGCCGAGATTATGCTCAAGAAACCCACAACAACTTTAAACAAATGATAGGCTATTTTGAGAAGAAACATTGGATAATTCAATCTGTATGTACCTTAAATACACTTCTGGAGCAAGAATACAATTGATATTTTCCACAAATTGTAGTTCTGTAAAAGAAAAGAAAAAATTTGGAGCCAGAGGGGCATTGACTCGTATACATTACATGAAGAGACAAAATGTTGTTCCACAATCTTTGTTTACATTTTCCACACATGAAATTCAGGCCCGCACCCACCTTCTATGACAAATGAAACATTAAAAAATGTCCCTAGGGATCCTTGGAGTGGAAAAAATGTGACAATACATTGTGAAAAATTAGTTCAATGGTCTGGAATTCATGAAGTATTCATAAGCGCCAATCATGCGGAAAAAATCTTTTCATGTGATTTATTTTCGTACTGCATAATAAGAGATCAGTGTAATTTTCCCCAATGTTTCTTCACCTGCTAATGGTTGTTATTGTCAAGTTGTCTGTCTGTTTGGACTTTGGAGTCAGAAAGTAATCAATCCATATTATTTTACACAGAGTTTACGCCCTTTAGGCTCCAAGCAGACGATTTGCAGCATGCATGAAACTTGGCACACCCACTCAGACACTTCAAGATCATGAATGCATTTATAAGTTGCTAATTATCTGTAATTGTTATTATTAGAAGTATGTATTATTATTGCTGTATGTTTACTTTACGTTGTACCTTGTTTTGTTTAGCGCTTAGAAACATTGTATTAAGCGCTTTATAAATGTACTTTATTATTATATTATTATTATTTATAAATCATCTGCTGAGAGCTAGAAGGGCACTAACTCCTGTAAATTCTTACAGAGTTAACGCCCTTCTGGCTCTCAACAGATGAAATTGCAAGAACGTGTGAGACTGCTGTGCTTGAAGCAAAGAAATACTGTACATCAGGTTCAAGTTTGACTTTCATGAGATCATTACTTCAAAGCCTAGTAGGCCAAACATGAATCTAGGATGCTCTAACATAGTACGTGAGGAATCCAAATCATTTTAGTGGCTCTCCCCTTGAGATCAGTTTTACCTAAAGAGAAAATGAAATACACATATTTTCCCCCAATTATGTAAGACACTTGATCTCCAGAATAGTTAAAATAACAGAATGTATTTGAAGAAAGAATTTGCTTGGGATCATGGGCTGTCCTGTTTACACAGCAAATGTAGAATTAAAGAGAATTATTTTTTTTGTATTTTAAAATGTATGCAATACAATACATACAGTAATGTTTATTTCTTTTGGGTCAGCTGACTCTACACATTGCCCAGTGAAAATTGATAATTTTTGTGGATAGCAATAATAACATTAGTATGTTAACAAGATTGCAAAGACAAAGACTAAAAAAACTAAAAATGACCATGGCAATGGCATGTTACAGTGTACATCATCCAAAAATGATATCTACATGTATCTAGGCAATACAATAGGGTATTGAAATTGCCCGTAATTTGATTTCCTGAAAATCATTAATATTTTTTTGTATGCTATAAATAGGAAATGATGTTGTAACTCCATTGTGAACAGCGCAGGATCACAATTATTCAACCATTTTTCCTGTGGGATTTCCTCCCTGTGGGATTTCCTCCCTGGTTAGGTGTCTTTCCTGACTAAACCAAGTTGCTTTCCTGTTCCTTTTGAGCCCATTCAGTCTCATGCAATGTACATTTTGTATATGTACAGGACTTGGACATCGGGGTGTGACTGTACACAGACATGGATGTATGGGACTAGAGTAAAATGTGGCATCAAAAAAAGTTGGTCCAAAATTTGAAACCTGTCTTGCAGTAGTTCTATTTTAAATATGAAAGCACATCAAACAGCAATCCATATCATCTGACATTGCTACCATTACATTGTATATACTGTATATTCCACATATTGTCTGTTTGAAGCGAGAAGAGCATTAAATCTGTGAAAACATGATACACCATGTAGAGATAACATCCTTCTGACTCCCGCCAAACAGACGATATGACGAAAATGAAAGAGAAAGCTCACAGATTCTTCTTCACCTTTACTATCCTTCTCTGTAACGGGGAAGTCCACCCGGATATTACATTGGTTTTTATAGAAGCACAAAAATGAGAGAAACAGGTCAGTGAAAGTGTATGGGCAATTAACGGTTAGAAATAAGAAAGTTATGAATTTTTGAAGGTGCGATCAAAATTTTCATACTTTCACCCTATTATAATTATTGCAAGTATGTTTTTATACAACCCCTGTACGAAACAAGTCTATTCTGTCATCGATAACTAAGAAAATTAAAGTTTATGACATTTTCTGTACAGAGCAATTTGGCGAGGAGATCACAAGATATGTCATAGTGTTGCCAATTTGGGATTCACTGATGACATCTTCAAAAAATCATAACTTTCCTATTTTGAATCGGATATTGCTCAAACTTTCCCTAATTTGTTTCACTCATTTCTCTGCTTTTATTAAAACCAAGATAATATACCCGGTGGATTTCCCTTTAGATTCATAACTAACTTGGCCTTCAGTATTAAGTACAATGTACATTGTTATTGGATTGCTGGAACAACTTAAATCAGGAAGTGTCCTTGTTTTACTGTAGACGAAAAGGGAATCCCCTTTACTTTGACAACATTTTCAAAATGTAATCTTGGCACCGGTGTACATGAAATGTACATCTCGATTACATACATAGTTTTGAAAGATACCTGGAGGCTTGTCCTTTGATTTGTGACAAACATAGAAAATCAGACAGTTTCAACTGCACTCCTTAATCTCTTTTTCTATATATACATGTGCACATATACTGTATGTAGGCGTAGACCTTCCCTTTGGGCTGTGAAAAAGTAGCCCTTTTCTGATTATTACGGGATTAAAAAAAATGATACAGGATACACTGTACGTTCCTTCTCGGGTTCTGTTATAAATGTTCATTGTTGAACTTATTTCCACAAATTGTTAAAAGTGTGAACATGTCGGCCTTTGGAAGGTCAGTGCATTAACGATTTACAAAATTGATAAAGGGATAGTTGGTAAGCTGTGAAGTTGTCTAGTCTGCAAGCTTTACAGCAGCACTTCGCCTATTTTATTCATGATGACTGGAGCCAATTGAGACCAAAATGAGCTTACAGTGTAGCTACCGTATGCATTGCAACAAAGGTTGCATGCACCCGACTCGGTGTGGAATTCCAGTTTCTGCATATAATGCACATCACACATGCAGCTTGGAGATGTACATGTATAAGTCCAAATGGAAGATGGCCTGTCTTATTAGCAGAGTCCATTCAGAATCATCCTAAAGAGCAATTGGATTTCGGGAAAAAAATACTATGAAATATTTCTCTAGGAATGTATGTTGAATAGATTTCATGGTGATGTCAAGAATCAATGGAAAATGTAGTCAGTCTGTCAGTGTCTGAAGAAATATATCCCCCAAATTGGAAAGAGCCTGTGTAAGACCCCGTTCTCACTCACTTTGAAAGTGGTCTTAGTTAGACCGCTCCAGAGGAACGGGTCTTGAGGAACGGTTTGCGAGGGTTCACACTCCGAGCAGTTTTTATGGCTCAAACCGCTCCAAGAGTCAAAGTGGTCTTGTTGCTATGGCAGCTCAGTTCAGCGGGTAAATTTTTTCGCGCGCGGAATACTAAGCGTATGTACCGTACTACATGTTTCGCGTGCAACGTCACTAGACCACTTCCGTTCAAAGTACGCTTCCGTTCTCACTCGCACGTTAGAGCGTTCCAAACCGCTCTTAATAAGACCCGTTCCTCAAGACCACCTCCCGAGGTGGTCTTCTGGAGCGGTCCAGAAGTCCACTTCCTGGACCACTTTGACCGTTCTCACTCACCTAAGAACCGCTCCTGAGGAACGGGTCTTAGTTAGACCGCTCCAACGAAGTGAATGAGAACGGGGTCTAAGACAATTCTGTATTAAAGATACTATGTCCCTTTTGTAGCCAACATCAAATTCTGTAGAACTTTGCAGGAATTATGAATATGTCATGTATGTCCTATCTGTGAAATTTAAACGTTAGCAGTGTCCTAATATTCAAATTATGCAAGGAAACCCGTTTACTTGCTAGACTTCACTGTCAGACACTATTGAGTGACTGACTGGCTTTTTCATCTTTGGTAATAACATACATAAAATGAGCTGTAAAGGGTACATGAGCATTTGTCTACATCAATAACCCACTTCTTGTAATGGCCAAAATTAAACTGATTGAATCTTTGCGCAGCATAAAACGTACGACCATTCGGTACAATGGTCTGAAAAATCAGACTATTACTTACTGGCTCTATAGCTCCTAAGTCGATTCGACAACTAATAGTCGTTATTTTCCCACTTAAAGACATTTTCAAGCCCCCCTTTTTTTAGGGAAGTTTTAAATTAGTATTTTCTTTCAAATGCCGTTGGAATTTAACCTTTTCATTTTTTGGGCCTGCAAATGGGACATAGTACCTTTAAAGGCATCGTTTAACAATGTTAAATCTGAGATGCACGGCCCTACGTGTTATCAGTGTCTGTGATATGGTGTAATATTGAATCGCGCTTCAAAATGATCAAAAAGTGCCTCAAAAAAGTAAAAATCTTTGAGTGACCAGTTTCATCATACTCGTTTTCCCCAATAGACTGTAGTGTTATGAAAACCATTAGGAAAATGCAAAACTTGGTTTCGATTTCCAATCATAAATATCTTGATAATCAGACAGGCGATCGGCTTGTAAATGTCATGGGGTTCCTGACTGACCTAAAGGTTTATAATTATCATTGCAGCATGAGCTAAATCCAGGATTTTGTTTCAGAATCTGAGACAAAGTTACTGGATCCTTTTAAGTACCGGTAGGCAATATAGGGCACTCTTTGCATGATTGCAGAAGTCCTGTTGTTAAGTAAAACTATATACTTATCATTGCAATGGATGATACATGTGATTGTTGAAAAGATTTGTTTCTAGCTTTTATTCAGTACTGAACTGAATCTCCATGTCTCTCGACCAAAATGGATGTACACCCTTTGGTTTTAATACTTCCTCTGTTTTTGTTGCTCTGTTTTTGTTGGAGTTTTCATGAACTCCACTATATTTTGAATGATGTCCTCCACAAAACAACAGGACTTGTATTTTAATTCAAACTACCGATAGTCTCTGTGTCTTTTGTGAAATGACATATGTGTCCATGAAAGTTTTGTTATGTAGAGTATCTTTTACTGCTTTATGGAATCTGTGGATGTTAATTGTCACAACAATGACAATATGAAATGAAGATTATTTATTCATATATTTACTTTCAATTTTATTTAAACAGGGCTGCCTCTTCAGGTAAAAATCTGCTGTCCTGAGGGAACTGGATACAAACAATACATACAATATAAACAAAAGTATTACACAAAATATACATAATGCTCATTTTGTTTTGTCTGCAGAGTGAGAGAAGGATATGAACCCTGTGAAAAACTTTTTTGATTAACCGTGGCTCTTGACGGACAAATTACTGTTTATCAAATTAATACAAATTTTGCATGAAATTTCTGCACATCAACCAGTTTAAATACTTGCACACTCCTCTTTTTATTTGAATTTTTGATGACAGTTTTACAGGAAATGTATACAGGAAATGTATACAGGAAGATGGTAAGTGGAGATCCTGATGAGAAAGCTGAATAAACAAGGTCATTTGTTATTGATAAGGTCCAACGTACAATTTACACTAATATACAATGATTGTAAAATCCATTTCAATATTTGTAGTTTGAATAAAAGTGTGTTAGTGTGTTATCGACAAGCAACTTGAGCAGTTGTGTCTGTACATCCGCTATTTTATTTGTATCCGCTTAGATAATAAGTGAATATTCCAAGATTTAAGTGAAATTGGAGCTGTGTTTGACAGCAATTAAAATGGTAAGTCTCTTTTTGATATTAAAGATTCATGTACATGCAGCATTAAAGGGCAGGTCCAAGCTATTTAGATTGTGACGTACGGGACATTCAGAGACTTTAAACAAGAAATAACAACAGATGAAATTATTTATATGGCTATCTTTTGGTATGAGTCTGTGGCTATTATGGGCTAGTTCATTTGTGGAAAGTTTTAGTTCTGACCAATTCTTTAATTAATTTTTAATGTACCGGTAATTAATTAAAGAATCAAACAGCTGTATTGATGAAATGATTTTTTTTTCTTAATTTTTCTGCTGTACATGTTTGTACATGTTTGTTCATGTATGAAGATATCTAGGGTACATAAACAGTATGTACTTTCATCACGCCCCAATTACCTATAGTCAGCATAGAGGCCTACTGTAATCTAGTATATGCTTCCTGTGTAATGTGTGTTCATTATTTATGCTTTACAGAAATTGAATGTACAACATATAATAAAAATAGGCCTATAGGCCCTACACCCTGTACACTTATAGCCTAAATGTCTATATTCTATAACATATAATATGTTTGTTGGGTTTTGAAGCCCATCTTAAACTTCATTGCCTTGCTGTGTCTATATTTATAAGCTACATGAACATGTACATGTATACGGTAGGCCACCTAATTCATCTACATCTACATACAGTGTATAGTCAGTGTGCATTTTGCCCTCAATAAATGTATTCTTACAAGGGCAAGCGATGCACCTCAATGCCTAGATATTAATTCAAGGGTAGACCTAGGAATGTATTATCAATCACTTTTATATATTTTTTTAGCATAAAACGGCAATGGCACTCAATATTTACACATGTGTACCTTAAAAAAAAAAAATCAAATTTTGTGGAACTCAACTATTACACTCCCAATAGTTCCCAAAATAGAGAAATACAGATATTCTCAGAGGTGAGATTGCAGAAATTGCCAGATTACCAGTGTTAAAATGCAGTAGGTATGCATGTACACATGTAGGTAATTGCAGTTATAGTTTGAGAGGAGAGACCCGAGGGTTACAGTGATTCAGTTCACTTACTGCATCCCAGGCACAGGTGACACCAAATAAATAGTAATAATGATAATTATAAGAAAAGGAATAATGAACAAGTAAAAAAAAAAAAAAATCTCTTGAAATCCAAAAATTAATTTTACAGGGATTACAAATAATGTGTAACACATACATATATGGACATACATATACTTATATGTGTTTTACTTTGATATAGGAGGACACTTCTGTGGGAATTGTACTTACTTACTTTAGCCGAATCCTTCTGGTTTCTCGTGATATGATGGACCAGGTCTTCCTATCTGACATGGCATTCCCTAGGAGATTGTATAAACAGTATTTACTTGGTCTTGTATCTTACTGTGAGTTAATGTATCACCTACATGTACATAGTAGTACAATCAAAGAAAATATCGAATATATGACATATGCAGTTTTGTGTACAATAACAAAGAGATTCAAGAATTCAACCATTTGGTATGATCAGAATATGATACAAAATGTGATTGAAATGTGATATGTGAGCACTATAAATCAAGGAATTCTAGCACTACAGGAGGCTAATACAAACCTGCAATTTGCTTCTCATACAAGGAGTAGATGAACTTTATTAATACACAGAGTACAGGCTCATCTTCATAATGAGATGCAAGTTGAACAAGCCATGCCAATTAGGAAGTTGGCATGTCTGGAAATGAAGCATATTGTCTATAGCTGACAACTTAACACCCATGGGTGATGATCATCTTGAAATGCCACCCATGCATGTGTGTTAGTTGCAGACATTGTCTCTCTTCCTAAAAGGTAGACAGTACTGCAGCAGAAAGGGGAAGCCTAATGGCACTTTGATTAAAGTAATTACAGTTTCTGCCCACTCGCCTGATCAAAAGTACTCAAACAAAAGTTTACAGGAAGAAGAAAAAACAGTAAAAGAAAACAAATGGAGATCGATGACCTTTTCTATGGAAACTGTAAAACAGCAAGGGGAGACAATAGAAAGAATTGGTTTAAAAAAATAATTTGTCATATTTTTGTAGCACATATTCTGAAAAAATAGTCGCTCCAGGTGCTACAATATTAGTTATACAAACCAAACTTTATACATTAAATAGGCCATACAATAAAATCACAGTTTTATAACATGTGTTCAAATTTAATCTTTTATTCAGTAATAGTGCTGCAATATACCAGAGATTGGAAGTAAATAAAAGTAAAAATCATCAAATGCCTATTTTGCATCATGTTTCATAACACATTTTTATATACCTGTAGCGCATTTCAGAACTGACAGAACTCTCAATGCGTTTTACATCCAAGATAATACCTTATTCTACACTTAAAAGTACAAAACAATATCAATACCATATTCTACACTTGAGATACAAAACAATATTAAACAACAAAAATAATCATCTGAAATTAATCTACGAAACATGATTTAATGAATGCATCATTGAAAAGATATGTTTTGAGTTGTTTCTTGAAGAGTTCTGGGTTATTCTGAGAACAAAGAGCACTTGGTAGAGAGTTCCAAAGGGTTGTAAGCAAAAGAGGATTATCTCATTTGATATGAATCAAATGTGAGGAGAGGCTTTATCGTATTATTCTTGTGTGCGTGGGTGGGTCGGTTGAAACGTGGAGGAATGAGAAATGATGGAATAAACAGAATATTTGAGATGATTGTCAGGCAGACTTATGGGAGGGTGTGTGAGTGTTTGTTCCTTATGATGACAATGCTGGCCTTGTACATATACGGACTTGAAATAAGAAACCTTGCCTGCCTGCCTGGAGTACTCATGAGTGTGATATTTGCATTTTTCCTGGCATTTACATGTAGCAGGAAAAGCTCTCAGTAAAAAAAACAGGTCCTTTTGAGATGTGCTCGAAGAGAGAATGAAGGCATTTATGCTGTACATTATGTATGTGTAGTGTAGTGAATTGAATCTTTGCCTCTTGAAGCCATAGAGAAGTAGCCCAATGATTGAATTTAAGATCTCTTGGGTTTTGGAAGGAGGAAGGAGTGAGACAAATAAATAGTTGGGTTATCAGATTTCTTGATTTTTGCAACACCCTAAGTGAATTCTATATATGCAATGTATCGATAAACATGAATGATTTACAGAGCAAACAACTTCTCAGTCAGTGTTAGCTTTGGCACTTGATAATACTAATAAATGTGTGGGTAGGATTTCAAGGCAGTCAAAAAGCTGTGAAAATTGATCTAATTAAATAAAGTTTTATTGACAAGCCTGATGGCTGCCCTCTATTGGGCATCTTTACAAAATCTACAGTATTTGCTCAGACACATGTATTGTGAAATAGAATTATTTTGGTTATCAGAAATATCTGATTTACAACTCTGTCTCTGTGATACTTTTCCTGTTGTATATTTGGATAACTACTATGAAACCTGAACATAAAGACCACTCAGGAAAGGCAAGAATTGTGGTATTCGCAGTGCATGTACCAGTTCATTAATTTATTTTTCAGTGAAAAACACTATAATTCAAGGAAGAAAAAAAAAAAAAAACAATAACATGGTCTTGATAGAAAAGTGGTCTTTCTATAGAGGTGGTTGCTAAAACAGTTTCAACCAGGTCTCCATATTCATGAAAAAGTGTGTTTCACATAATAAAAGTATTAAAGCAGTTGGTGACAATCGTTACCAGCGACAGTGGGCATATTCATACTAGAAATCAATATTGCATGTCGTACATGTAGGTGTGAAGCAGCTGCAATCACTTTGTCTAACACATTTCTGGCTGTCGATCTGTTTGTAGAGGCAAATTATTACTTACATGTACGTATGCACTGTGAAGTATTAAAAATGGTTCAACACTTTTGAGGGGCTTTGGGTTTCTCCTGTAAGTCTTTAACAGGATCAATCGACTAAGAAAAATTGTAAAGGTAGTACATATGAAATTAACCCCCAAAGTCGACTTGAAGTTATGAGTGATAGCTCCAGAGTCCAGGAGTACCGGTATGTGTATGATTAAAATACACCATAACCTACATGTATAACACACCCGTGCTTATACAACCCAAGTTGGCCATGGGCTCCAAGTATGGGTGTAAGTATGTTCTACTCATAAGTTGCTTCTTCCTTTAATGAGAAAGGACTTTATTTCCTTTTAGAAAAGTGAAATTTGAAGCTGATATTTTGAACATACATGTCCTACACTGGCATCGTACCCTTAAAATTCAGAGAGAAATATGCTTGGATTATTAGTTATGTTAAATGTACGTGTAGGCTTCCGTCTTTGTAATGTACATGTATGTTATACATCATTATCTGCAAGCACAGACTCTAAAGTAAGGTGCCAACACTTTAATAGAAAAATTAATGTTATGTCTTGAGTCAAGCATAAACTAGCTCCACAACAGTGTGTCAGAATGCAGCTTCTGGGAAAGGTCTGAGAAACATAGTCTACATCTGTGATAGTTCAGACCCTTCATTAAGGATGACAAGCTTTTCTATCAACAAACTAAATGTCCATGGTGACAGCTCAGTCCCTTTTCCTTTCATTGCCTGAGGCTTGAAATTGAGACTACTGTGAAGCATTCCTCTAGCTCTCCAATCACTAATTGGATTGGAGGATGGTGGATTAGTGTTCATGACCTGGATTACTTCCTAGTAGGATGAGGAGGGGAATTCCCCCATGCAAGGATGCTTGACCTCAGTGAGGTCGAGGAGGCTGTAGGGGGTTTCCCCAAAGATGGGCATTGCAGCGATTTTCTTCTACAATCTCCAATCAGATTCCTGGTGTATGGGAATTGAAAATGTTCCTGTTTTTATAGTTTTGAACTTGCTATGTATTCATGCTGTCAGTGTGCAGGTTGTATCACTGGTTGGTGCTATGTGAGGTATGTTTTTTTCTTTTAACAGAACAGTGTATTTTGTGTGACAGGAAATTAGATACTGGTAAACTGATAATTTATTCTTTAAATGATGATGGATTATTGAAGAGGAGTAATTAGAGACAAGACTGCAAGACTATAGAGGGAGCTCTACTCCAAAGCATGAAAGATCATTTTCATAGTAATGAAGATAAGAATAAGGTATACTTCTATGCATCTAAGCTAGCAATTCATTTGTTTGTATTGCTGTTGTTTCTATAATCCATTATCATTCCACCCTTTTCCTTCTTTCTTCTTTCTTATTCTTGCTTTTCTTTTTCGTATCATGTATCAGTTTGATGATTTATCATTTCTTCTTCCCATCCCTATTCTATGTAATCCCTTTCTCGTGACTTTCCTTCTCTTCTTCTACGTTCTTTGGTTCCATTTAATTTGCAGTCTCTCTGTCTTTATTTTGGTGGTTCTGTTTCCCACATATAAAAAAAAGAATTGCCTGAATCATTTTATATGAAACGAGATGGAGAGCTTCCCTTCTGTTGATCTTGTTCTCAGCTCTGCTCCTCCATGAAGGTCATAGGAACCATCCTCTCAGTAGAGCTCCAATATTCCCTGTCCAATATACGCTGGTTGGCTTCTCAACTCTCAATTCAAGACATCCTCAAAATAACTTGGAGGTTTATTACATGTATCAACTGTCGAGCAGCAGAAGGGCATTACCCCCTTGGTTAAAAGCAGTAACTTAACAACCTTCTGGCTCTTACTCTGAGCAAACAATATACATGTATGAGGCTATGAGCTAATATCGGGCCAGAAAGCAATTTGACCACAGCCCTGTGATGCTATAACCTTGGTAATGCAGTAGTGATGTTCTGTGATGGTCAATGGTGGGATTGATGTCCCTGGCTTAGTGGAATATGCACACAATTTAGACCTCTTTCACATTCAAGGTTTAGTGAGGTATACATGAAATGTGATGTATATACAGTCACAGGAAATGTAGACCCCATTAATGATTTTGTGAGATTCTCTGGAAATTTAGACCCAATTCAAATTCATGTTTTAGCAAGTTTCTCAGGAAAATGAGACCCCATTCACAATCATTCTAGAGAGATAATCAAGAAATTCAGACCCCATTTACATACATGATTTTAGTGAGATACACAGGAAAAAAACACTCCTGATATAGTGAGGTACTTGGGAAATTTAGACCCAATTCACATTCATAATTTAGTGAGTTTCTCAGGAAAATGAACGCAGCATTAGTTTTTATAACTACATATACTGTACATATAACATACATGTAGTAAACAGATGCACTGCCCTAGAAATATGTCTGAAATCCAATCTTGAATTGTCCATTTTATAAAGAATTTCAGTAAACAATTATACACAAAAGAACTCAATAGCAGAACTTCATCAATATCATAAAAATGGTGACCTATTGTCCTAAATCGAGGGCGTAAACTTTTGAACCGGGCAGTAACAAAACGCTTTTATTTTCACAAAATTCAATTAGGCATTGTATCTTTTCTTTTGCACCCTTTTGCATTGACAGTCTGATTAATTGAACATTGCCTCTAGAAATTGGGATAAGATTCAAGATAAGCTCTCAGACAAATATTATTCAGGTATCAGTGAAGCATCATTACCTCTGCAGGCTATCAATACTGTTTGCAGTTGTTGTATAGATCTGCCCTGGGAGTGAACCTATCACTTACCATTATGTATGCATTAAGATTAACTCTTCCATTCCTATAGAAATGGGGAATTCATTGTTAAAAGTAGAGTTTTGAATAACATTTCAGATATAGGATTATTATACTTGCTGTGAAAGTTGGAAATTTGTAGGCCCTTATTGATGTAGCTGATCTTACAAACTATGATAGTTGATGCACCGGTGCAGTGTCAATTTATGGTAGCAGATAAGATGCACGTCCTTATAAAACTACAACAACTTCAACAACAACAGTATCAAAATAAATGTGTGTATCTGCATTTTTTGTGTGTGCACATTTTCAAATCATCTGGAATTTGGACATTGTAATTAAAGATGGTATAATTCTTAAAAGTTTGTCATTATATTTATCTTACCAATTAAAAAAATAAATTCTACCATGAAGTCTTCACTATTTCTTGCCAGTTGGAATTAGAAATGTGACAAGCCTTTTTCAAGATTTAAATGTATAGCTAAAAATAATCTGCTTTGTATTTTTCTTGTTGTTGCTTCTCTAAGGCGTGAAATAATCAATTTCCGGATAGAAGACAAAGACTACCGGTAGTTTTCTGAGAATAAAGATGACCACATGTTGGTCCTGGTGTTTAGCTGATACTAACAACATGCTGTGAGGTACCCAGAAGGAAGCTCTGATATCAGTGAATCATATCTTATCAAACTAATTGACAGTGACCGTTCTGACCGGAAACTTCTGCCTGTTGCCCACGGTCTGAATTTGGAAGCAGCAGGTAGTCATGCCTACCATTAAGTATTTATTGGTGAAATATGGAAATATGAGAAAGTTTAGTTGTGATGATTTTGGTTTCACTTGTAAAATGAAATTGAATATTAATGAACATCTCACCACATGAACTTTACGCATAATTTGAAATTAATGAATTGTTAATAAAAAATCCCTCCGTAAACTTATTCAAAAGGTACCCTTATATGTAAAATAAAGTTGCTCAGATGGAGAGAAGATTCCATTTGATTGAAAATTTAAGTGGTGAAGAGGTTTTTGTTAGTCTTTAAATTTCAATTTTAGGTGGCTATTAACATGACAGAAATAATAAACTTGATCAGTATTCTGTTGGTAAAATTTTCAAAGGAAATGGATAGGGTAGAATACAGGAATTACAGATGACAATTTTCATTTCAAATCTTTGATTTGTTTTGATGTTTTGATTATCAAATCAATTGATGTATTTCTCAATGAACAACAGATAAGACTTTGCTGTAATGCTTAATCCCTTCCGTTCCTTGATATCTAACACAGCTGTTTTACATGTAGAAATTGTTCAACTGATGACTATTAGCAATTTTTTTGTTTTTTAAAGGGGAGTGATTATCAGATAGACAGGATGAAAGAAGAGGGGTCGGGAACAATGAGCAGAAATCTTCTTTTAGGATTTACAGGGATGAAGAAGACAGACATCAATAGAATGCTGATAGTAGAAGGATGGTGTGCTAAAAGCAGAATGTAATCCAAAAGAAAAGAAATGAGTGAAAGAGGGTAGAAAGGATGTAAAGGAAGTCTAGAGGATGTCCTGGATCAATTCATTGTGACCTAGCATAACAAATGAATCAATAAGGCCGACCTCCTATTGGTTGGTTTGCCTTCGACAGAGGTCCATGGCTGAGTAGGTGGTTCCACAGATTGTACATTGGCATGTAAACACTCGTAGAACTATGCAAAGGGTTATATGGTGAGGACGGACACTGCAGCTGCTCAATAGCTGTTGGCTGAAAGTTTTGTGCCTGTGCCATCTTGATATCTTCCTAGTCTGAAACTTCCACACCCTCTGCTGCTATGTTTTTAATTGGAAGAAGTTGATTCATGTGATGTGGAGTGCTGGACACTTGAAGACATTGTTTAATGGCTGTGCCTTGGCAAGTGGGCATGCTAAATCTATACAACTACATGTGTACATGTCTACTGAAGCCTTAAGTCCTCATGGACAAACTTAAATGCTCTGTGATTAAGAATGAAGGGGTGGATCCATGCAAAATGGTATGTGGAGTGAGTAAGGAGTTTTGTGGACTATCTGCCTCTGTTTACGCTTCCTGATTTCTTTACCAGTCATTGGAAGAGACATTTTTGGGCTATTAATCCCCGTTTGAATTTAGTCATCACTTCCCACTTTTTAAAACTTGGGTTTGTTTTGAGTTTAGCCTTCCATGTGGCGTGGTCGGACAGACCACTCTAGAGACTTTATGACACTTGTGTGCATAGCTCTGATCATGATTGCCAAGATTTCTAGCTACAGATGTTTGGGTGTACACACATCAGATTCTGGCGAGAGATAGGATTCATAAAACTGGCTCCTTTTGCCAAAACATTCCAGTTATAATCTCTATGCTTTGAGGAAAGGATCACCTCGGTCAATTGGCAGCACCTATCCTGCAAGCAGCTCTTCCTTGTAACTCTTCTCTCTGGATCATATAACTTGGATATACCGAAAGAGAATCATTGAAAAAAGGAAGAACACCTGCATCAATTCGAGATGATGCGATCAATTAAACTTCGGGTAAGACTTGATCAAGATCTTGGAGTGCCATGTACATACCAATACTGTAAAATGGAATGCATAGGAACAAAAGTTTGATTGGGGTTGGCGGTTCATATTTTCTCCCAGTAATGACGTAAAGCTTTCATTATTTTCCATTGCTTTATTAATCACAAATAAAACATTGAAAGTAGTCTGCATTATTCCTGTAGATAAAAAGAAATGCCAAAATATTTTTCCCATTTTAATTGGTTGTTACTTGTTACAACCCATTTATGATTATAACCATTGCAAAATATATTTAAGTATTGTTTTAATATATTACATAATATTATCAGCGGCATAATGAGAATAATCCACAGTTGGAATGTACTAACAACAGAAGAAGAAAATCATATCTTCATGTTCAAGAAATACTCTGTGATGCAAAGTGTGCTTTCTATCAACTGTCGGCCAACTCTGTATCTGTTTGTTGCAGGGGGAATACAAGTTATTAAAATGTTGCTAAATATATTACTCATTGCGGATGTAGTATCAAAAATAATATCGCTAGTGATATAAGGGATCTAAAAGATCACGACGTTTCGTGCGCCGCTGCAACACTTCGTCAGGTGATAAAAACTAATGTAAGCAAGCGTGTTTCATACTCTACGGGGACGGCGGCGGTCAATAATTCGATCAATAATTGGAACAAATAACGCACAAGGCCTATTGGCCGACGCACACGGTGCTCGACCAATCAGCAGGCCGCTGGTTTGGCTAATGCATTCGGCTTGTGCATTAGCCGAACCAGCTGCCGAACCAGCGGCCTGCTGATTGGTCGAGCACCGTGTGCGTCGGCCAATAGGCCTTGTGCGTTATTGTTCCAATTATCGATCGAATTATTGACCGCCGTGCGACACAAGGTTGATAATCCCTTTAATACTTGAGGAATGCAACAAAGTTTTTGTGTAATGTATTCAAATGTAGGCGTTCAAGGGCCCTGACCCCTATACAAATTTCAGTACACTTACATGCGAGCTCGTCAGCGTGCTCGCTGACCAGCACGCAGACGAGCTCGCCGATGAGCTTGCCAGCGAGCTCGTTCGTTCCAAATATGCAAATTAGCTGCGAGCATGACGCGAGCTCGCCAATTTGGGGAAAAACGAGCTTGTGCCGAGCTTTTTTGGCAAGCTCGTTGCTGGCTAATAAGCTCGCCGACGAGCTCGCTGACCAGCACGCAGATGAGCTCGCCGATGAGCTTGCCAGCGAGCTCGTTCGTTCCAAATATGCAAATTAGCTGCGAGCATGACGCGAGCTCGCCAATTTGGGGAAAAACAAGCTTGTGCCGAGCTTTTTCGGCAAGCTCGTTGCTGGCGAGCTCGCGGGCAAGCTCGCTAGTAAGCTCGTTTGCTCCAAATATGCAAGCTCGTCGGCAAGCTTAATGGCGCGCTTAACAGCAGGTTGGCAGTGAGAACAAATTCATGTCATCATATAGAGGTGAACTTGATGATCCTGTTGAGCTATTGGCAAGCATATATATACCTAACTTATATCCTGTTAACATCTGCAGGCTGGCTATGCAGGGACAATTCAGTTGGTAAGCTGGCAAGCTGGTGAAGAATACAGTGATCCTCTTTAGAATTAGGGAAAATTATAAGCTCATTGCTTCTGGGATATCAATCAGTTAAAATACTAATATATCAAAGAACAGAAAGAAAAGATATAACATAAAATATAACTTAAAACAAGTATCTCTTTATTAGAGTCAATACAAACCCTGTATAATGCATGTTACTTGAAAAATAAGTGTTGGCATACCTCATTTGAATACAGAAGGGAATGCGTTGTTCAATATCCAAAATCTTTTGTTATACAAACTACATAGCATGGATACAATTGAATGACAATGGAAAAAAAAGAAATATGATTATCCCTTTTGGTTATTATCCATCATTCTAATCTCTCATAATATTACAAAGATCCAAACTAATAAAGCGGTATTCATATAACTCCTGATTAATATAGCACCCCCCTTCTTGTCAGTGTATTCACCAACCCAGGGTTCCCAGTAATGATACCTCCCTAAACAGGGACAAGAATGTACATGTACAGGTACATACTAGAACAATCCCTCCCTTATCTCCTCTAGCAAACTGAGAACTAGTCTTCAGTATTCAGAGCAAATTAATAAATAGGGTTGTCAGTCAGATACAGGAATATTTACATGAATATAACCTACATAGAATTATATCTAATATCACTTAGATGGAGTGAATATATATATATGCTACATAGAGAAACAAACTTCCCTACAGTGTATATGTGAAAAGATATCTCATCAGAAGAAGAATAAATACTTTATCTCATTAATCATTATACTCTACAGTACCCTTCTCTTTCATAAGTGTATAAGAGGGGTAACTGTTGGCCTAAAGTCTAATTATAAATACAAAAGTAGAACATAAGGTGTGAGAATTAGTTTTCTCTTACCTAAAACAAAGGAGCCAATACCAGTCAAAACCCATGTCTGCTCTCCACTATGGCAAGATGGAAAAAGACTGATCTACAAATCAACACATTCTTATCAGGAATGCTACCAGTGGTAATTCCACAAGAGAGAGGAGATGAGAAAGTGAGAGAGGGAGAAGAGAGGAATATAGGGATTTGTGTGTAAGCAGGGGGAATTCCACATACATAAGGAGAGAGCAAGATAGAAACAGGGAGATAGGACCTTGAAACAAGCACTGGGGTGTGCTCTTATGTAATACCTGATAGTGACATTTCAGGGTGTTTACAGTCAGAATAAATGGCAACCCCATCAGGTATGCTGCAAATAAATGTTTCAAAGTTTCAAAAGAATTTAATTAAATTTAGATGTAATTAGATTCATGTATTAGAGGTTACTTCAGCATGAAAAAGCTATTCAATTTCAACACAAATTTTCTGAATTTTCAATTTAATTGCATATGTTCTTACAAAGAGGCTAAAAAACGTATTAAAATAAAGTATACTTTTGTTTTAATACCTTAATTATTTCAGGTGAGAGATATCTTCAGATCAATATTTTACCTTAAAACAAAAATAAGAATTTAAAAAGGATGCTGGTGGAGACAAGAAACAAGGAACACATTTTCCTTGGCCCAACACATTTTAAAAATACATGTACTGTAATAGAATAAATGAAAGAAATCAGCATCCTGAGAGAAGTTTACAGTGCATACATGTACATGTATATACCCAGCTGCCTCCTATAATGCACCATATGGTCAAACAATGATGCGAGCTCCCTCTTTTTCCCGCGAGCTCGCGGCGAGCTCCCCCGTTATCCCCACAGCTCGCGGCGAGCTCCCCCGTTTTCCCCACAGCTCGCGGCGAGCTCCCGTTTCCCCACAGCTCGCGGTGAGCTCCCCCGTTTTCCAGCGAGCTCGCGGCGAGCTCCCCCATTTTCTAGCGAGCTCCCCCGATTTCCAGCGAGCTCGCGGCGAGCTCCCCCAATTTCCAGCGAGCTCGCGGCGAGCTCCCCCCTTTTCCAGCGAGCTCGCGGCGAGCTCCCCTTTTCAGCGAGCTCATGACGAGCTCGCCCAAATTCCAGCGAGCTCGCGGCGAGCTCCCCCGTTTTCCCACAAGCTCACCACGAGCTCGCCAACGAGCTTGCCAAGATGTCATAAGCTCACCGCAAGTGTGTTTCAAGCGTGTTGCAAGCTTATAATCTAGAAAATGAGCTTATTAAGCGTGCCACGAGCATAATACGAACTCGCGGCGAGCTTAAATTTGTATAGGGGGACTACCTTCTTTTGCTATTCTCAACTGTCTTGATGTATTTTTTTCTCTTACCCAAGCATTCATTACAGATACACATTACACTGTACATGTACAACATGTATTTGACTCAATTGTACTATTTGCACTTGCGTATATGTAGATTTCAGGGACATTGCTATTGTCTATGTAGTTTGAATTGTTTTACTTAGGAACATGTATATGTCAGTGTTACTTCTATGCCGATGCTCGTCGAAAGCCTAAACTAAACCGTCCGAAACCGCCCCTCCTTTTTCTCACTGAACCGCCTGAAACCGCCCGTCAGTTTTCGTTGGTTTTCAACGCGCTGTAGTATCCGTTCTAGGGGGTCTACCGTGATAATGTTATATGTGCGTTATCCTTACGATGTCAACAATAGGATTTCGCATAGAAAAATAGCGCATGTTTCATATTGTTTGGAACAATGTCAAAATGAGAGAATATTGCAACATCTTCCAGTGAGTAATAGGCCATTTTTGCAAATTCTCTAGTTGCTAATGGGTTAGTAAGGGTGGCATACACAGTTGTACCCTATGTATGTGCATGCCCTAGTGGAAACGTACATTACATTCAGTGAATTCTTATGTGTAGTGTGATAGTGTCCAACCAATACAGTCAAATCGATAAAAAGCTAAAGTTGCATCCATCTATGTGGGCATGAGGATTTACGTATCATTACCCAATATTCAGAATGCCTCCCCTTTCTCCCATACTTTTCACTGCACATCAATACAAAGCAAATCTAGACAGGATTTGGGTGCAGTACGGCCATACCATATGGAATGACTGTTTCTTCACTTATCCACCAGTATACCTCAATATACATGGTTGAGTGGATATAAGCTGACAATGAGATTGACATATATATAAGGTATCTTTCTTTCATTGTTGCCAAAAGACCTATGAACTCTTTGCTATTGTATGAGTGACTCCTCGCTTTTTCTTCAATACAAATTTCTACAACAGTTTTGTGTTGTTGTGCTCTGAAAAAAATACCAGAGCCCGCTAGGTCGCAAATATGGGTATAGCTCTGCAGCAGTTGGCAGGTAATTGATATTTTGCTTTAGTCATAAGCCAGTGGACAGGCTTTTTAAAGTTTTAAATATCTATATAAATTGGGAACAAAACAGAAGGTCTTTATCATATCCAGAATTAAGGTGTTGTGGTCTAATGGATATCGCCAGACTGTTTATCACGAGGTACAGGGTTCAATTCCCAGCCACAGAACTAATGTCCTTTTGCAAGACATTAAGCTATATTTGCCACACTTTACCCAGGTTTAGTAAGTGGTTACCTGGTAGGATTGACCAAGTACAGGTATACCTTAAAAGTAAAGACTAGTTTTGGAAACACCCCTCTCTCAAAAAAATGAAATGGAAGCTCTCATTACCAATCATGTGAAAGAATATGTTTTGACCAATACGTGATGATAGAAATTTTGCCGGGAAACCGCCTACTAATTGATATATTTGGTAAATTATTATATCTATTGGCACCAAATAGATATCGCGCACGTGGTTGCGTAGTCCCATATACATCTTTTTGTGTACAGTGCTTGTAACTTTACAAAGACTGGGCCAAATTTCTTATCATTTTGATGATTCCAGAACCTTGCAGTACACACCAATACTTTTATATGCTAGACGATCTACCTTTTCTGATCGATTCCACAACGTTTCTTTCACAATGCAATTGCATGACCAGAACTGGTCTTTATCTTTAAATTCAGTGAGTGCTATTTTTTTTAAAGCTATAAAACTGGGGTAGTAATCTAAAGTCCTTTAAAAGTGCATAGAGATGTTGTATTTTAATTTGATGTGCGCTATACAAGAACAGAATATTATAATTATTAATTTGTTTTCCTGGAAAAGAAAAAGTAATGCCCCAGAGAGTAATAACACTTGCTATCTGTATGTATGGTATACTTGCCAATTACTTATACACTTATGACCCGTTGGCCTACATATTTCATGGAGTAATAACAAAGCACCATATGATTTGATTGAAGTGGACAGGTCATAGGCTCAGGGTTTTACTTCTAATGGGTTAAATACAATTTTCTAGAAGATTAGACACAGGGATTTATAAGAGTGTATTATCTGCCCAAGTGCTCGGTGTGGCTAAAAAGCAGATGCGAGAGGGCACGAACCACATCACCCATCAGGAGAAGATATACGTGATGGAGCGGATAATGCTATATCCATCAGGTCTCATTAGGTGCTTCCACACGCTCTCGACATCGCAGGGTAAATGTACCCATGGGCTTGGAGTAATGTTACATGTAATGAACAGAGACACGTCTAAATAAGAAAATAATTGGAGACAAAAAGTTGACATTATTTTTGTTTTCCAGTAACGATACAGGTTCTTCCTATTTATTCTTATGAATTCAAGAGGTGAAAGGGCTCTGCTTCAAATGCCTTCAATCCCAGGGGACATTATTTTGTCAAACAAAAATGTTGTAAAAGAAATCAAATTCTTGTCCACATAATTTGCCCCTGTGTTCCTATATATTTAATTCAGTTTTCAGAACAAGTTCAGATGTATACTTTGAAATATATCCTCACAAAATGTAAATTTCTCGACCACCCGATCAAATAAGTCCATAATATTTCTGAAAGTATGCATGTTCTTTTTTCTCTTTTTTGCGCCAAACGGTATGATTTCTAAGCAGGTAGAGTCAAAGGAAGCTGCTAAGTTTGTAATCAAAATTTACTTTCACATTGCTTCTGCCCCCGATGAATTATCCTGAACCTGCAACATAAGAAACAAACCAACTACACAACCAACCAACAATTTAAACTAAAGTTTGAGAAAGTACCCATTGTTGTCCCTTTTAAAGGATTAATTTTCATGGTTTTGTGACTTTTCTCCCATAATTTGTAATTACACCATCAAAATGCTGTTGATTTCTGATGGAGTTATTAGGCAGTTCTGTGTACATGTATGTCTTATGAGAGATTCAGCTATTTCTCGGCTGCTGACCCCATATATAAATGATGAAAAATTGTTGTGTGGTTAACTGGTTATCTACAATGTAAAGAGTGATACAAAAAAGAAATAGTCAATGGCTACATATGTTGTATATCAAAATGATTTTTTTGATAAAATATGAAAGATATACCGGTACACGTATGTTATTTTGTAGTATAGACACATTTTACACAGTGGCTATATTTTCCAAACCACATCTTCCCAATCCTGAGAGTGTGAAAGCAACTGTTTTTCCTGAGAAGATCTCTGCGCCAGAGGAACAAAGGCCTTGCTACTTTGCCTGCTCTTTACATTACGCACCACCGCTCGGCGCTCGTTTGGGATTGAAAGTGAAACATTGGTTAAATTGATCTCTCGTGGATCTCCTTCATTGTGTGCCCTGCGGTGACTCAAGTCAACAAATCAATCGGAGGATACGCACTTTGTTCCAAGATGAAAATAAATGCATTGATTTTATAGATTTGTGGTGATTGAGATGGAAGGCGGTCTTTTCTCTGTGCTCGAAGCAGAACGGCAGAGCTATTAAGTAAAGTGACGTTGGGCATAGAATATACTTGAGCTGTAAGGGCTTTGACGTTTTGTAAAATGATATGAGTTAATGCCCTTCTGGCTCTCAACATTCAAAATGTTACCAGGTTATTGGAGCGCCTGTTCATTAGGAACATGGGCATCCTGTAAGAGGAGACAGATTGTGTAGGTTTATCATTTTCCAAACCAATTTTCATGAAAAATAATAATAATAAATGTAACTTATATTGTGCCAAATCCACTCTGTGGAGTGCTCAAGGCGCATGTAGAAATAATTAAGAATTAAACAGAAGCGTTTTTACATGATTTTTAAAGGAATCAGAGGTTATACACTTCTTGATGTCTTCAGGAAGAGCGAAGGATCAAATGATAAAAATAAACAATAATGTGTGTAATGAAGGAAAGGAAGTGATACACACTTGTATTCCTTATTTTGTACACTGTAAAGTTATCATTGTAAAATTAAAGGAAATGTATTCCATCACACATGCAGTGTGCAGACGGATCAAATTATTCACCTTCAAATTCTACATAGGATTTATTACTAACAGTTTAAAAGGACAAAATATGCAAACGATAGAAACTAACACAAACACTTGGTCAAGGTCTGCCAGTAAATCGTTCATAAACAAACTATTAATAAGCCTCGATTCTATGGCATGCTAAATGATATTCGTTTTGTGCTTTAGAAATTTAGAGTATTTTCAAGCATGTGGGCACTGCAGTTGTAAATCTTATTCTTTTCGGAGCTCTTAAGGTACATGTACTATAGAGTGGTGAAGTGTGATGTCATCAAAAATCTATTTTTTTGAATTTCTCAATTTTTTCTTCATTTTCCGAAAGACCACCAAAAATAATGTCCAAATGTCGAAAACCAAATGAGTAGGTTAAGTATTGGCTGAGATATGACCATCTGAATAAAAAGATTGCCTATGTGAACTCGGTGGTAATATTGCTCTGGTTCATAACATTAGGAGCCAGAGCAATATAACACTGAGTTCCTATAGGAAATCTATTTATTCAGATGGTCATATCTCGGCCAATACTTTACATATTCAATTGGTTTTTCGACATTTGGACATTATTTTTGATGCTCTTTCGGAAAATGAAGAAAAATTGAGAAATTCCAAAAATAGATTTTTATAACGTCACAGCTTCGGTACTCTATTAAAGATTTATATTACATGTTGATAAATCAGTCCATTTGGGATGGGTTGAAAAGCATATATTGGTAGCATGCTATGGTGGAATTTCTTTGAAATGTTCCCTTTTAATAGTTAAGATATTGATAAATAGGATTTTACGGTTATTCGTTCTGCAGTATGATAAGTACCTTTATTAATCATATTCTCAATTTTCTATATGATGCTTTATGATCATGTCTTCATGACCATTACCGGTATAATTGTATGTTGAGACTGCTCGAGATGTAAGTCAGACTTATTAACATTTTCAGACCCTTGTCAAGGCGTTGAATAGTGCCTTTAACAGTGATCCTTCTGCTATTCTTAATAAGAATACCCCCCTCCATCCAGAGATATTTATTATTATTTTTTTTTTAATCTCTTGCTTCAATTTTTTTAAATTTCAGTCTTCCCCTTTTTTTATTGATAGTGAAGGAAATAAAATTCATCAGTTCTCTGGAATGCTCCAGAGCTGAGGAGTATTTTCTTGGCTGCCTGCAAAGGTTGTCTGCATCAAGGCCATATGATAGGTTTGTCAGAGGCACGCTATGATTCTATATTGTTCACAGAAAATTGATAATTCAATTTTAGAAACTGGTTTGAGGTATATTGTATAACAGGTTTGCTGCATAACTTAAAAGCTTTGTCGAATCCGTTGTATGATTTGGCATCATAGGTTCATTTTGTGACTTCGTATTTGTTATTATAAAGGGACCAATTTAGACTTGAATGATAATGAAACAAACAAAAGATATTTTAATTTACAGCTTTGATGGCTCAAAATTTCATGCATTTCTAAAACTATAAATTATACCCAAGGTTACAAAACTCCACTTCACTACAGCCAGGAGGGTGTGATATTTTGAAAATTCATTTATTTAATTGTTAATCAAAACTACCTCTTAAAGACAAAGGATACTTGTGGAATAACATTAACACTATTTGTTGGAGACATTATGTTTTAACCCTTTCCACACTGAGTGTGAGATAACTTTGATTTGGGTTTCAGGAAAATGCATGTTATACCAAAATCGAATAGTATTTTGGGGGTTAATATTAACCTTAGCTCGTGAAACGAGTATCTGTGTGTACAAGGTGGCAGTGCCAGCGAGACTGAGGAATGCCTCTATTGTTTGCGAACGTTAACAATAACAGTCCAAGGTTCACCAACTCTGTTCTTTTCAAACATCGCCGCGGTCTATTGACTTTAACTTTCAAAGCATGCTCATGTTATGATCTTTTGAATTCATTTGGCGGGTCATTATATGAATGTGCCTTAGACAGTTGGGTTGTCCATGATTATGATGTCAAGAGTTTTCTTTGTTTTTGAGTGCCATCTTCAAGTTTGTTGAGGTTTATCTAAGGAGACAAGATGAGTTTTAATCTTCGTCGGAAGAGGCCGGTGAGTAAATCTACAATTAAATTATGATCATTTCATGAGAGGTGATAACTTGCTATGAAGTTATGAAGTGGCAGTTGGAGCAATTCCTTGCACAAACATACATACATGTACTTAATGTACAGTATGATATTTGGCCTGCCGAACATTCATAATTTGAATGATAGACTTGTGGAATATTCAGGTTATCTTCAATGTGCTTAGTTTATCATATGTTCACTAATTGCGACTTTAAGGGAAACCCTTGTTAATTATCGCATTCAATAATGATATTTTGAATATTGTGAATAATTAATATTTTAAATATCAATTATCACGATGATCATTACAGTGGATAGATAAAATGAAGTAATCACTCAATGTCTATACATGTATGTGTGCAGAAATCAGGATATGTATGGTTTCATATTTGTTAGGGAAGAAGTAGAACTTTTTTCAGTGATGCTATTGTATGATAATTTAATTCTTTATGAGGAAAATCGACACAATTTTTTTCATCTTTAGGCTGATCATTCTTTGTTCATGTTCATGAATGACGTTATTGCAGTTTTTACTATATTTATCAATCAAGGAATTGTCTAATGGCCATGAGTACAACTAAAATACCCTGCATGTACTACCTACATGTATATCAGAATAATAGGAAATTCCATTTGAAACCTTGCCAAATTAGATTGGCACTTACTGTTTACAAATTTAACAATCTGTTTATATAAAGTCATTAAACCATTGTGATCAGATCATTTTTCAAAAAGTAAGGAATACTCCTTGATTTGGTTTCAAAGACACTTCATTAACTTTTCTGAAGTGGTATTTATTTCTCACGGTCACTCGATCCATTCTCGATTTTAGATGTCTTTATTTTTACCTTTGAAAGTTACTTCTTGGCACAGATTTTAAAGCGTGTTTGTGAAAAATTGCCATTTTGTGCATACTATGAGGCAAAGAGGATGTGGGTGATTACAATCATATCACTAGAGTCGAGATTTCATAGCTGAATATTTAGTCTTTGGATTCACCGTAAGCCTTGAATAAAAAAAATTCAAACAGAACAGATTTCAGTTATCTAAGATTGTTTTTTGTTCTGATCAGCCAAAATAAAATTTTTAATTAGCTTTGGACAACCTTAGAAATACTCTAGAGAACTCTAAAAAAAATTTAAAGAATACTTGCAAATTGGTATGATGGAGTCTGAAATTTAGTAGAAGTGTAGATGACGGCATACGTCGCAGTCCACTAGTGAACGTGCAAATCGAAAAGTCCCTATTGATGAGAGACTTGCAGGTGTACAGTAATGTCCCTCACCAGATTTTTGAATGTAATATCTACTTGTATGCAGAGTTATAAAGTCTCTTTGATATGTGTCCTGCCGAGAGCCAAAAGAGTGTTAAATCTGTGTAAAAGGATTATAAGTTAATTCCCTTCTGGTGATATGAACTGAATATTTGGGAATATTTTTTTAGAATTACAGTCATTGAAGGCTAAAATAATGAAATTTCTGAATAGAAGAAGATAAAGGAGCTGGGAGAGTAACAGAATGGGAATTCTTAAAAAGCAACAAACTGTGAATAATCACTTGGCTTGAGAAAGTCCACAGGAGTGGACAAAAGCTTGCCTACTAAATTGTTTGGTGGAAGCTTAAACTTCATGTTAGTAGTTAAATGGTAGTTCATATTGGGAGGCAACAAAAAAGACACAAGGGCTAGCGCTGCTGCAGATTTGCCCCCTGAAAAAAATGTATGTAGAAATTGAGCAAGATCAAGACTGCTGTGTATCAAATATGATAACCATCCCTTCAGTACTTTATGAGTCAGTCGTATAATGACACAACAATAATACGATTTCTCAATTTCTGAGCAACCAAGATGCTGTAAAATTAAAAGATTTATTCATGTTCTCAGTACTCACTTGGTTCTGAAAATTGTGCTGTCCGAACTCTGAAAGCAAGCTCTTGATGTCCTTATTTGAATCCATGATTTCCTCAGCTGTACAAGTACTTCATTTGATGTCATCTTGGCATTTCTGTGACACCTTGACACCCAGCGTCTGCAATCAGCAATGCTTGTCATCCACTTGTGAGGTTTTAAATACAAGCCAGAAGTGTTGGAGCTGCCTTTGGTATTTTGTTTGGTCCCACCCCTCCCCATTGGTGTTGTTGTCCATCGCACAGATTCTTTTCCAGGACATAACATACTTCAGAGCCTCCTACAGTTGTACCACTTTATAGTACCAGCATCCCTGTATCTGATTCATGTTGTTTGTTGGTAAATCCGTGTGGGACTTGAAATCCAACCTTCAATCCTCACTTCTTATACCCTCATCCCCGTATCCAGATACAGCGTTTATGCAAATTTTGCCCAATTTTCAAATGATTTATGTAGATGTCAATTGAGTGGTCATATAGTTTGTGTACTGTTCACTTTGGTTGATAAATCTTTTTGACGCAAGTGAACAATATGCAGGATATTTACATTGGATTCGTTATCAGTTTACTGGCTCGTTGCGACTTCTACCGAATATTTGAAAGCTGTAAATGGGCATTGGTATACGGTCATTGCCTGGTTACTTTGTTTGTATTATTTAGGTGTGACTTAGTGAGGTAGGAATGCTGCAATTCATAGTGAACTACCGCATTGGATATTACAGAAAAGCCGTTGTGCACATTGAGTGTACTGCGTGATATCTAATCTTGAAACTGCTATTGTCTTAACCTATTTGGGGGTGGATATCAGCTAGCATTACCATTGAATATTCAGTTGTGGTGGAAAGCATACCGGTACTCTCAGCAAGTACGGAACAGACATAGTCCTGTTTCTTGTGGATCTTTAATCTTGAATTATTCATTGCACTTCTTCACAACATTGGTCATTCAGGAGTGTACATTGCGTAGCTTGACAGACATCGGTTTTAGAATAGTAACCACATATACCATGTAGCTGCAACATAAGGAATACTAAAGTAGGCTACGGATTCAGCAGTCATGCTAATCACCATAATTTGAAGAGTCACATTAAGTATATTAACAACGAAGTGCCTCTCTGGACATAGTGTCTTTGGTAATCATCGAGAAGTAGTTAAACGTCATTTGCCATGTTGAAGTTCAGAGGTGGGGCCAAGGCAAGAGAGAAGGAGAAGTCCTTGGAAGATTCTGATGTCTTACAGGATGATGATGCAGGTGAAACAGATGGGACAGCCGCACTGCCTCAGGTCACTCTCACCAAGGACGAAGGCAACATCAACAGCGATAGTGGGACACCAACTCTGGATCGGAAGAAGAAGTCGAGGGCGAAGAAAGTATCCAACGCTGCCGGGAAGTTGCTCAAGAAGAAGAAGAGGAAAGAGAACGGCAGTGTGACCGATGAAAGCATCCTGGATGATAGTGTCAATGAGGATACTCCCATTAAGAATGGGAGCTTGGGAGAAGGAGGCATGGAGGAAGAGAGGGATAACTTTGAAAAGAAGACAGAAAATGGGAATACTCTGGATACACCAAAGAAGAAGGAAAAGAAACAGAAGGTGGATAGGGAGAGAAGAAGAACTGCTGTCCCTCTACCAGACTTCTCAAAAGTATTAAGGGAAGCAAAAGTAAGATTCATCATGCATTGATAAGATGATATATAAATAGATATACCGGTATGACCATACATCATAAAAAAAATATATTTAAACTTCTTTTAGGTAGAAAACAAGTAATGATGACACCCTCTTTGACCAAAGAAGCCCACATTGTTTAATAATATGTAACAATAGTATCAGTCTTCGATAGATTATATGATTATGTGCTTGTAGGTCACAGTTGAACATCTTTCATAAAATTATGAATAGCACTTGCCTATTGTATAGGTCAAGAGTCCACTTTTACCCACATATTTGACAAAATACAGTTCCCCCTTTTGATAGTTCAAGCGTGTGATTCCATCCCTTTATTATGTGAAGATGTTCAGACAACAAGGCTAATGCATGCTTCTTTTTTGTGTATCTCCATCAGCAAAATTGTGCACTTGATCCGAGTTTAGGAGTTTGGAGTGGATTTTTTTATTGGTCTTTGTATTCTGGATGCCTCTAAGAGTGGCATGAAATTCCTGTATTATTAGAACCCTTGAATTCATTCTTCTGTACGTCATCTAAAACCTACTGGAGAAAAATATAAATGAAGAGCTTCAAGGGTATATGTGAACATAGACACACAGTCAAATAGCTGGGACTATAAGCTTCTTATTAGGTGATGTGATAGAGGCTGAATGACAAATCAGGGATTAGACATCTCACTAATCCTAAGGATTTACCATTGTCATAACATGCCATTCTTCAAGCGATGATGGGGAACTGTACCCACTTCTTAATGGAGGCATACATCCATGGTTAGGAATGTTTCCATGTACTGGAACAACATTGAAGTGCCTGTAGGTGTGGGGTTATACACACATGTATGCATGTTCAAATGTGAAGTGATTGTGGTAACCAAGGCTCGTTTCACGAAACCATCATAAGTACAAGTTCACTGATATCTGATCACTTGAGGAATGACATGTTATGACAATGCTAAATCCTTAGGATTCATGAGATGTTTAATCCCTGATATGTCATTAAGCCTCTATCACATCACCCTAAGAAGCTTAGTCCCAGCTATCTGATAAAAACACAGTGCCTTAAAAGGACGTCACATTGCCTTAAAAGGATGTCACGTAGCAGTCTACGTTCTCGTCGTGCAAATCTAAAAGTCCCTATTGTTTACCTTGCTAAGTAATCAGACAGAAGTAATTTCAAGACTTTTTGGATGGACAAATCATGGGCTTACATTTTTAAATAAGAATATCAGCCAATTTTTGTTTGATTGTTTTCTCCTTGCTGACACATGCAAATATTTCTGTTAATTTTGTATTACTTGGATGCCCAACACAGCGGTTTGGTGACCCTGGGTGACCTGATGTAGCACATGCTGCATCCTACATATGTATGTAACAACAGAGAAGTGCGTCTTGAAGATGTTCTTTCCCATCTTGAAGAACACAGTGGCTTTGGCTTAAATGGGGAAAGATCATCTGTAGAATTACTTTTATGTGCAGATACTCAACCATAAATGTAGACTGAGATACTGTATAATGTCAACTAATATTAATATGTGTGTCTCTTTTCTTTTCTTTTCTTTTCTACCTTGCAGTTCAGCAACATACGGGGGTCCAACAAGCCCAACCGGAAAGAGAGTTCGGCCAAGCAGCCGCGGATCCCCCAGTCAAAGCAAAATGTTAGTGAAGAGACAGCCGAAGCTCAGGCTGAGTATGAGAGGTCTCTGGAGGCCAGTCTCACTGACCAAGAAGTCCTTGCAGCCTTCGAGAGGATGCTGGTAAGTTCTTGGTTCAAATTTCTCCAAAGCAGTGTTCTACAGGGGCACACTCCTTGCTTCCAGGTAGTATAAACCCCCCCCCAATAAGAAAAAAATATAATAACCTAAATAAAGTCTAATGCCACGGTGGGAGCAGAAGGCAATTAAGCTTTTAAAGAGCTCTGGAAAAATTGAAAATACAGGAACCTCATGCAGATTGCATTTTGGGTGGAGTTTTTTATATATTTTGTTTCCATTAAAATAAAAACCCAATGCAGGTCTGACAATCAGTGTACCGGTATGTCATATGTAATAACATTGAAATGTGCAATCTGCACTTCTAAGCTTATTATTGAATTCCAATATGAATTGAAATATGTTAGTGTAATAGTTTGTGAATAATAAGCATTTAACTAGCATGACAAAAGAGGTCTTACAAAACAAAGCTATATGTATGTATGTTGTACATCTAATAATGGTTTAGGCAGGGAGATGATACAAAGGAGAAGAATCTTTATTTTACGACATTCCAGGGGTATTAAGTGAGCTTAGTTTGCTGCAATTGATCCTCCAAACTCCTGATAAGCAGCGCTCAGACAGCCGCTCGGTACCCGGTACCCGGAGGCTATGAAAGTTACGCAACAATGAGTGCTTGGTCGTAAATCAGAGCGATAACGCTGGGGTTGGCAGTGCTTTGAAGTCTCATGCTCAGCACCGCCGATTTTGGCATTCTTGCCATCCCTCCACTGTTTTTGGCAGTACACTGAAATCGATATCTACACATTCTGGCTGCGCAGTCACTCAAGCCTGTGCATATCATATGCGCAGTGGTTGTATCCGAACGAGGTGATAAACAAAGAAGTCCTACGCTTTCGAAACGTCAAAATCCGACCAGATCTAGCCAAGTTACACGTTAGGTTATGATTATTTTGGAAAATATGAAGATGAATATTGATGGACATTTATTCAACCTTGCGCTATGATGTGCATATTTTGATATATTTAGAAGGAAAGAGGAGATTGTAAACATTATACTGATACCAGTCCAATATGCGTGTTTTTGCGTGTTTTAATGTGACACGACTCTGAAGTCTATCAAAATTCTTGAAACTTTGCATTAAATATATATATATATTTATAATCAGACAACTTTCACCCCCACATTGTACTAAGTTTTCCGTAGCAGGAACTCCACAGATACAGACGGTTGTTTCCCAACTCTCAATTTCCCAATCTTTCGGGTAAAAATAAATTTCCGGCCGGGCTTTGGAACTGAATCTCAGGAGCACAAACGGTCGCCATTTTTTCATCCCTACGCTGAGCGAAGGCGCATGCGCAGTCACTCCTCGCCTGTCACTTGCTTCAAAGAAATTTACGAGCTCGCCGGCGTAGTAACTCGGATTAGTTGGGATAAGTTGGGAAAACATTCTGCAGTGTCGGCGCTGAGGATGGGTTCAAAAGGAATATATCAAGATTCTTCTCCTTTCTATCATCTCCCTGGTTTAGGCTTGATAACGTGATACAGATAGATCATTGAAAGTCGTATAGGCAAGACCTACCCATGCATTCTACAAGTACCAGTATGAATTGCCTTCAGTTTCTGGGAGAACCCATTAGATAATGTATCTCTTTCCCTAGTAAACAAAGCTGAGGTATTGGATTTCAATAATGAAAAAAAAATGGAGCTGGCATCTGCATGGGGAATACGATATGGGATGAAAACAAAATGATTTCAAAGAAATTCATACAAAGACTCGTTTGCGAGCTCAAGTTCAGAATTGTATAGAATTTTTGAGCAGTGTAGTATACAGTGTATATACAGTGTGTGTTGTTGTTGTCTTTGTTTCTTCAGATGGCTGTAGCATTGATTACAAAACACATGCACCAAAAGCAAAAACATCTTGAGTCATAAAACAAATATTTACGGAATGGTATAGCCCTTTCATAGACCTAATTTAAGATAGAAATTGAGGCAATATTAGTTTGAATAGTGGACAGCTACACTGATCACTGAATTCAAACTAACAAGATGGCATTGAAATATTGTCGCTCATACCTAAATATGCAATGCTTAGGATGAGTTGGAATCATGTCCTCATTTTTATGACCCTGTTATTAAACAAGACATTACGTATTTTAAAAACCTAACCGAGGAGTGCAAACACTGGCAACATACCATTTCAGCATTATCTATATTAGTTATTACACAAAGGGTATTAAAAATATAACCACCAACTGCAGAATTTAATGCTAGTGATATATATTCTAGGCTATTGGGTTATGACTGAGTATAGAAATGTGCAGAATTTCTCCATGAATAAATATTGATCATTTCTCTTAAAATATTCTGGAATGTTTTCATCACATCTTCAGCAAAATTCAAAAGCAATAGAACTACTTTCATGACCTGTTAAAAAGTCAATTAGCACTATATCCTAGCTGCTGCTTCCTCCTCCTCTTATTCTTCTTTTCTTCTTATTTCTTTGCTTCTTTTTCTTCTTCCTCCTCTCATCCTTCTTTCTCTTCTTTTTCTTCATTTTGCTTCTTCTTCTTCCTTTTGCTTCTTCTTCTTCCTTTTGCTTCTTTTTCTTATTTTCCTTTTTTTTCTTCTTCTACTTTTTCTTCTTTTTCTTCTTCTTCCTCCTCTTCTTCTTCCTCCTCCTCCTCTCCTTCTTCTTCTTCTTCTTCTTCTTCTTCTTCTTCTCCTTCTTCTTCTCCTTCTTCCCCTTCTGCGGAATAAAAACAGTATCTATCACACACCACACATACTCGATCATTTGATAAATGTATTTTTACAGTTGTCAATTTGATGCATCACCTTGAATTAGACAGGGATTTGGAGTGTGGGTGTATTAAAGCGATCGTTGAATACTCCAGCTTACATTTACGTCATGATTAGAATCTCTCTCCCAGAAAAAGAAAACTCCATTACATGATGGGTTCATTCAAATTGGCAGCAGGGAAACCACAGCGGTAAACTAGTGCGGCAAAATACAATAATGTAAGAGTAATGTGCTTCACAGTTCTGTATTGTAACCTGCAAATAAAATGAATACATGCATGATATGTGTAGGGCCTTTCTTGCACACAGCTATCCCTATTTTTCATCCCGCCTGTCACTCTTGTACTTGTAAAAAAACACGAAAAGATGCTGCAGATTACTGTATCATATGTGGACAAGCCGTAGGAGATTATTCCAGGTAGGGAGAATATTGGCAGAAACAAAGAATCCCCATCAATCATTCTGTTATAACATTTGCATCAGTATTTACAAGTATAATCAACATTGTCTGAATATCACATTAGAATAACCAGAAAAGGATCGCTCTTCATGAATTGTACAGTTGATCTATTGTGAAGTCTCTAAAAGTTCATTTCTTGTTGGTCAATATCTAAATCTACATTTCTGCAAACCTGTAAGATCTGGGTATGGCTCATTGAAAGAAAAATGCCTGAAATCTTTCCAATTATGGTGGTTATTGTTCAAACTTCAGAAAGAGAAAGGTATTTAAAGATATCTATAAGCAGAGAAATAATGATCTGAATATATGAATACATAATTTCTTTTTTAAAACTTATATTGAATACATAATTACTTACATTATCTGTAAAGAATAGTGATGTATTTTAGAGAAGCCATGATTCTTGTAACATATAGAGATATATCTTTAAAAATATTGTGTTGCTCACATGGAGTTTCAATTCACAATTATTTGTTTCTTATCAGATTTACATTTGATTTCTAAACTTTGGTTCTCTTACTTACAATAAAAACATAATACATTAGAAAAGTTAATTTTCCTTTTGAACATATGGTTTAAATTCTTACAAGGTATATATGCTCATTTCATAGTTCAAAAGTCTAGGATTTCATTGCAAAGTATAACCTCCTTACAGGTACAACAAACTTCCTGAGATGAAGGAAATAACCTTTTTGTTTCATGGTTTGATTACAAAAACTATCAGACAACTGTGAAGGGGGATTTGCAAAATGTCCTCATTATAATGAGTCTGTTACATGTATAGCAATTCTTTAAGGTTCCATTTTGTCAGGATTTTAGGACCTTTAAATCTCAAGGCAGGCAGGCAGGGAGCAATGTGAGGTGGAAATTCGAGCATGAAATACCATTTGCTCAGTGAAGCTTCATTTTTAATCACTTTGATGCAAAGGTGTAGAATTCCCTAAGTATTGGCTTTGGCTTTCCAGTTCAGTGATCTAAACTATCATCTAGAAAACATTACACATATGAGGGTCTTACACAGGGCAAGGGAGGTTTTACAGGGCTAATGATAAAAATCTATCCCAAGATCCTCTTTCATGAATGCTGGGTGAGATATTTTAAAGCTTAGATTCTGATCGACGTGATGTGTCTAGTGTCTCTTATGAGAATTTTTATAATGTAAGACTTGCATTTTCATCTTGTTCTCTCTGTTATTATTTTTGAATGAGAGGTAATCGATAGAAGCACTTTGATGATAGATCATGATTATAAATCATAAGAAAAATTATCATTTGGTCTTCATTATTTATGATATTATATATCTGATAACTCCTTTCAATGCACATATGAAAAAGTATGAAGAGATATTGATCTTAATCTCAAAGTGTATAAATAATCACTTTTTGATGAACATCTTAGCACTTGTTTTAATAGAAGGCTAATGATGTAAAGTAAAATATCTGATTCAGACCATGTAAATGCATACTAACATTCTATAAATGTGTAAATACATGAAGGAAAGATCTATGAAAATGACCGTCCCCCTATAAAGTAAGCTTACAGTCTCACTATCACTGTATTAAAGCATGTACATGTATAAAACTCTTGATACCCGAGTAGTATACCGGTAGGCTTTTAAGTTAATACATGGCATTGTGATACATGTATACATGTAGAGCCATGACATATTCAATATGCCTGATTTTGTCAGTTATTCAGTCGACCTTTAACTAGGTCAAGGTACACTGGACATAAGTTTGCTGAGATTTCGATGTCAGCATGTAAAGGAAACATGCCATCATTAGATTCTGGACGTTGAAACCTAATTACGATGTGATTTCTAAATTTCAGAATGCACTGTGAGCAGCAGTACATTATTCTCAAAAATGTTAGTGTTGAAACACTATAAAATGGCAGTATTAAAATGTGCCTGTTATGAAGTAATTTTGTACAGGCTATAATTGTAAGTGAGTACTCGAGAGATTACCTCATAAACCTAGACAAATTTCCCTCTATTATTTGTATGTAGCAAGGCCTACATATTAAAGCTCAAGTCCACTCCGATTTTCAAAAATTATAACATGTTGTAAATAAATCAAAGGTTTAAACTGCCAAATATCACGGGCGTACTTCAATCAGGTGATTTTTAAGAGCGATTTTTGTTTCGGGTATTTTGAGCAAAACATTTATATTGCTGTACGGATGTGACGTATGCTCCTCACAACGAAAGTGCCAGCGGTATACATTCTGACAATAGGCTATTTTCGTGATGTAACCAAATTTAATGCATACGTCTTTGTGAAGTGCCTCTATACAAACTATTTCATTCACCTGATAAGAATAATAGTGTTTCATTATTCTTATCAGGTGAATGAAATAGTTTGTATAGAGGCACTTCACAAAGACGTATGCATTAAATTTGGTTACATTACGAATCTGTGTTGTGAGGACCCTACGTCACAACCGACTCGATCATTAACTTGTTTTTTGCTCATTAAAAAAAATCATTAAAAATAAATCTGAGCACCATTTTCCAAAACCAAGTTATATTTGGGCTTTTTAGATTTTTATCTATCTAATCAGCTCAACTTTTCAGTGGAGTGGACTTGTACTTTAAGTACATTTTAAGTGGATGGAAAAAAATATTAATAATATTGATTTTACAGAACATATTTCAATCATTTAATGATAATATGAATATTAAATCACTAAAGAACAATCACTTTCGTGGTTTGGTACTAATGGTAGCTTCTTTTGTTGTTCTCCAAAAGTTACCCTTTTCGAGGTAGAATAACCGATTCCTTCACCCGCAAACTAATAAAAAATGGAAAAATGGAGGGAAAAAAGTGAGTGATAAAATGCAAACGGATATGAACAATTGGGCCAAGTGACAGTTATGTGTATCTTCATTTCTCATCAATGGGCGGGGTTGATGACAGAATGTTACGCATGATGACACACTTGTTTATAACTTTATGTAGGTCATTCACATACTTCACATATGTTCGCACCTGTCTCTCTCTCTCTCGAGTTTTGTATGTGTATGAACAAGAGATGGAATGTTTCATCAGATTATTGATGTTGAAAGTGATAGTGAAAGTTTGATTAACAAAAATATAGGTCAAAATAATGAGAGTACAGTCTATTCACAAATATCATGAAATTATTATGATTGTCTGTCCATACTGTAGGCTGAATGTAATTATGATCTTCAGATACTTTTTCATTTTGGATGATTTTAATATTGTTTTCAGTCATTACAGTTTTATACTTGGCAGTCACCTCAATATTATACATATATATATTTGTAAAATGTCAGTGAGAATTAATCTCTCTCTTTCTCTGAAATTTTGCCTTCGGATGATGATGTTCAGATCATCTGTCATCTAATCCCCCAATCCCCACTTAAAAAAAATGTCCTCAATGTACATACTTATTATTTATTTTTTCCTCAATATACATATATGATTTATTGATTTTAAGGCAAGTCCAAGCAAATTTTTTCCATATATTACCAACCAAATCTAAGATTTTAGTATATCTGATAACTGTATCAAGCTGATAGCTGTACTAAAACTTGTATCAGAAAAAAAATAATAAAGTATTTAAAATGATATGTCAATTGACTCTATTCATATCCATGATTCCATCTTATACTTGGTAACTTATGGGACATACCTTGGGACTAATGGGACTTGTCCATTTCTAAACCAGGAGACTCCTCGTTTGTAGGCACCAAGGTGGGTAGAATCAGGGAGATGATAGGAAGGAGATGAATCTTTATTATACGACATTCCAGGGGTATTAAGTAAGCTTAGTTTGCTGCAATTGATCCTCCAAACTCCTGATAAGCAGCGCTCAGACAGCCGCTCGGTACCCGGAGGCTATGAAAGTTACGCAACAATGAGTGCTCGGTCGTAAATCAGAGCGATAACGCTGGGGTTGGCAGTGCTTTGAAGTCCCATGCTCTACACCGCCGATTTTGGCATTCTTGCCATCCCTCCACTGTTTTGGGTAATACACTAACATCGATATCTACACATTCTGGCTGCGCAGTCACTCAAGCCTGTGCATATCATACGCGCAGTGGTTGTATCCGAACGCGGTGATATACAAAGAAGTCCTACGGTTTTCGAAACGTCCAAATCCGACCAGATATAGCCAAGTTACACGTTAGGTTATGATTATTTTGGAAAATATGAAGATGAATATTGATGGACATTTATTCAACCTTGCGCTATGATGTGCTTATTTTGATATATTTAGAAGGAAAGAGGAGATTGTAAACGTTATACTGATACCAGTCCCATATGTGTGTTTTTGCGTGTTTTAATGTGACACGACTCTGAAGTCTGTCAAAATTCTTGAAACTTTGCATTAAATATATATATATTTATAATCAGACAACTTTTACCCCATATTGTATTAAGTTTTCCGTAGCAGGAACTCCACAGATACAGATGGTTGTTTCCCCAACTCTCAATTTCCCAATCTTTCAGGTAAAAAAACAAATTTCCTGCCAGGCTTTGGGACTGAATCTCAGGAGCACAAACGGTCGCCATTTTTCATCCCTACGCTGAGCGAAGGCGCAGTCACTCCTCGCCTGTCACTTGCTTCAAAGAAATTTACGAGCTCGCGCTCGAGCGGCAGTAACTCGGATTAGTTGGGATTAGTTAGGAAAACATTCTGCAGTGTCGGCGCTAAGGATGGGTTCAAAGGGAATACATCAACATTCACCTCCTTCCTATCATCTCCCTGGTAGAATACAAGAAGGTTGGTAGCCTATATAACTAGAGATCAAGACAAGCTCTAGATTCCAGTGTCATCTTCCAAGAGTATCAGAAACAGCTGTGTTATGGCTACGCCCAGTTTCATCCTATACCCCAGACATGATAAGTGTAGTCTTACACTCTTACTGCACAGACCCTGAACTTTAAAACTAGTTTGTCGCTGGATAGACTCATTATAGCTAGTTTTATGTTAAAGTAGAAACGGATTCAAATACAATATTATATTAATGGAAAGCTTATGACCTAAAGAAAATGAAAAGTGCCATATCTTTTCCCTAAAAACACATATGTGACCACAATCAGACATTTAACTTTGAATCTTGGCATCCCCCTCATAAACAAAACCGAAATCATACACATTGGGCGGTTTCGGTGATGACGTAGGCGATTGGGGTCAGATTGGGGTGATTACTTCCGCATTCACACAACACCGTACGTATCACACACGCTAGACGGTCGACAGCAGCCATACTCTCATCAATTTTAATTATTTATCATCCATTCAAATGAGTGAAGTTAGGCCAGTTAGTAACTTGGATGTACAATATTCATCGTCTGAATCCAGTGACGATGATAGTGATGGCATCGATGGGCCAGTTAGAACAATTACAGAATACCCTACCACGGTTTCACGGCCGGGGCAGAATTAGAACCAACAGTCTGACAAAGGGGACTTTTAGATTGCACGACGTGGACTGCCACATGGACATCCTTTTAAGGCAATGTGACGTCCTTTTAAGGCACTGCCGGGCACTGACAGTGCCTTAAAAGGAAGTCACATTGCCTTAAAAGGATGTCCATGTGGCAGTCCACGTTCTCCAACTACCAACGACCATCGACCAACATTAGTCTAAGCACAAAGCTATTTTTTCTTTTGTATTTTTAGCACGAGACATTCCACTATTATAAGCACAAAACTATTATTTTTCTTTTGTATTTTTAGAACGAGACATCACTTGTTGATTAAAAAAGCACAAATTATATTTTTCTTTTGTATTTTTAGAACGAGACATCAGTCTTAATTGTCGATTAAAATATCTGATAGGGTCTTTGACAGCAGACTAAGCGGTGTAAGAGCTACTAACTATAGCGGGTACAAGGTACATACAAATAGGTGTGTGGGACTATACACAGGCTGGACTTTTTGCGTTACTGAAATAGTGCTCAGAATTCAACTAATTCATCTACTAAATGACCATAATAGACAAGAAACAAGTCAAAGGTAAGGACAAGACTCAGTGCTTATCAATATAACAGAAATTTTGGATGAAATATCATCAGGAAAGCCATCTAAATTTGTCACAAATTAGCGACGAACACACCAAATTCAGCGCTGCAATGACGGACAAACGGCGTAAAATTCAACTGTTCATCCACCGAATGAATACGAACACTTGCATTATACAATCTTCAATACCTGTATCACCATTATCGCAAACAATAAAATCACAGTCTATATATCTACTGCTAATATATGAAGACTAACAATATGGTAGGGTATTCTGCAATTAAGCCGGCCAGTTTTCGATAGCACGAATGATCACCGGCAATATTAGTTATTACTTAGACATGCATATCGTGTTAATTTTCATTGATTTCTTTCATCTGTATAATTTCTTTCATCAGTTTTATGTAATAAGGAACATTACACTTTTTTCTTTTTAGTTTATCTTTATTTAATTCAAAGAACAGACATGCAAAACAATCAAAACATGCAACAAACTTATACGGCAAAAGCCATAGACTCCATGTAGTGGGTACGAGCTTTTGTTTGTTTGGGACAATCCCCAATCGCCCACGTCACATTATTTTGGGCGATTTATTGGTCTCATTTGGGCGAGAAAATCAATGATGAACAATTCATGTTTTTGGGGTAGTTTTTTGGTTGTTACGACCTGATTGATTATCATAAAAATCTGAAATATTTTTTTTTTAATTACTGAGGTCATAAGCTTTCCATTAAGATAATATTGTATTTGAATCCGTTTCTACTTTAAGCTTGAAAAATTATATGCATCAAATTGAATCACCTATGAGTCCATTATTAAATAACAAGATTGGTATACATGTAGATAAAAAGGTTTGGTTCTGGTCAGTTTGTGAAATACACAGGGATTACAGGCATGTATTTTGAAGATGTATTTCGAGCAGTTTATTTCAAGACAATTCTTATTACTGACATTCTCTTCACTACTTTAAAATACTGGGTGAGTGGGTATGAGTTGGTCTACTAGGTGTGTAATGCATTGTCAGACTCTTTATATTGCTTTAGAATTGGGATAATTACACTTTTAAAAATTGTTATCCATCCTCTTCTCCAAGACGCTCTATGGAGTTGTTTGTGGCATCACATACAAATTCATGTCTGTCTTTGCAGACTATGCATGCAATTGAGCATGTTGTGATAATGAGCTCCCTGTAGGTGATTTAAGGTCAACACTTGACCTCAGCAGTACATGACCCAGTGACCTTTGACTGGAAATAAACAGGGTGGTTTGTTTATGAAAGTATCCCATGGTTACTTGCTAGTCTTCAGGTACAGGCCTTGTTGACATTTTACCAAATTCCATGTAGTGACTTTGGACCTAACTAAACATTTTCAGTCGCTGTATGTAAGGCTACAGGTTATGAGTTATGGGCCTATTAACAGCTAGCCAAGTGAATCTATTTGATTGAAAATTTAAAAAAGAGCTGTGAACAAAAGAGTGTTTTCTTCAAGTCAAGCTTTCACTGTATTACAAACACAAGCATTAATCAGATTTTATAATTAGCATGACCAGTCAAATGTGTCCCAGTGCAAGAGATTAGAGTTTCAAGACATGTTGAATTTTCTCTATAGCACAAATCAGCCAAATATGACATCTACGTGTTGGAGCTGTAATAATCATTTTTGATGTGTAGTTGTTGGCTAATTTAGAATTTATGTTCATAAAAGGTGAAAAATGAATTATTTAAGTTTTTATATTTATGGTAGAATTACATGTAGGTCCCTGTATTTGATTTGGATGTTACATTTACCATTATCAGCTGTACCTGAAGACAAATGTAGAGTGTTTAAACAGCATTTCCTCAGTGACCTTTGGAGTTTTGAATACTTGATAGGGAAATGGATATGTAGTGCTCCCATAGGCCCATGCAGGACCATCAAGTATTCATCCTATATCTCCTTGAGTGGATGTGACTTGAATTAGAAGGTAGGCCTACATACATCTCATCTTCTTTATACATGTAGGCCTACAGGTATCTATACAGATTAAGGGACTGTTTTTACCATGGATGTGAACCTATGGGGAGATGCCCCCTCCCATGTGTTTGTTATTCACCCACCCCCCCCCCTAAAAAAATGGTACTATCATACTTTCAACTTCAAGTAGGCCTATATTTTATAATGACGGATGTACATGTAGCTAAGAGAGAGACATATGTAGCTACATCATGTATTAGTACCTGTGCTACTGTTGCAACAAATAATTCACGTATGGAAACCTGATGTTCACTAAACCGGCTAAATGGCTTAAAAACGTGTCCCATCATCATTTTGAGTCCTCACACATGTACTTCCCTATATCTAGCAAAATTACGAGCCACATCGTTGGCCTCTGACATGTCTCACAGCTCAGAAGATGGTCAATGATCTTGTGTTAATCTGTGTTAGGTGCTCAAGAGTCAAAACCATACCTTGAAGAACAAGTGTTTTAAAAAATCATGAGAACTTGTATACAAATTGTATAAACGATATTGAAAATACAATATAAAGAGAGATGGAGAAAAGAGATAAAGTAGAATTACAACTTCTTGAGATATTGATTAATCACAAGGGAATTGGAAGAAAAAAAAATCAGCAGTGAGCAATGAAGAAATGCTACTCTTGAAATAATTCTTTTCTTGAAGAAAAAACGGCCGCTGCAAAATATCAAAATATACCATTGTGCAGAGATACGTTTATTACTCCCACTGCTCTGTGGAAGATCTATAGAGACGATAGCCTCAACAACAGGTGGTCTCTGATCCTTACTGGATTGATGGACACATTATATTAAATTGGCAGCTTGATTCATATCATATCAAGCATTACCATCCAATAAAAAGGTTGGGTGTTGGATGCAAGTCCTGCATATTTTATGTTATTTTGGCCTCCTGCTGGATACTTGCAGATGATGGAAAGATGGAAGTGCGTCAGATATTGTTAGAAATCTCCTGTGATGTATTTGATACATGTATGTAATTAAAATCTTATGTCACATTTGTGTGGATGTAATGATAATGACAATGATATTTGATTGTACACTAATACATGTACCATATTATTTAATACTGCAATTGTAATGATATCTGCCCTTCTTACATCAGAGACAGCTCTATCTAGCACCCCCTCCCTCTCTCTCTCTCTCTCTCTCTTTTAATGAGATGAGGTTCCACCCCCTAAAAATGATTTGAATTGAATTGAAATTCACCCCTATTATGGTGCATACATTACTTGAAAAGGACATTTTGTGTTAACAATGTAAAAGTGATAGTCAAACCTGCTTTAGTGACCACCTGTCTACAAAGACCACATTTTTGTTTCCCTTGAAAATGGTTTCTCATCGGTCGCTATAGACAGGTTTGACTGTGGGCTTGTCTTCTAATGTATTTTTACAATGAAGCGTGGCAGCTTTACAGAGGCAAACTTTTGAAGCCATGACACAACTTACAACTAAGTGAGCCATCATAAAGAGCAGGAAGGAGGAAGGATGTGAAACATTTCCTCATGCTAATTTCAATTTAATATTGTTGATTTTTAAAATCCTTTTCCGTATGAATGACATTTGAAGATAATAGCAGACAGATTGAGCTGTCTTTTCCTGCTTAGACAGTGTTTATTCTACAGACTTTTTTTTTCCATTGGCATGGACACTTGTGGTTTGTATGTGACATTGCAAGAAACTCTGGAATATGATTATTATGCTGAAATTGAATCTACCAAACAAGATGCTATTGTTTTTATGTATAGAAAAAAAAATAAGGTGAAGGTCATTTTTAACTTTGTTAAATGTTTAAAATTTTGAACAATAACTCAAATATATAGATCACAATGACTGAACTTGCTAATAATAATAAAGGGTATTTGCTCAAGAACAATAGATTAAACTATTGAGTTTGAAGACTCAATGCATTGAAGAAATGAATAAGAAAAATGAGTGCAGCTGCCTCTAAGAAATATTGTACCTTCAGCCAAGAAAATGTGATTTATGATTGTTTATTTAAATAATATACCACTCAAAAGAAACTTTTCTAGAGCATTAGAACATCCTGTGTTTATTCTACAATAAACAAGAATAATTGAAGTATTTGTGCAGGTTGTCATTCCCTTCCGCGTGGCTCTTAGCTGTCTCCACTTTCTATTCAAGCATGTTGGCTATTCTTATTACCGGTACATGCATATTTAAACATGTCGGTAATAAAGGAAAAGTATTGCTGACATGAATGTATGGATGCAAGTCAGGCAGTTGAAGTTTGACGACCATTATTAAGGTTTACTGCGTAATAAATGAGTCACGTTTTTAAATACATGCAGATTGCATTAAGTAGGAACATGCTTTGATATTAAATGTATGTTGCCTAAGGGTACATACTACATTTTGTATGTACGTAATACTAGGAAGCATTTATTGATGATAGGCAGCAGAGGGGCCTTCAATGTAGTTTATTGCGCATAATCTCTTTTAGATGCAAATACATGTGTACATTTACATGTATGTTAATGTCTGCCATGTAATTTTTGTTATGGTCAGTGATCCTTGAAAACATTTTAAGCTAAATGATTTAGCATCATATTCATATCTATAGTGGTCTTCACGGGTTTCACAGGGAATATAATAAGTTAGAATTTGTTGCTTTGGACCATTGACATGTTCTGTATTATGTCATAAAACTGGAAGAAACAGAAATTTATTGAGTATACATGTATTGTAAGGTGCTGTGATATAGAGGTATCACCCATAGCTGGTTTTACAGCTAGAGCAAAATTTCAGAATGCCTGATATGGTTAAGGGATAACTCTCAAAGGTAGCTGGTACAGCACTATCAGCAAGTTATGCTAATCATTTTGTCTCTTCGTTTTTCCCCTCCTGTTTGTCCCATCCTGTTTGTCCCAAAATCACAGGAGGACATGGGTCTCACCGATCAGAAGGCAGCCCCTCTCCGCTCCAGGGATATGAAGATGAAGAGAGACATGGTGCTTCAATACATGAAGAGACAAGGTCCATCGGCTGCGGTAAGTACAGGAATCCTTAGGCCTTCAAAGGCATCTCTGGAAATCTCAAGACATATGGTTTGATCCTGACTTAAGCGCAGGCTGTGGTGGCAATTGCTTCATGGAAAAATTTCCAACGCCAACCAAATTCTGTACTTCATTTAGGACAAAGACTAGACTAAAGCTTAGAAACCTACCTTAAAATGCAACCGCAGCCATAACCCTAACCCTAACCCTCACCCTGTATATCTTTGATGAAATAAAGACTGGAGCAAATATTGGTAGAGGAAATGTCATGTCACCATGTATTTCACCATATTGCTTTCAAAGGGATTTTTACTTTTATTTTTGAATGGGAGCAGATGGGAAGTCAGAGCAATAGATGACACAAAGTGAAAGTGACAATGCCAGAAATTCCATGTAATAAATGGGGAGAAAGTGTAAGAATGATGCTATAGTCACATGACAGCTTTATCAAATTCCTTTGTCATCACATACTTGTTGATCATTAAATCATGTATTACAACTGCAGATTTTGGAAGGGTAGATCTCCACAATACTCAAAATCCATGGGCACTGTCTATTTTTTATCCAGGCTCTAGCCCCTGTTAGTCTGCACATAGCTCCTGAATTTATGGCGTTAAGGGCAGTTTTTTGTTGGAAATTGTAAATAGAGTGACCCTTCCCCCAGCATTTTATATATTGAATAATTTGAATAAAGTATTTGTACATATAAAGATATTGTTGAAGTTACAACTGGCAGAATAGTATGAAGACATTGTGTGTTAAATTTCTTCAATTTCAAAATTTAAACAGTGCTTATTTCTTGAAATGTACATCTATTCCTGTCAAATGTTAATTTTCTGCCAGACATGACAATATAACGATCAATCCACTGTGCACAGTGTGGATGGTATGGATGAGGGAGGATGTCTGCGTGAGAGCAATGGCAATAATTATTGTGTACCTCAGGAGGGAGATATAGTCATGCCAAGACTTGGGGATGTAGGGAGAGCAATCAAGCATTATTATGTATCTTAGGGGGAAGATATTCAGCGTGTCCACACACAAAACAATTTATCCCGAAACTCTATAACGAAACGTCGTATAAAGAATCATCGTATAAATTCCAGGGTGTCCACACACAAGAAACGTCGTACAAAGAATCGTATAAATTCCAGGGTGTCCACACACACAAAGTAATCCCGAAACTCTACAGCGAAATGTTGTATAGGTGCGCAGTTTGCTACTGCGGTCATAAAATGGAAGCGGAAATGAGAGGTCAGGTCTCCATTCGCGCGAGGTCACGTTAAGCCCCGCCCAGTTATACCATTCTAGTTCGACTAGTTATAGTACTAGTTACGTCCACACACAATACATTCCGTGATTAGGCGTGATTAGACGTGATTCTTTATTGAGTTATAGTTCGAAACGATGCCCAAACCCGCATTTCGTTATACGACGTATCATTAGTAAGCGTCCACACACACAATTTCATCGTATAACTATCCCGAAACGGTATAACTAATCACCCCTAATCACGGAAAGTGTTGTGTGTGAACACGGGGTCCCATACTTTAACTTGGTGGTATATGGGAAGCAATATCAATACTGTGTACCTTAGGGGGAAGATCTTCCTACTTTGTCTTGGGGTAGTAAGGAAAGCGATAACAAGATGATATACCTAAGGGGAAATATGTCTGTGCTTTATCTTAGGGGTGTATGGAAAGCAAACATGTGTTTGCTTGATGATTGACTTCTCAGTCTGGAGATAGAGGGGCTTTGGATTAGGGGTTTAGAGAGCTTCGATCTTGTGTATGATGCTTACACCGTTTTTTCTTTAAAGGGACTTAATAAGGCCTGTTCAGATATGTGGCGGCAAACCCCACATTAAATATAACCCTGCGGTTTATTAGTGTTTAGATGAAGTCGGCAAAATCGCGCCACACATGGTAATGAGATGCGCAGTACTGATCATATTTAGTTAATTTATGCTTGTTAAGCATTAATCTCAACTAGCATGAAAAAACATTGCCGCCAGGATATTATTGGTGCTGCAGCGTTTTTTTTTTTACCTCCTCAGAATTGGCGTTCATTTCTACACAAAAAACAGTTGTTTTTTTTTTACGAGGGTTGGCTGCGCATATCTGAACAAGCCTTAAGTGAATATTTAGTGTGCAAAATCAATCTACATTAACTTGGATGACAACCAAAACACCCAAAACAAACAAACAGATGAAACAAACAAAACCAGGATTCAATATTTTCCTCTAAAAGATTCGAAATGTTGATAGGTGGGTCATTTCCATCCTGCTAGTGTTTATACATGTATTGTAGCTAAAGCGAGAAAATCAGATTTGAAGCACTACTGCTCTATTCAAAGATGGCTATTGAAAGCAATTTTCTTCAATCTCAAGATCTAATACCAGAATGAATTGCTACAGCCATCAAAGCTCTGACTTGATATCAAGATTTATTATTGACAAGGCACTGCCCACATTCGAAGCCATCCGTCAAGGCATAATTTAACATGGATTATTGATGATTTATGTCTTCCTATACTTTGAGCGAACACTTAAAGGTTATATCTCCAGTGTAAGATTTAATCACTTGATCCATTATACAAGTTAATATCTGGAGTGAAAGCATATTAAAACACCTTGATTTCATTCATCAGCCCCGAGCAGGATTAAGATCGATTGGTTGTTTTACCCGAGTGCTAAGGAACTAAAGAGCTTGAAGAGAAGAAGATTGAGTACCGGTACCGGTAGTGGTAAAAGGGAAAACTTAGGGGCAAGCATTCTAAAAGTCTATCAAATAAAATGAGATGTGCATAGTACATTTCATACATGTATTTCTGTATTTTATAAATCATAGATCAAACTCAAAGTGTGCTTGTAGGAGCCAGTATTGGGCATGTTTATGTATTTTATCCACCAAATATTGCTACTTGCTATTCAATTTTTTTTACACACAAAGCTATTTTACTTTTTTTTTTTGGGGGGGAGGGGGGGTTGCAGCTTGTTTTGTTTTTTTAAACAGGAGAATAGAAGGTTTGTTTGGGCAATTAAAATCATTATGTTCGGAATGGGCCATCGGTGCTTCAGTTTTAGCAGTCCAATTTAAAACCTGAAACTAACAAACCCATTTTTTTTTTTTTGCACTGTCCAGGGGCGGAACGACTCCCAGATGAAGCCAGGTGACTATGTGGTCGAACTGCACAGCACTGCTGCTAGTGACACCGGCAGATACCACTCTATCCTCAGCTCCCTGCGTGTGTCTCTCACCAGTAACCCTATCAGTTGGGTTCAACAGTTTGGAGAGAAGGGGCTGGATGTCATCCTCAAAATTCTTGCTGAATACAATCAAAGGTTTGTCTCCTATAAAACTGGTATTCACATTGTTTACATGTGTATGTAGATCTTTAAAAATATGGAAGCCATCCTTATATGTGTATCTAGTTCACTTCAATACTTCAATATCTAATTCACTTCAATAGATCAAGTAAAATTTTAGTAGTAGGTATTTGAAAGTACAAGCACAATCCAGTAAAGAATAGAACGTTATGATTTTAAAGAAATGAAAATGGTATTTTATTGATATTAAAGCTTCCATCACGTTTTTCAATGTTTTCTGACCCCATACATAACAAATATTTCAATATAAATAGATATATTTTCTTTTGATGTGTATATATTATCGCTATCACTTTTTTATTAGACCTCCCATAATTCTTGTTTTTCTCTTTTTTCCTTTGACAACTCTTCTTGTTATAATATCTCTGCATTTAGGGACGGAAAGAAGTTTGCAGAAGTGAGGCACGAATGTATAAAATGCATCAAGGCGTTCATGAACAACAAATATGGGATCCAGACGGTATTCTCCAAAGTCCGGGCCATTATTCACATAGCATCAGCATTGAATCCACAGTACGAGAACATGATGGTGGATGCCACAAAGCTGTTAGCTGCTGTCTGCTTTGTACCTCCAGATGGGTGAGTAGTGATAGACAGATGGTAGAATGATGAATGAAGAGATGCAAGCAGAGATCTGATATATGTATTTTTTAAACACCAAAATTTGTCGTTGCATGAAACTTCAAGGATGCGCTGGGAAATCTTGCTGCAAAATGATTGTTTAGTTCTTATTAAGGTTCTGTGGCTTTAGGTTATCAACTGTCATGTCTTCAGCAGAGATTTTGGAAAATGAACTCTAAACAAAATCTTGCATAGTTAATCTTTAAAAGTCAAACGTAAGAGAGTTGTTGGTATGGTTCCCTTTCATACATGTTAACTGACTATCTCTAGAAAGGAAGTTTGTATTTAGCAGAGATGTGGGAAATGAACTCTCAAAAGTTTCATTGCAGAGTTAGTAAGAAAGGACGTCTTGGCATGGTTCTTTCTTAGGTTACTAATTTTCAATGTGAATTAGGTTGTCTTTCAGTAGAGATTCGGTAGGTGATTGCATGGACCTGTTTTGATAAGGTCAATGCCCTATAGTTCAGAAATGATGTCAGACCTTATAACTCTGAAAAAAATAAGGTTATCTTGCAAACAACACTGGCAGCGGGCTCCGTAGGCTACATGGCCGATGGAGTTCAGAAAGAAACCAATAGCAACACTTTTAAAAGCAAATAAACATACTGCTAACTTCCACATATTTTGCAAGGTTATTGGTTATCTGCTATCCATTATTTGGGCAGACAGAGGTCGTAAAGTAAACAAATAACACATTTATGAACAATAATACAAACGAATAAAACAAAAACAACATCCACATGTTATTGAAGGTTATCTATCTAGTTGTGCTGTTTGGTAGTGGTGCCACATTGCTCTGTTCGTACTTCCTCTATCAACTTCCACCTCCCTCACCCTCTCTCGCTTTAGTTTTGTTTTGACTCGCAGTAAAGCCACAAAAAAAAATTGCATACAAATAATGTGTTTAATGTGATTATCAGCTAGTATACATAACAAACAGTTAAGCAAATACCAATTACAAACAAGAAATTCCTTACAGGCAGTTACAGGTCTGATAAGCTGTGGTCTGAAAAATACATGAACACATCTTTCATCGATCTACAATCTGGCACTAATGGGTGAATTCCTGAATGTTCTAATGAGATTTCCCTTCCCTTTCACCTGTGAAAACATAACAGTGATCGCTTTGTACACTCCTCTCTCTCTCTCTCTCTTGCTTTCTGTACGTATCTCCTCATGCTTCCTCTACATCTTTAAATCCATTTAAGGTGGGTTTTTGTTGTTGCTGTGTTTCCCTTCATTCCCCCCTCTCTCTCTCTCTCTCTCTTTCTCTCTTTCTCTCTTTCTCCTTCCCCCTACTCTTTCCCCTCTCTCCATCTCTCGCTTTCTATCTCTCCTCTCTTTATCTTTTTTCTTCCATTCTTTATGCACCCTTCTCTCTCCCAGTCTCTCCCCCATTTTAAATGTACGTCTTCCTTTCTTTCTCTTTAAACCCCTCTTTTCTTCTCTTTTTCCCTTTCTCATTTAGTTTCCTTGTTGCCCTCTCTTACTCCTTTCCATCCATTCCCTTCCCATCTGCTACCTTCTTTCTCCATCACTCTTCACTACACATAACAGCTGATTATGAAGAAATAATTTATTACCCAATATTAAAAACAACTTATCTGACCCCCACCCGCCTCCTTCTCCCCCTTCTCTCTCTCTCTCTCTCTCTCCCCTCTCCCCTCTCTCCCCCTCTCTCCCCCTCTCTCCCCCTCTCTTTCTCTCTCTTTCTCCCCCTTTCTTCCTGTCCCTATATCTTGCCATTCACCATACCTAACAGCTGATTGTCAAGAAGTCGTTGATTATCCAATCATTACACCACATCCTTTTCCTCATGGTTGTTCAAGATAGTCTGATTGTAGGATAAGCCTTTTGTCATTGAACTTGAACAAATAGCAATCCTTGTCACAACATGACCTCCTTTTAAAGATTACGGTACTTGGCAATAAAGCAGAACAATAGCTTACATTGCTGATGCATTTCCACTTGTGAACATAAATAATATTTATTCATGTAATCATAGCCATGATACTGTAAATAGGAAGTTTTTTTTACCTGTTGTGTCAAGAAACTTTTGTGAATTGCAAATATTCAGTGTTTTTTACCTTTTCTAATTTGCTAAATTCATGGTATGACAAATTTATAAAAATGGACAACTTGCAAATTTTTGTGAAGTTTCATGCACACGAAAATTTCTGGATTGACAGTATTCAATTAAAAAGATAAAAGTCTACACCAAATACAAAGTACTCCTATATTTATAAAGCATGATTCAAGGAATGCCTTGCTTTATTGATATGTTGACAAGTTTTTTGTTTTCAGCATAGTATCAAGTTGCATATGTGATGCGAAACATGATATGATCTAAACATTTTCTACGTTGCTATTGATATTCTTAAAGAAAAAAAAAGAATTATGCATATGGATGCATTTTTGAAAATCTTTTCTGTAAACATACATTTACAATACGAGCAACAACGACTCTTAGAGCAGTCTGGCCAATCCTCACTAATCACATTCTTGATGTCATTTTTCTTCATGGACGCTAATAAAAAAGTATGTACTCTACATACTTCAATCATTATAAATTGATGTATTCTAAATTTCAATGATGCAGTGCATTGCTATCGTGGCATATTTTCAGCTCATAAAAAAGCAATACATGTCTAAATATCGAAACAAAATACACATCATTTTATGGTTACAGTTTTATGATGGACCGTCTTTGTGGTCAAAATGATTAAGTTTCTTCAAATTAATCATGAAAGGCTTTCGCTTTCAATATAAGAATAAGATCACTTGAAAAACAGAGGAGGAATTTGTGATCATATGGTGTAACGCAAGAAGTAGGAGTAGATTTCATGTAAATGACACATTGGAATTCAATCGCCAGTCAGTCAGACCGCAGCGTGTGCGATAATGAGGCTGTACGGCAATTTTTATTCAGATTCTCGTGCGGTGAAAAGCTCGCTTACAACGCTCTCGTAAAACACGAGACCAACCACGGGATTTTGGTAGCATCATTTTGTCGTCCTCATACGGCTTACAGTGCAATTCATCATGGCGGAATCATGGGGTAAGTCAATCTCTGAAATTTTCGCTGTTCTTTGACACCAAATTTGCCCAAATTAATTAGATTTTTGGCCTACTTTTATCGCAAACAAAAAGAGCGTTTTTTAGTCCTCGGAAATTAACTACTCATTACATAGTGTCGTATTTTGCTTGTTCCTGACTGGTATTGATAATATTATTTCGAATTTTTGCATCCTACGTCGACTTTGATAACCAGTCCATCGTTTGATGTTGAAAACATGTAGATGCAAGTAATATTTGAATAAGAAATATGCCCAAATTATTTGACTATATTTTGGAAATCTACCGGAAGTAGACGGAAAATGATTCGAAACCGCGGGAAATTGCTATGGCTACGGCTTTTCAGTCAGGAATGGCGGGGTGTCTTGTGTGTCGCTGTGCCATTGTGTGGCGCATACAGCACAAATTTATGTAGTCCCATGTGTATATATTTTTGTCAGCTTTTTAGTTTTTGTTGTCGCGAATCGACAGCAATGTAAATAAATCGACTGCTCATTAGTCATTGCTATTCATTATAAATCTAGATCAAATGATATGTTTTATAAGTATATTTCCAAGGGCTTATATAAGCATGGTTAGACAAGTATCAAGACCAAGGGGTGTGATCGAATTGTAAAGAACTTGAATCCTGAGCTGAGCTGGATATAGACAGAAATAACCGTCTGGTATGGGTCATTCTTTAATAAATCTGACATTTGTTGACATTCCCCATACACAGACGGTAACCAATACGGCTCGCAACGGGGGGAGAGATTGAGCCGATTGTGCAGCACTTGTTACCCGAAACTTTCTCCCACGATTTTCCTTATTTAGATCTAATTTTCTGATTTATAAATCAGATAGAAATCAAATTTGTATTTTTTCTCCTATGTACAGTTGTATAAGTTTTATTACCTATTTCTAAATGCGAAATTTACGGACTTACGTATATGAATTATCCAATTGTTTATCTCAGAACCATGAAACGGCATTCGAACTGGTAATCTATGACATGACCCGCCCGATATATTTCGGGTCAACCGACCAAAACAAGCCCAATGGCCAATCAGAGCACGTGTTTGATATTGGACTTATGAATATTCAAACATCACCGGCTCAAGCCGGGCTGACTCATACGTAGCTATTGGACGTTCGAAAAGAAAAAATGAATATTCATCAACTCAAACCAAGATGGCTGACAACAAATCATGTTGGCTACAAGACTTTCTCGGATTAATCATTAATTTAGGATCTAAATGAGCAAGCTATCGTAAGTCAAGTATATATTTCCGGGTTATTTATTATTTGTTATAATACTCAGTGTAATATTGCAGCCAAAATGAATATGTGAAGACGTAAAAGTGAAAAACTCGTTGCATATCTCATTCATCGCGGTCCGGCCGAACCGAACCATTCGTTCCGCACACTACCCCATACGCCGTACTTCAGTCTATGTATAGAGGCGGTCAGAGGAGCCAGATGCAATCTCAGCGGAACAACCGTCGATATCAGAGACTGAAGCTTTCGGTCTAAGCTGGATATTATTAAAATTACAAATTACAGGATAATTAATTATATTAATTTAGGGATTCTTAAACTTTGGTTCTGCCTTCTGGTCAACTCAAACTTTACAACCAGCCATAGAAATAAGCAGCATTTCCCTTGTGCGAGTTGTATTATGATAATGAACAGAGCAGAATTAAAACAAAAGGCCAAAGTTAAACACTTACATTTAACAACTTGTGCACATGTGGAAAAATGAAGGAAAACTTCATGAATCTGACACTTGTAATTTATTTTCATTTAAAAGATAAATTTGAATGCAAGTCAGTTTTGTCTACCATAAATGGCTTGCTACTTTGATCAGATCTTTTCAAATCCCCATACATTGAACTAAGCCATTTTATATTCCCTCTTCTTATCATTTGTTGTTGTTTATCTGACAGACGTACTCAGCCATCGAAACTTGCGGAACATTGACAAAAAGTTTTCGAAAGACACAGACATCGCACATCAGTCTCCATTGCACAAGTTCCTGGATCAACATTTGCTGGACTCCATGGCATGCCTTTATTTGAAGACTCGACAGCATGCAGTTTTGCTTCACATAGGAACAAACAATCTTGAACGGGGAGTTTGGGAGAAGGACGAGAAGGATTTTGTTCAGCTTATTCTTTCAGTAAAGAAAAATCCATTTCAAATGATTACATTTTTGTATCTCTGATACTTCCAAGGTGGTATTCGGAGCTTCACACAAACAAAGCATTTATTATATTAATAGAAAACTGACTGAACCTTTATACAATTTAACAATTTTTACTCTAATAATACTTTTATTCTCAGCGACACATTTTATGCGTGTGATGGTCTCAACATAAATGTCAAAGTCAGTTTATAAATAAAATATAGATATTAAAAATGGAAATTTTATTCCTAGTCTTATTTCATTTATTATTAGTAGTAGTGTGAACAATAATTTTTAGTTTAACCGTTGTCTGTTTACTAGGCTATTCAGAAGAAACCAGAGCTGGTTTCTTCTGGGTTAGTTAGCATGAATGTTGATTAAGAAATGTAAATTACACAGACCTGTTAAATAATACCCCCCCAAAAAAGAATAACAATCTTTTTAAAAGATATTTTGTCAGATTTGTATTTCATCCAAAATAGTACCTACACAAGGTGATATAATGTAAATAGTCGAGCATTGACATATGTTGATAGGTTGGTGATGATGATGGTGATGGTGGTGATGGCGATGGTGGAGATGATGGCAATGGTGATGTCAGTGGTGATGGCGATCATGGTGATTATAATGACGGTGATTATGATGTGATGGCAATGGTGATGATGTCAGTGGTGATGGCGATCGTGATGGCTATGGTGATGATAATGATGACGGTGATCATGATGACGGTGATTATGATGATGGCGATGATGATCGTGATGGCAATGCTGATGGTGGTGATGATGATGGCAATGGTGACGGTGATTATGATGGCAATGCTGTTGGTCGTGATCGTGATGGTGATCATGGCAATTAATAATGGTGATGATGTCGGTGGTGATGGCGATGATGGCTATGGTGATGATGATAATGATCGTGATGATGATGGCGATGATGATTGTGATTATGATGTTGAAGATGAAAATTAGAATTCTATAAGTTTTATTTGAGCCCTTCAGCCCACATACACACACTAAGATTTTTATCTGAGGGCCATAAACACATAAACAAAATCAGAAAATAAATTATCAGATATATATATTCAGCGGGTCACTATAAAACAAAATAACAAACAGAAAAGAGCATAAGGGAAAGAATTTTGTAATATTTTATTTCCAGGAATACACATGAATGAACTGGAGTTACACAAAAGAATTATCAAATAAAATATTACCATCATTGAATGCCTGGGAATTACCAAAAGAAATTCCTGTTTAAGGCTCTTCTCATTAGTCCATGGTTTACAAATATAAAAACACATTTCAGAACTTTTACAACCATAAAATTATTAGCAAGGATGGAAACAATCATATTTTCATTTTTCAATCACATTGCCCCGAAAGTTTGTATTTACACAAATATACATTTGAGAAAGAATAATGTGTCTTCTTTGTTAAAATGATATCAAAACCTGACCGAAAATAGCCTACATAGACACTTAAATCCTCCCTTCTGTCCCCTATTCAGTCTAGAGCTGGTATTCTATATTGTACTTGAGTGTACTTGTGTGCATATCCGAATCCAACTTGTACTTTCTGTACACTTCTATTATTATGTATCGCACGAGTATCATACACAATAGTAAGTATGTGGGGCAATACAAAGCCTCTACGTCCGGGGGTTAAGCACCTATCCTATCACACTATCCTCCGTGCGTGTTCACGTATAGCGCACGGACTGGTTGGACCGCACAGTACATCGATAATCGACGCAAAACTAGATATAGCGTAGTATCCCCCGGTTGATCTTCACGCAAAACGCTCGCCGATCGGCCATGTCAATTTTCCGCCCAAGTCTAGTATGCATCAGCTACTACTTTGCTTGTTCCTGACTGGTATTGAGATAAACATCAATAGGAACTATGATATTATGTTAGGAAAATATCTACATTATGTGGTAAGCCAAAATTTATCGAGATGCACCCCCGATAAAAATGAGTTTTTAACATGAATATCCGACTCTTCAAATATTTTTTTTTCTCCAAGTTTTCTTCGTGTTTTTTCACATTTTAAAACATCACTCACTACTTATTGAATAGTACACTATAATGTTTATTATTCTGGCTCAATATTTATGACAAATTCATTGTCATTAAATGAATCCTGAGCAGATAAGAAGAACGAGAACTGTGCCATGTTTTTTGCTCATTACGTATGCAAGAGGAGCAAAAACATGCATACGACTTGAATAAATACGGGCGATTTTGCGAGCGCTGCGGTCTGACTGCAGTGGGCAGCTTACATCAGCATTGCTCGGATTATACTATGAAATGCACACCTCTAGAAATCACATGATCGAAAACATTCCCGAAACCAAATCAAAATGGGTGCCAATATCAACATGACTCCAGTAAGGTATTGGAGATCTTGAAGAAAACTGCTACTGGTAGCATACTGAAAACATGCAGTATTTGCTTGAAAACTTTGTGTTGGCAAGGGTCAGAATTCGAAATCATACATACATGTTCATTGAGATATTGATGACAATTTTTCTTTACTTCCAGAAGAGTTCTGCTCGATACAAATATTCCATCAAGATTAGGTTGAAAATCTAACAAATGCTGATGTACAGCTTTTCTGAAACTCTGTTGTTTGCAGATTTTGTTTTGTTCATGTTGTCAAATGGATGACAATCTGGAAACACAAAAACATTACTGAATCTGCAAGTTTGAATGCTGTTATCTAATGTTATTTGTTAGGATATTTTTGTCTTGATTGAATATGATGAGGACAGACTTGTACATACATGTACAACAGACACCCTCTCTCTCTTCCCCCCTCCCTTCCCAACTCCCAGCACCACCAATCCTTACCCTCAATCAAATTTGTGGCCTTAAAACACACATCTATCATATTGGACATTGAGTATTTGTTTGCTCATTATCACCTCTGGTAAATGGTGGAGGGGGCAAGACAACACCCCTCTACCAGCTGCAGACCCTCTTCCTAGGTACCATTAAAGTGTTTGTTCCTCCAAACCAAGTTGCGCCTCATTAGCACCCATGTTCTGGCTTCCTTATTTGTTCCTTCCACTTTGGTCAAGAATGTTTTGAATGGGTAAAATAGAGAGGCACAGACTCATACAAATTTTATACCAGTTTATTACCACCCATCAGTAAGAGGGGTAACTTTCCTTGAGAGTGGTGGTCATTTTTTGTTTGATGGTGCATTCAGTGAAATTATTATTGGGACTATGTCAAAATGTGTGTTTTACTTTGTTGCAAGAAGGTGACAAAAGTGTTTAATAGGTAAGTCACTTAATGCCATTCATATTTCAATATGATCAAACTAAGCATGTGTAGTGTGAAAATTTTTATTCTAAGACATTGCTTATCTACAACATTGAATGCAACGGTCAATTGGTAATACAAGCAAATTTCAATCCTCTTGCCTTTCCTCACACAGACATGAAAAGGTACTCTCAGCTTTGACGGAGGTTGGAGAATCCAAATCCAGCCCAAGATTTTCACCCATTGTAGAGGCCCTCAATCTTGAGGATAACCCTCAACTCATGGTAAACACTTTAGCAATCAAATCTCAGACTTTAAAAAAAAAGAAGATATATTGTGGGTACATGAGATAATGTCAGCTCACACAGTTTCACTGATCTCATACAATTGGTCTACTATCCGCTTTCAATTTAATTCACGTTTACCACTTAGTGTGGTGCAATGTAATTTCATGTTAAGTTAGTATTAATTGAAATTGCAAAAATACAACTTTTGAAACATTATTGGCTAAAGCACATTCATAATTATTCATCATGTAGTAATTGTGCGATATTTTTCAGTGTCTACCGGTTTGTGTTCTATATATTTTCTAGCCAACGTATGTGGCATTTGTATTCTTGGACATTCAATGCAAATTCTTCTCTATTCTATGATAAATTTATTCCTTGCCATTAACAAAACACAAGATTACCTCTTATATGAAGAGATACCTTTCTCAATGAAATTCAATTTACAATATGTATTTATTCCAGTTTCTTAAATCCATTTATTATTTTCTCTTTGTAGTGTGTTTGTATGCAGCTGGTGAATGCCATCATATCCAACCCAGAGGATCTGGACTTCAGGTTACACCTTCGGAATGAGTTCCTCCGAACCGGGATGATCAACCTCTTGCCAGTAAGATACATTATCAACGTTGTAATATAACCTGTTCAGATAACCAACAAAAATTCTATTAAACTCGTATAAAGAAACGTGATATGAAGAATTGTTGTATAGCAAAAAGGGTGTACAGACTTGATAGCAACATTGTATTAAAAAAAAACTAGTTATTAAGAGATCCATAAGGTCATAAGGTAAACACAGTTATACAATTTTTATACGATGTGACTTTCAAACTAGAAAAAAGGGTAATCGCTTATCCTATAGTGCTACAGTTTATTCTGGTAGTCTGGAGGCAGTGTACATGTGTGTTTTATAGTATCCTGGTCATGTACAAAGCTTGAGAGACATGAAAATACATGTATTTAGAGATTGACATACAGAGATACATATAGATTGAAATATATGTGATTATGACCTTTTACTGATTTTACCTCGAGTGATTTTGTGTTTGAATAATACTTATTACTACCATGAATTTTTTTTCTTAACTATTCTTTAAAACAGTAATATTTTTGGTCATTTTACATTTCATTCATAAGTTATAACCTCGCTATCTTTAGTAAACCATCGACAAAATGATGATTATATATGCTTCCTTCCTGAACAAGGCGTTAGAAACTGTTACTAATCTAAGAAGCTGATTTGTTTCCCTAACAATGAGTTCAGTTCACTCATTATCAGATTTATTGTGTATTTAATGCATGTGGATTAATGACGAGACTCTTTGTTTGTATATAGCAAACTGTATTGCTGGTCCAGGGAATTGAAGTGGAACCATAAAGGATTGAAAAGGATTAGGTGCAGGAGACAAAAGATTTCAACATCCTGTTTTATTGTACTCTGTATTGAACCTAAGGGTTTAGGTATAGCATTTTCGTCTCCTTATGTGAGAGAATAAGAATGAAGAGACAGAGTTATTTTAGTCATTCTTGTCTTTGAGCATTTTTGTTGCAATTTAATTTCATCTTTTGGCAAAGCATGAGGGTTTAATGGAAATCTGTATGTATGTGACTTCTTAAAAGTATTCTTACTCTTTCTGTCTGTCTCTTAATTAGTCGCATTTATAGTTCCCAAAGCCTTGCTCACTCTCCTCTCTTCTTCTCTCTGTCTCTATCTGTCTGTCTATCTGTCTGTCTCTCTGTTTCTCTCTCTCTCTCTCTCTCTCTCGCTCTGTTTTGATAACTGTAATATGATTGATTGATTGATTATAATTGAAGTCTCAATAGTATCGACCTCTCATCTCACAATGCATTCTTTGGGATACTTCACAAGTTACATTGATTAATTAGCAGCAATAGAAATTATATGAAGATCTAATTAAGTACAGTTAGTCCTGTTTCAATTGTGGCACGTCAGTCAAAGATGGTGGTTTCAATCCACACTGATACATGGACATCAATTGACTGGGTGGTCATCTCTCAATAGATGTATACCAAGTCTTTCCAAACAGTATCTGAACTCCTACTTTGTTATTCTCCCCTCCCTCCCTCCTCTCCTCCCACCCACAGGAGCTTCGTGATAACCAAAGTGAAGAGTTGGGCGTTCAGATGCGAGTCTTCGATGAGCACAGAGAAGATGACTTTGAAGAGTTCCAGCATAGATTTGAGGGCCTCCGGGTCGAGATGGAATATCCTTTACAACCTCTACGTTGTCAACGATGATGTGCCAATGTCTTAGAATTGTAGCTATTGCTAACATGAATTCTCTGGGTGTTGACTCAACATGAAAATTTGTGTACAACCCTACTTTGATAAAAAGGTCATCTGCATTTAGTTTGTGAACCATAGTGATTCTAAAATGAGGGTGCTTCATGTGCTTTATTATTTAATACTTAGAGGTGGCCGGAATACAGAAAATGTGTGACCTCATACCAGGGGTGGGAGGGGAGGGGGGAACGGACGGATCCAGGCTATGGGTTAGCATTTTTTCATATTTGAAAACGTAAAAGAATTAAATAGTATTTATTAACCCCACTGCCTATGGAATGAAATATACTAGTCAAGCAAATTTCTCCTTGACTTTCTCTGTTCACTGACCTTGAGGGCAACTTCCAGCTTCTACAACAGGTCGTCGCAAACACACCGTCAGAAAACTACTTCCTCTCGATCCTTCAGCACCTAATACTAATCAGGGAGGACACTTACATAAGGTAAAGAAATATTCAAAGTAATTTATTATTCAGAATCATATCTCCTGTGCAGATTAAAGAAAATAATGCACACCCTGCTTGTTGTTGAGTTATGAAGGGACTTGATGCATTGTATCCTATCACTTGGTACTGTAACTTTAATTTCTTACCAGTGGACACCAGTGCATTTGATTGGTTTTGAACCCCCTCCCTATTTCATCAAGACCACTGCTCTACCTTGGTATTACACATCTGTGATCATGAGTGTCAACGAATTAGTAATTTCAGAAATATCAGCTCAATTCTAGCTTGCCATTAGATAAGACAGTAAAAGTCTTAGATGTGATGGCTTAAAGATAAAGTTGAGTTCTGGTCTTGCGATTGCATTGTGAAAGAAACGTTGTGGAATCGCATATAAGTATTGGTGTACTGCAAGGTTCTGGAATCATCAAAATGATAAGAAATTTGGCCCAGTCTTGGTAAAGTTACAAGCACTGTACACAGAAAGATGTATATGGGACTACGCGATATCTATCCAGTCCGGATCGATATGATAATTTACCAAATATATCAATTAGTAGGCGGTTTCCCGGCAAAATTTGTATCATCACGTATTAGTCAAAACATATTCTTTCACATGATTGGTAATGAGAGCTTCCGTTTCATTTTTGGAGAGGGGGGGCGTTTCCAAAACTGGTCTATTCCTTTAAAGATGCGATTGCTTTACAACCCGAATTGAGATTTTTTTCTTCTTCAAAATTTCAGCCAAGTTATTTAAGAAATACATGTAGGTGCCTATTGTAATAAATGATGCACAGTTTAATATGTTTGGTTGTCATGGTAAGGCAAAACAGCTTTGCCACAATTATAAACCTTTGACCTGTGACTGACCTCATCTTCCCCAATGTTCTCCTTTTGCAGGCCACAGTACTTCAAGTTAATAGAAGAATGCATATCTCAGATCGTGCTCCATAAAAGCGGCTGTGATCCGACATGTCATACACCAAGCGATTTGATGTGGATGTGGGCCCCCTCATAGGTACAGTATTACAGTATTCCCACTAAAACCAATATTATATCATGAAACTTGCAGGAATTTTAGCCATAGAATATCGGTTTCTGAACAATCATGTTAGGGCAATATCATGACTGAAAAAAATTGCTACATGGGTCTATCAGAGGTCCGCATACACGTAGGTTGCACAAATTTCATTATCTTAATCATAGAGTCAGATTTATGATCCAAATCTTAAAAAGGAATCACTACCTTGCATGGTACATCTGACATGTACACGTAAATCTACTCAATTAATGATAGCTTTTAAATTGATTAAAAAAACAATGAAATTATATGCAGCCTTTATGTTGATGACTGCTAGTTCACAGTATCATTTTCAAATATTCAAGCTCTTATCTTTTTTTATCTGTATCACACTTGACAACGAGTTATGAGTTCAAAGGTTTGTGGTTATGGTCAGTAAGTTCTGTTTGTTCTAAGTATTTTACTGCAGACTATTCTTAACCACTATAAGGACTCTCAATTGATATTGCTATTAATGAGTATCCACTCACTGTTTTATTGCTTTATAGAGGGGTTAGCAGAGAAGGCCAAATATGAGAGCATGGAAGGCAAGGCAGTCAAACTTGAGAAAGAGGTGAGTAATAGTTGTCATGCTGAGACCATTTTGAGTTGAATAAAATGGAGCAGGTAACTCTTCCAGTTGATATTCTTGTAAGATGCACAAACACAAGGACCAAAAGAAGTCTCTCTCTCTCTCTCTCTCTCTCTCCCCCTCTCTTTCTCTCTCACCTCTCTCTCACCTCTCTCTCTCCCCCCCTCTCTCTCTCTCTCTCCCCTCTCTTTCTCTCTCTCTCTCTCTCCCTCTCTTTCTCTCTCTCTCTCCCTCTCTTTCTCTCTCTCCTTTATGAAATGTTGTGAGATGGTATAGTTTGACAAACTACATGTCCTTGTAGCTGTTGACTCTGTCACTCTATTCTGTCATTATTTTAATGCTCATTATTCATGTAATGCTTTTATTTGGATTCTAGGCTTTCTATTCAAGAATTTGACTAGTTTAATATATCTCAAATTGCTCTGACTGTAATTATTGATTTCTTTTTCTTTTCTGTGAATAGTTGGAGCAAGAGGTTACAGCCAGGCAGGAATCTGAAGCCAAACTAAATCAAGCCAATAAGCAAGTTGAAGAGACGGAGAAGGAACTGGAGGAATTAAAACGAAAGGTAAGAAGACGGAAATATTGTGACTCAAACTAGAAGTAGCTTAGACATTTGAATGAGTCAAGTCTTGTCTCAGCATTCATTTGCAAAGTAGCGATAACGGTATTTGTGACACGATGCATGCAACTCTTTCCGCATACATATTGACCTCTGACACATGATGATGAAACCAGTTTTCAATCAACATTGAAATATCACAAGAGTGAATCATTTAGTTCTTTTTTAATGCTTTCCTAACAAACTGAAGTCACACTGAGGCCCATGGACTATATAACTGTAAAATCATATCAGAGTTACGTGTATATCAAATAACAATCGATGCTTTTATGCAAGTCGGTGATTAGATTTAATCATATAGGGTGGTATTCCGATAGAGCGAACTAAGTTAAGCTCGGCTTAACTAGTTCACACTTTTATGGAGTGCCTGTTGCCAACTCATTTTCCCTGTACAGATTATTTTAATCCTGCAATGAAAAGTGTCAAAAAAAATAATTTTGCAATGAAATGGGAAGAAAAAGATAATATGAGAATGAACTGAATTTCAATAAAGTCTTTGGTAGATTATCTTTGTCATGAATATTGAAGGAGGAAGATGAAACCTAGCATTCCATAGAAGTGTGAACTAACCTAGTGTGAACTAAAATTCTTGTTTAGTCTGGACTTAGTCCCGGCTTAACTTATGAGAATACCACCCAAATTCTTTAAGGCTGCTATGAATTATATTAAAAAAAACAAAAAAACAATGCCTCTTAATATACTGCTGATACAGGGTTCTTACCTGGAAAGTCATGGAAAAATTAGTTCTTCTGGAATGTCTCGGAAAGTCATGGAAAATGAAGAAGAAAAAAATCTCCCAAAGTCATGGAAAGTCATGGAAATTGATTGTGGGTGTAGGCCATGTGAAGCTATGGCAGCCTTCCAGTTTGAACTGACAATGGGCGTGGTATTGGTACGTCGCTTGGATGCCGCAACCCGTACCAAAATGGTACTTATCTGGTCATGGAAAAGGGCAAAAATGGGGTCATTGAAGTCATATAAAGTCATGAAATTTGGTTCTCAAATTTATATGGGGATCCTTTGATGTAATATCAAATTTTGCGTTGTATAGAAATGCAGTTTCATTAAATAACCTTTTTAAATACCTACATATTTGTATTATATAACTGTCCAGTATATTATAGATGTGTGGAAGATTTTTGATTACTTACGAGGTCTTGCAGCAGAGCAGTTCTTAAAAGTTGAAATTTAGGTATTATTGGTATTACTAAAAACATTTACTTTAAAGATGGAAATGCTGTCTATGAAATGATCTTGTTCCTCATTTATACCTCCTCAGATCGCAAGTGGAGCAATAGTTGCTGCCGCAGGTCCTGCCCCACCGCCACCACCTGGGGGAAGTGTTCCCCCACCACCACCACCACCACCAGGTGGTCCTGGCATCCCACCACCACCCCCACCCCCATTCCCCGGTATGGGTGGTCCACCCCCTCCTCCCCCACCACCAGGCGGTGGTCCACCCCCACCCCCTCCACCACCAGGCGGTGGTCCACCCCCTCCTCCTCTACCAGGCGGTGGTCCACCTCCTCCACCGGGCGGTGTACCCATGATTGGTGGTATGGGCTTCAAGGGGGCATCACCGGTGCAGTCCCTGCCCCATGGGATGAAGGAAAAGAAGAAGTACAACCCCCAGGCCCCAATGAAGAGAGCAAATTGGAACAAGGTAAGGTTGTAAGCCAGTTTTCCTTAAAAGCATACCAACTTTAGTCCAGATGTAAACCCTAAGTGGATAGAGAAGGTCCATTGATATGAAGGGTTTTTTTATAACGTGAAATTAATGGCAACTGCCAATAAAGGTTTAACATGTTTCCACTAAGCTCTGTGTTATAAGAAATAGAAATGTGAAACAAAAAAAGGAAAGGTTTACTGTTTCATACCTGAAGCTAAATGTATTGACCAAAATGTTATAAGTCAATTTATCATTGTCATTTCATGTATGGATTCATATCATTTCCTGTATGTGTTGTATTAGAGAATTACAGTAATATATGCAGAATAAGACTTGCTCTCCATATATTTTATCTATTTTTGTCTCCCTTGATGATCTTTCGATACAGGTTCCATTATACAGATTTTGGTTCTTTCACATAGCATCTTAGAATCTTGGGCATCGCTTCACGAAACCGTCAAGTACAAGTTCACCGACATCCCATTGAAACTTGTGTAAAATCTAAAACAAGCATGTCTATGGGTTGTCAACGAACTTATACTTATGATGGTTTCATGAAATGTTGCCTTTGTCTTGTACAATGATTGGTTCTAAGGTTAACGATTCTCTTTTCCTATGAACAGATTCAACCCCGATCACTCCAGAAGCACTCATTATGGGTCAGCGCCAAAGAGGATAAACTAGAGAAAAGGGAGGTCTTGGAACAGTTAGCCACCCTATTTGCTTCCAAACCAGGTATTTTTACAGTGATCAGTTGTAAATGAGATTTTGTTGATTCTTTTAACACTTTTCAACAGTATTCTCCTTTGCTTGGAATATGTATTATGCTTGTTTTCAAATTTTAGAAAACAGTAACATACCTGTCTTTGGTAGTGTTGGGCAAAGAGATTACCGTCTACATTTAGAGTGTTAGAAAGAAAAAAATTGCCCGAAGGTGCCCCCCACCCCCTTTAATAATCAACTTAAAAAAATATCAGGTATTAAACATGGGTGTACTGATCACCTATACAAATTTGTGTACAACTCAAATGTGTAAAATCAACCTAAAAACTTCACCTGTTAAAATGGATAATCTCTTCACAGAATTAATAATATTTGAAGCTCACATTTTGATTGGGGGTGATTATTACACTTTAAATAAAAACACAGATGCGTCAAGTATTCTACCCACTAGTCATTCTTCCCTTCACCAAGACAGTATCTAAACTTGTAATTTTTCATGACAGAAGTAATAATATTTAAGGCTGATATTTTGAATATATAAGTAGAAATGTCATTATGGTGGTAGTTTATGAAAGTGATACGGAAATGTTTCTCAGGAATGAAACTGTGAAGAAAAAAAAAAAATCGCTGTACTTACGAATCATTTGCTTCTACTTGCCCCATAGGAAAGAAGCTAGGAGGTGGTGGTGGTGGTATCGAAGCCGATGTCGATGGTAAGACAGAGACCAAGAAGAGAGTCAAGGAACTGAAGGTATTGAGTGCCAAGGAAGCTCAGAATCTGTGTAAGTAGCTTCAACATTTAAATGGAATGATGTAGAACAGTAGAGAAAAACATGGGAGCATTTTATACACATTGTCTATGAAAACACAAGGGAGGTTGTAGGACACATATTTCGGTGAAAACTACTTTCCTTTTTTTTCTTTTTTTTACATTTACTGCTTTATTTGGTGAGTTGTTTATTTGTAAAACAGACAGTTTGTAACATTACTACATGTAGATCTGTGATGTCATTCTGTTTTGACCTTGACAAAATGTGGGAAATGTTTTGGGTGTTTTTGGTTACAGATTGGAACAGTTTAGCCGTGATATATCGACAGTAATGAACTATTTAATGAAGAAAACATTTATTTGTGATGGATTGTAGGATACCACAGGAAACTGTTAAGGAACTTCAGTGGTGGAGCTATTTTGTTAAGGTTATGATGTTTTCAAATAAAAAGCAAAGGTAGATACATGCTGTTCAGAGGGATTTTCATTCATTTTTGTTTAATAGCCTCTGTAATGGCCTTTGTTTTTCTTCCTGTTCCTGTTTTTCTATTCCTCATTTTGCATCCCCCCATCGTTCCCCAGTTATTTTTTTACAAAATATTAGATGTAAAAGACGATAAACGGTCCCATGAATGATCTTGTCATCCTGAATAACTGTGTTTGAATGAATAAAAATAAGTAGAAAAATTTAAAAGAATGTTAATAATTGTTTTTTGTCCTGATATCTGCAGCAATCTGGCTGGGTTCAATGCGCATCCCTCATGAGGAAATCAAGAGACGGATCCTGGAGATCGACGAGGAACACTTGAATGAGGGCTTGGTCCAATCATTACTCAAGAACATGCCCGAGCCTGAGACTCTTCAACAAGTCTATGCTCTCAAGGATGAATTCAATGATATGAATGAAGCTGAGCAGTTTTGTGTTCAGGTAAGTCGATTTTCCTGTTTTTTAATTTTTTAAAAATATTATGCATGACATTTGACCAACTTGAATCAGATTTCCTTCTTTCTTTTGCTTCTACACATTTATCGGTTTCAAGTCTTCTGTTTTGGAGACATGAAATTTGATTTTCTGATTATTTGAAAAATGTCATTGTTAATGCTCCCTGGTTTTTAAGATTGTAAGATATAAAAGCATGTTCAATTGTTTGATAATCATTTTTCATTAAAAATCATTGTAATAAACTCAAGTACTGAGCCTCAATTGTAAGTGCTTATAGCTATCTGAGGTATCACTAAAAAAAAGATGTCTGCAGTCATAACCACTGATTGTAAAGTACATTATCATTGATGTACTTTATACTACAATGTGATTTTGAGCAGAAATTTAAGGGGAGCTTCCAAAAAGCCCCAAATTAAGCTTTAAATGTGTTATAAAACAAAATACCATTATCCAATAATTAAATACATTTGAATTTAGTGTTAAAGTGTATAGATTAAAATGACTTCATGATCACAAATCTTGTCCGGAATACCACAATAAACTCTAGATCTTCTTATCTTTTTTTTTTTTTAATCGCTGTAGGTTGGAAGTATCAAGGGTCTTCAGAAGAGGTTACAGGCCATCCTCTTTAAAATGAAATTCCCAGAGCTTGTAACAGACATCAAACCTGTAAGTTACTTGGAAGGTGGATAGTACTGAATAACTAAGTCCTTACCTTTGTGACTGATTAGTCACATGGACATTCATTGATATACCTTTGCCATTATCCTAAAACTTGTAAATCATTGTATCCGAATGCTCTTAAAGACAGGGTATTCTATTGACACTTTTTCAGATTTAGATGTACTGCCATGTCCCACAATGCATCACCGATAGATGGCGGGCGCGTGAACTGGAAATTGCTATTTGTACGCCTTTACCGATTAATGGCGCAATTGAAATACATTATAGCAGTTGTAGCGATGTCTGTAAAATACCCTGCCTTTAAGTTTGTCAGTGTAACAGCAAACTTTTGTCACATGATTAGACCACTTCTACTGCTAGGTGCATTGTGAAAAATTGTGCAAAATTCCTGTATATTGTCGCCATGCAATGTGAGTGACAAGAGGTTATCAGGAATCTTCATAACCTGTGTATCTTTTTTAGTAATGAGCGTAGAAAATACTTTTTGTATCATGGTCTCTGATAAATATTTCTGTTGTGATTGCCAAAATAATTGTCACTCTTTCAAAGTTTACATTTGTTTAATATCTAAATGTCACTATTCAAAATTAATTTAGGAGCATATGTAGTTATACTTTGTTCATATTATTGTGACTGATTCTTATGTAGACACAGTGAACATTTGACATGATTTTTTTCCCATTACAGGAGATCGCAACAGTCACCAAGGCCTGTGAAGAGCTAAAACATAGTAAGAGTTTCAACAAGCTGCTGGAGTTGATTCTTCTCTTTGGTAACTACATGAACTCGGGTTCAAGGAATGCAGGATCACTGGGATTTGATCTCAACTTCCTGACAAAGGTGAGTGCGTTTGGTTTTCAAATTATTTCTCTCTTTTTTTTAATTTCTGTCCATGTCTCCTTATCCTCCCATGTCTAACTTTCACTCTCTTACTTTCCATTTCTTTCTTCTTTCTCTCATTCAGTCCTCCCAAAAATTACTCTCTATTCCCCCTCCACCCCCCATGTCCTCTCTCTCTTCCTTTCTCTCTCTCTCTCTCTCTCTCTTCCTTTCTCTTTCTCCTTGTCCCAGCATGTCTATCACTCTTTATTTCTTTGTTCTCTTTGTCTTAATCTGTCAGGGGGGCAAGGAAAGTTCACACATTTCAAATTATAAGTGTTTGATTTCTTGATCTGGGCCAATTATACAATTTGCCAAAGTCTCTTGCATGCTAAATTTTTGTTTTGACAGTATCTTCTTGTAAGTGTGAACGAAGCTCTCTGTCAATACTTCATTTACAACCATAAGTGTGAACGAAGCTCTCTGTCAATACTTCATTTACAACCATCTCCTTTATCATCCCTCTCCCTCTCTTGCAGCTGAGAGGTACAAAGTCGGTCGACAACAAGATCAACTTCCTCCATTTCCTGGCTGACCAGGTGCAGACTATCTACCCTGAGATCGCAGACTTTCCTGAGACAATAACACATGCAGTCAAGGCCTCAAGAGGTATGATAGGCCTTTATATTGCCTGCCCCTAGGTCAGTCACACAGCATTTTGTTGTGATGGTCAAGTCAAGTCAAGACAAAGGAGGTTTAGTTTAAAGACGCTGAGAGTGGGCTCTCATTGGGAATTCGACACCTTTTCGGTGTTTACCCAATAACAGGTGTTGTCAATCACCAGGATTAGCCTTCAGTTTTATGACCAACATACCTTATGTAATGCTTTGCATTTCCCATCTGTTCCCTTATAATAAAATCATTATCTCTTGGTTTTTCTTGATATGTACACCTATTAACGGTATTTCCACCAAGTCTGGTTTCAGCGAATTATGGCCTTCAAACTGACGACCCACTCCGATTTGAATTACCAACAGGCCACACTGGCAGCATTACCGTAACCCATAGTCTAAACCTCTGTAAGCATTGTACGAGCATGTTCTCATGTCCTATGAAAGGACAATAAATTGCTTTTTGCTTTTTTTTTAAAATTTAATCATGCTTCATCAATTTGGGCCATTGGCTCCAATGCACACATCAGCTCAATACAAGTTGCAGTATTTCAGTTATTATCATTTAAAAGTTTTGTTTTTCTTCACATCTTCTCCATGCCAACTCTTTTTTTTTTCTCCCAGTTTCCGATGATAACATCCAAAAGAACATGAAGCAAATGAAGACTGAAATCAAAGGATTGGAGAAGGATCTTGGCAAGTACAAACCAGTGGCTAACGTCAACGACAGATTCAAATCTATCATGGAAATATCCTTTACAGCATTAAAAAAAAACATCAGTAGAACACAAGCATTATTTTGTTGTACTTTTCCTCCGTCTTGTCTAGAACAGACTCTGTTTGGACACTCTCAAAACAGATATAGACTGGAATCACTGAACTTTCCATAATCTTTGCGACACCCCCATATTCGGGATTTCTGGTTACTTTCTAAGGTATTCATTGACTATGGCATTAAAGTTAATCACCAACACATGACTATTCAAGCCATTTTTCTATCAGGAAAGATTTATTAACATTTACATTGATGCATAACTGCATACTAATTCAAGGAATTATTCCTAAATGTATACTCTAGCCCTCAAACAAGTGTTATGGAACCAATATTAATTTCTTTTTTGAAAATCTGTGTAAAAAGCTTACAAAATATATTAAATACATTAAAAATTCCTGTTATTCTCTTACGCATTCTTAATTTTGCTTTGAAAGGTTGGCAGATTTGTTTATGATTGCCAGATTTGCCCTTACTAAAATCACTTTTAGCATCTAGAAGAATCTTTTTTATCTCTGCTCCAGGCTGAAGAGACCTGATTAAATGCAACTATTAACCTATAAAGGTCTCTATAAATTCTATAATTATTTCAGAAGTACAGAATGTTTGCTTGGCTATTCTCAGCACTGCTGTAAAAAACGAAATTTCCTTTACTGAACACTTTCTTGTTCCGATGTTCACGAGTTTCTGAAGAAGGCCAAAGATCAGTACAAGGTTCTGGAGGGCATGTACGACCAGATGAAGGAGCTCTACACAAAGATCGCCGAGTTCTACGCCTTTGACATGTCCAAGAAATCCATGGAGGAATTCTTTGGTGATATCAAGACTTTCCTTGCAGAATACGAGGTAAGACATTTTATCGGAGCTATTTTTTTTCCAGTATACCAGAGCTAAATGCTCGCACTTGAGTTTAGCTGAAATAAAATAAATAATCTCGATGTCTCTGTTCCCAATGCAAAAACAAGAGGAAGGAACATTGCTATTATTACTTAAATATTTCGTTATACTCATGTCAAAAATGCAAAAGTTTATTGGTTGGTCTCCAGTCGAGAATGCCACCAGTATTACATGTATCATCAGGAGAAATTCATGCCAGCGAAAAACATGATAATAAATGAGGCCAGTATACAGTACCTAAACTACCCCTGCCCTTACATACTATTTATTTATTGTCAATTTATTCTAATTAATCTTCTTATCTAAGAATATTTTTAATTCTTAACATCCCTAAATGACCCCCTGTCTGTATGCTTGCCCCGCATGTGATCCTCTTGGCACACCCATCCCTGCACAAGGTCTCATTATATACACTACCATGTCGAAAAGGGTTTTTGGCCACAGTTAGTGCGAGGCATCACTTCTCCCTTACTAGTGAATAAACTACTGAATAAACATGTAGCAAAATGCAAATATGCATGACCTGATTTGATTGACAATTAACTTTCCCCTTTGAATCATCAATAGATAATAGATGCTAGGTCTGACAATACAAAGAATAGAAACATGTGTGAGCTATAGTGGTATGAAAAGATATATCAGCCCTCTCCCTGCTTAATGACTCTGGTATGCATGATTTGGCAGGGGACATGCCTTTGAACATACTCAATAGGATTGACTTTCATAAACCTTTTTACTAACTAGATAGTGCATTCAAAGTCTTTGATGCTTCATCCAAGAACTTTTGATGACAATAGTTCTTGCCTTGTTATTCAAAACATTCACCCATTTTGAATGAGAGGAGGGATTCCTTTGCATACATCATTCCTCTGTCCTGTCAAAAGAAACTGTATTGGTCAAATCTGGCAAAAACACTTGAATACAAGTGAACATACACCTTCCATGCAGTAACCGTTGTCATGCCAGGCAGGGCAGAGAAGGTTTAGCCTATTTCATTAGACCCTGTGTCTAGTCGGCAGACATTTTCTTTTGAACCTCATCTTGCTGTCTCTGTACTTTTGGGAGATTCAGCATTGTTAAGTATACAACTTTTAAAAAAAGCATTGGTTCAGTTTGGATTGTGTTTATACTTTTTTTCTGCAAGATGAATATGCAGTCCTTTAATATTTTGACTGTGCATTTCCTCCAGACATGGTTCATTTTTGTGTATGGCCATCCAAATGGTCAATTGATATTCAGTTTTAAATGTATTTACAGCAAGCGAAAGGATAGGTTCTGGTATATCTGTTTACAGCAGACTGAACAGTCATAGTTTTATTTTTTTGTTTATATACAGATATCCAAACTTTTGGTCATCATTATGTATTTATTTCTTAGAATAGTCAATTGATGTCTAGTTATCATCTTGTCTGTTTTGTTTACAGCAAGTGACAGTAAATAATTAGTTCTGTTCGTTTGTTTACAGCAAGTGAGAGTAAATACCTGTTTTTGTTTGTTTGTTTGTTTACAGCAATCTAGACAGGAGAACAAGAAGAGATCAGAGGCAGAGGAGAAGGCCAAGAAAGCCAAGGAAGCAAAGGAGAAGAAGGATCAAGAGAAGAAGATGAAAACACAGAGGAAGAACAATCTCCTTGATATGACGATTGGTAAAATATCCAAATTGAATTTAGCATTGTTAATGTGCACAGGGGTCCTTTTAGATATTAGATTCAAACATTACAAAAAATGTACTGATTAGACCAAGCAACATTGATTCATTGTGGCACAGTATAACTTTTGAATTGACTGGAATGAGATTTTTATGTCATTTGATTTTGATAATTTACCTCATACTTGCAAATTCCTTAGGGTCAGTTATCTTGAAAACATGTTTAACACAATTACATGTAATCTTGAGAAGAATCATCACCCCCAACCACCCGTTGTGCTAACCCCATGAAAGGTAGTCATCGTTACCCCCACACACACACACACAACTTCCCCATACTGGAGGAATTATGATTCTGAAAATGAAGTAGGGTTTATACTTCAGAACTTTTGATGCCTTATTCTGAAGGTTCATAATTCTTAAAAGGAAACGGGGTTCGTTATTCCATAAAAACGATACAGGGTTCGACATGTATGTACTTTTCAGAATTATGAACCTTCTGGAGAAAAAGATAACATGCGACCATTAGATTTAGGGGTAAGTTGTCCGGGGAGTAATTCTACAAGGGAGTTGCCTGACCTAGCTTGTTAATATTATTGGGCAAGTCCAAGGTATGTTCCACATATTACCAAATATTATGGAATTGTAAAAAAGAGCTCACATACATAAATCCTTTTACTTCATATTTTGTGTCTGATCTTAGTTGTGGTCGGCAATGTATCCATAGCATGGACTTGTCCTAGTGTTTTGAGGTTAAGGGTTGAAGTTTAAAAATTTGGTTAGGCGATGGTCGTACAACCGTGAATGCACCATTGCCTTTGTGACCATGATTGTTTTCTGTTTGTTTATGTAGATGATGATCAAGAGGGAGTGATGGATAACTTGATAGAAGCATTACAAAGCGGATCAGCCTTCAGTAGACCTCACAAGAAACGAGGCCAAGCAAGGGCGGCAGGAGGTAAGACCACTTTTTTAGTGATATTGTTGTGGGGGTATATTACTATTATGAGGTGTTGTTTGTTCTTATATTTAATTTGCAATAAATAAGTGAAAATAGAATTGTCAAGATGGCAAAAGCAAAATTCACAAGTGTTAACAATCTACTACCTCCCACATATATGCTTTTTGAAATGAAATTTGTATCTGTCTTTGGGGTGTCATGGAGACCAACCATTACTGTAGATCTTTTATTGAATTTCTAAATCTTTTCTCACATCAAATCTTTGAATGCACTAGTGTGATGAATACTTCTGGATATTTTTGTGTGTCCAGAAGATACTCTTGTCCATGATAATTACATTTATTTGTGCTTTGAAAAATAGTTTAGGTACATGTGTTTAAAAGTCTTGTAATGCTCTCAAGCTGTAAAGAGTAAAAATTCAACTTCTTGGTATGATTATGATCCAAATTCATCTTGTCAGGATTCATTGGTTTAATTATACAAAATGCCTGTCATAGCAGTATTTTTGTTCTGTTTTGATACCATGTATAAATTGATTAAACTAGCCAAAGAATGAGGTATTTAAATCCCAAGTTCATGTATGTTATTTTCCATTTATTTCCCACCACAGCTGAGAGACAGCGGCAGTTGGAAAGGTCGAGGTCAAGGGTTGGGAGGATGATGCCCGTTGCATTAACAGAGATTGACATCAATGGAAGTGCTTCACCGAACATGGTCAGAACAAATAATACAAACAATGGTGGTGGAAGGAGTAGGGGAAGGAGAGGAGGAGACCAAGGTGGAAAGGATAATGATGCTATGATGGAAAGATTAAGGCAGTTATAGTACAGGTAGCATTGTTGGATTGACCAAGCCGAGAGCCAACACTGAGTGTAACCAACACAAAAGAGAATATGTGGGACAAATGCCGAGACAAAAGTTTGACTTGTAGCCAATATCAAACTACATGCACGCAGGAGAGGCTGTGAGGAGCGTGTCTTCCCACCATCATAGGCCATGCATGGAATCGACTGAGACAGGGATTACAGTGGGATGTGTAGCCGACATGAAAGAACATGCATGGGGCCGAGGCCAGGAGGAGTATGTGGATGTGTAGCCAGCACAGAAGAGAATGTGTGGGACTTATGCAGGAATATACATCTAGCCAATGTCAAAATATATGCAGAGGCAGCTATGTAGACCGCAAGAAATCCCATGTAGGGATAGCAGTTGGATGGAGGGATAAAGTTGGATGTTGAGCCAGCGCCAAAGACCATGCAAGGGGCTGAGGCACAGTGAGGAGCAGCAAATGTTATTACATTACTATATAACCTATGTTATTCATATGTGGGACTAAGACAGGGAGACACATTGGATATGAAGCAAACAACAACCATGCATTGGATCGAGGATAATAATAACATGGATATTTATATAGCGCCGGTATCCGCCACGCTCCGACGCTCATGGCGCTGTACGTATTTTATTACCCTGGTTGTAGCCGAGGTGCCAAAGCGCTCAAGCATATCAGGAACCTTGGTAGAGCCAAGCCTTCCATATTGGTGTGACGTATGCGTGTGAACCGACACCAAAGAATCTATGTGGGACTGTGCCCAAACATCCACCACCCCTGTGAGAGTGACTTCCCGACTTCAGATTTTTTAAATTCAATCCAGTATCCAGAAATAGATGTCATTGGTCCCATTTCTGATGAGATGAAGATGGTGTTCCAGGGGATTATATAAACAATGTTCCTGGATTTAGTTGCAGAATGGTGAAACTCCAATGATGTGTTCACGCATGTTAAGAATTGTTTTTAATCTTTAATAGGGTAATTGGATAATGATGATGTTTCTTAGAAATTGATTTTGAAGATATTGAGACGTTTCATAAAATGTTACAGCGTTTAAGGAGAATTGTCTGTCTTCAGACCAAAGTGATGGAAGTGCAGTTTTGTCAGACATTAAATTTGATACGAAGCCCAGATTTCCTGTAATAAAGTAGTCCAACATTCATAAATTAGGTACCTTGTCCATGCAACGAGCAAAAGCTTTTTTGGATTCTTATGTAATCCTTTTTCGTCCATTATGTACCATTTTGAATAATACCCAAGTTCAATAGGTCAGTTTCATAATGTAACCAAATTTATACTTAAAAGCATTTCAATAATCAGAATGCAAATTGCATATATCACATATTTTTAAGAGCAAGTCATAATGTTTGTCTTGCCTAACTGTACAAAATAATATGCAATTTGAATTCTGATTATTGAGATCATTTATTAGTAAATTTGTTACATTACAAAAATGGCCTATTCCAAGGTCCTGTTTTATATAAACAGGGTAGAATTAATGCAATTTCAAGCTCAAGTTGTTGCATTTAAGTTTGAAGAAACAAAAATAAAATTAAAATCAGGGACTTACAGGGCCACTGAGAAATTGACTATGACCAGTACTACTAACCCTTTATATACAAAACTTTGAAAGGGGCAAATATTCTATTGAAAAGGGAATAAAATAATGAATGCATGAAATTCCATTAGGATGGATATACAAGGCGAATATGTAGATTTATGAAAAGTAAGAATTGTATCAGGGAATTGAAGGTCAGATGTCACTATAAAATAGAGGAGGAAGTTTCATTCACTATCCAAATTATAGAGAGCTGAGTTTTTGTTTCCATTGCATGTTCAAATTTTACTTTTAATTACTTCCTTTTCAAATGTAAAGAGCAGATTTCAATCTGAAAATGTTATCAGAATTAAATGATAAACAAAGAACGGCCTTGTACGAGTCACAATTTGGGTGTAATTATAAAGATGTTTGTGAAATTCGCTATGTTTAAGTGTCTTTATGAAGGTATTTTGTGAAAATGCTCATGTACAGGAAACAGGTGTCTATTTAAATAACAGTACTCGGGGCTGTTCAGGAACAACGTTCTTAAGTTTTTTATGGGCGCAACTTAATTTTTAAAAGCAAAGCAGATTATTTGGACATTTTTTTTTGGGGGGGGAGGGGGGAGTTACATGTATATGGTCTTCCAATATAATTCCCTGTGAGCTTATGTTTATGCAAGGATCACAGAATTTATTTCTTCTAAACCCAAATGTTTTTGGTATTAAAATGACATCTTTATAATGGGCTTTCACTAGAAGATTATATTGACAACACACTGCAGATTTTATTTTTAATTTACTTCTTGAGTCGTTTATAGAAACATGGTAAATGTCCAAATATTTGTAGTAGGTAGAGAGACGGACGTAATTTTAAATTGTACATTTCTTCTTGTAAATTAGGGTATATTATTTGTCAGAGACCATATTTCAAATAGAATATAAATTGTATTCTATTAGAGTTACTTTATTTTTGTAATGTTTGTTACCGGTGTTGATTATTTGAAGGCTATTGTGTACATTTTATTTCAAGTAATTCTAGAATTCAACTTTTATTAATTAGGTTTCTATATCTTCTGCATGTATCATTCAATCTCTCATGTTATATGGGTTGGATATACCATTGTATATTTTGATATATTCTGATTTTATACAGAGGTGATAGGGTTAATGTATCTATAATGTAAATATATATTTTCCATGACAATAATAAAAATGCTATACCTAAAGATGTTTCTTTTACTCATTTTCTGTTTAATGGTAGTAATGATTTCATTCTCCAGTCTGGAATTTTTAATAAAGAATATTACAGATATTTTAATAATTCATGATATAGCCATCTGAGACACACTTCATATATTATTCCTTTTTTTTCAGGCACAATATTGAAATCAAAAGAGATAAATTAGCAGTACTTTAAATGGGAATACCCATAGATTTTATTTTTTAGCAATAAGATAATTTGAGTACTGTAACACCAGTACTGAACTAAAAGCAAATCACAGAAGGCAAAATTAAACTCCAGATCTTTCATATGTCATATATCATCCTTAATAATCAGGTTGATTGATTTTTTCTTATTTGCCTCTGTGATATGTGTGTGAAGACTTTTTTTTCTTTTTCTCCTGCTTCTAGTTTTGTAATTATGCATCTTATAATATATGTACCTCTATCAGAACTTTTTTAACAAAGTACTGACTATAAAGTAACACAACACATTTTTACTGGCCTCTTTGAGTGAGTAGTGTTAAATGATATAAACAATATTCAGCCCCTTGTAAATTAAATGACATTAATTTTGAGGTACCGAAGATTTATAATATAATTTTTCTGTTCTAACAAACCAATCCAATCCTACCTAAAACATCTTTGGTAATTATAAGAAGCCAAGGGCTTAACTAAATCATCTTCGCACAGTAATAAATGTCCAATGCTTTAGTAACAGAAATCAACAGTAATAAATGTCCAATGCTTTAGTAACAGAAATCAACAGTAATAAATGTCCAATGCTTTAGTAACAGAAATCTATGACTATTACATTACATCAAAGACGACAACAACAAAAAGGAAACAACAGCCTTCTAGTTCTACAAAAACTTGAGCATAAAAGTTTTGTGCATATTTTAAACGACTTAATATACTTCACTCTCAGAAATAACTATCAAACCTTTTTTTTCTTCTTCTTTTCCAAGATTCAAATCATACAATGTAAAGGCCACTGCACACTCTATGACCCGACTACAATCTGATGTAGGAAGAATTTGAAATGTTATTAAACAAGTACTTTATGTCGGAGGACTGAGAGCTTCATTAAGCACAACTTGACTCAAAATCGCGGTGATGTCGTTTCAGATCATCTCCGATTTGGCTTTTATGTTGCCTAAAGGCTGAAATTTACTACACTTATAGATGCTTAGTATGCATACCATTATTCAGAACATCATTCCGCTTTAAATTTCCATATCTAATGAAACTGCAATTTCTTCAAAAATTATATTGCAGATGGATCAGGAAGTGTGTAAAGAATTTGACCTTGATTCTATGAATTTTAAAATCAAAAAAATCTTTTAATCACTTGTCATTCAGATCAATAATTGCGCATAAGAAGCAATAACAGTGTTTTTACCTGAGCAGCTCCAAATTTGGTAATACTAATCACCACTACCAGGATTCTTGATAGAGCAAGTCAAATACTCTTAACATACAAATGTCCAATAATTCAATGAGAATGTGATATACCAGTATCGTCCATTTTTTTTGGGGGGGGGGGTTTACATTGTCAAATATAGAGGCAGGGGTGAAATTACCGGTAAGCTGATTTAAGCAGCACATTAATCCACGTAGAACATGGAACATTCCTGGAGCAATGACTTATGGTTCATTCCACAAAGTTGGGGCAATTTTTGTGACATACCAGAAGTGAGAAACTATGTCTCCTATCAACTGTAACAATGTTTGCATAAAAAGCATAGCCAACTATCTTTAGAAGTACTTCATGGTGAATCAATATTACTGACCCAAAGTTTATGTAATGTTATATGAATACGGTGTCCATGTAATGCTGGTAAAAAGAGAAATGTGTATTAAGCAAAGATTTTGAAGAAAAGCAACTGAAACAGAAACGATTCTGACAGGGCACTACTATATATATTCATTGCATAAATATCTTCCAACAGATGATTTCATCTTCCATGTGTAGAAGATCTCATGCCAACGTTACATGGACATTGTCATATTTTTTGCCCCAACCTCATGGAATGACCCACATGGATCAAAGTTTAACTCTCTGATGTCATGTTTATACAGGCCTCCAAACCGAAATTTGAATCTGGTTTCATGTTCAATCATGTTTTTTAAAGTCCATACACATTCACTGTGCCACCTAATACCTTCTCTAGTCTGTTACAAAAGCCCTGTAGAATATCCAGTACTGGTTGTCAGATCAGTGAGGGTGCAGTTTTCGAAAAGTAAATTTTGAAGTGATGACCAGCACTGGACTCATCTATACAGGGGTACATGTACATTCGTTCCAAGGCCCTGTGATAATACAGGATAGCTGTTGACAGATCAGTCATTCAGGCAGAAAATCTTTGAATGACCAGTAATGGACTTCCCACTAAAAACCAACCTCTTTAGACCTGTCACATAGGGAATCCTGGCATAAGTGAAGAGAAGTTGGTCTAGGTCCTCTGGATCTGTTCCAAAACCTTGATAGAATAGGGAATCAGTTTGACAGATCAGTAAGGCAGCAGGTTTAGAGAAGCAAGTCCTTCATCATCCAGCACTGGACTAGCCTTTAAAAGGCCGGAATAAAAGCCAACCTCGCTGGATCTGTCATAAGAACCTGGTCAAATACAGGACACTGGTGAAGAGATGGGTAGATAACATGTAGTCTCTGAAGGAGAAGGTCCATGCCCTCTTTAGTGTTGTCTGGGAATTTTTCCAGTGATGGGCAGGATATTCGTTTATCCTGTGAAAACAAAACAAAAAACAATTAAAAATATGGCAAACTTCTTCAGTTATATCGACATTAAATCATGTTTGAAAAAAAATGGAAAATAAATATTCAAATTAAATAGGAATTTGAAGATTGTCACAGACAAACAAAATAATTTGTATTTACCAGAATTATTGTTTGTAGAGCTCTTCTGTTTCTTAAGATTCAGTATTAACCATTTGCAGCCTGAAACATCAAATCAGACATTAAAAATCTACTCACAGAGCCATGTCATTACACCAAAATGCTGTGTGTTCATGAGAATACAAAATTTTGCAAGAGGAGGGAGGTTAGATCTACATGTAAGTCGTTAGATTAATACACATTATTACAAAGCTGGACGTAATGACAGAAAACATATATTGTATGCATGCAGGAATAATCGTGTACCCGGTATGCACATGATCATGTAAGAGTCCTTGCTTCAAACAAGTTTGGATTACAAATAGAAATACATGTATTATTCATTTCCACCAAAACTGTAAATAAGCAAAATCAGGCAGAGAGGGGTGAGGTCTAATGTAACTTTTGCAAGTCATTAAATGTAAGGGAGCAGACATTTAGTATTCATCATATTCTGCATAGTCTTGTGATTTTCAAGGCTAGGAAATGTTGCTATTAATGTGGCTCCTTCTGCGCACAAAATATTTCTTTACTTCATGGCCTCGTATAATACCGGTAGTCAACAAATTATCCTCAACATGAAACTTTAGGAACTTGAAAGTCGAAAGTGAACTTGTATTGTAGCATGAGCCTGCATTTCTCCTCATCCCTTATGTATTTGAAGTGTGCATGCATGTTATCACATACTATGTTAGTTCACTTTGGAGGTCAAATCATGGAATGTTCTCCTCAGATTAAACTGCTGAACCTATGAACATTGAGCTGCTAGGGACACATCATTCCATAACCTGGGCCTGATCATACTGAATTTGTAAAAGTGCAAAGTATGTTTTTTATACCTTTATCTGTGAGGTAAGTTGATACTAGAATGATTAGATTTTAAATGAATAATGTCGGTCTCCCACAAACAATCTATTCTTTGTCTTGTGGCTTGGAACCACATCACACATGATCCAATAATGTTAATGCTTCTCACACACTAAAGGGGAATGCATCACAATCAATGACACTCGCAGACTGCCTTAGATCTCTTATTTAACTCAGACTGTGCAATTCGCTTGTTACAAGATTTCATCGAGGCACGATAGGCGCTTACTTTTCAAACGCCTGCCCTTCTACATTATGTACCAAAAATGAAGTATACCCAACTTTGGTAGGTCTTAAATAAAAGGTCATGACCAATTAAAAAATTGAAATCTATTTAATGATGACGAGTAACTTGTTTTCTGTCCAATGATACCGTATTCATAATATTTCTGCCACGGGTGACTGAGAACAAGGGTCTTTAAAGAAGTGTCGTCAAAATTAAGTATATAAGTATATATATATATCATATCATTAAATTTTAGAATTTTAAATTAAAAATGTCTATAGAAAAGGAATTCTCTGGAGCGGTCATTCCATAATCCTTGCAATAAGTATTGGACTACACCCATCCATGGGGCATGGACTATTTGGTCGAAACTTTTCACCTCTTTCTCATCATATTGGAAATATGACGGCAATATTTTCTCTGATATTGTTCAAAACTAAGATAAAGAGAATTAGAAAGCTCACAAATTCACCTTTCCCAGCACTCAACCTTCTCTTTAACTGCCCTTTTATTAAACCCTGTCTATTAAATAACCCTTCCTTCCCTGGAGAATCAATCTTAACTCAATTTACTCTTTTTTTTTCCCTCTCAAAAATCTGAACTCTGCCCTTACAGTCTTGCGCAAATTTGACACAGGCCTGGCTTTTAATATATCCATTGTATCAGCAAATTGTTATCAGCCTTGCCATCTACATTGTATTCATTCTCCTCATTTTGTTTCACCCTAGTTCATAAACAGTATGTGATACAAAAACTTGGCTTGCCACCTACAGAGTATGTGAAATCTCTCCTTAAATATTTTTGTTGTATAAGTTTTGACATACATGTAATAAAAAAGCTGTATTTATAGGAGAGAAGAAGTTATTAACATTATATAGGATTACAAAACCATAGTCTTACACAACTTATTTAATTTTGCTTGCCCTGGAAATGGCATGAACTCGTGTTCCTTATCGCTTGAATCCTGGAAAAACTTTTATCAGTAACAAATGTTTTGTTTTGTACTTTAATTTCATTCCAGCTGTAAATCCATCAGCCATTACTAACCACCCACTCTTATGGCTGGAATTGCCACTTATCACCCACTCCAGATACACTTTCCTTGTATCATAAAATGTTATCAATATCTCTGCAAATGCCAATGACTTTCCATGACATTCCAGATTGGCCATTTGTTAGAAATGTATTGTATTGAAAGAAAAGAGATCAACATAATAATCACATTTCAAGGAAAACCGAGCCATGGTGATCAGTATGGATTATCTGCACATGGATTATGTTACCCATGACTTCCTATGAATGTTAAAACTACTAGCAACATGATATACATCCACATTTACTGACATTTTTGTGTGTGATTGCCCCCAAACTTTTAAAGACATTCTTTCTCCCCTCCCATCTTTCATTTGTATCTTGTCATATATTTACCAAAAACAACCGATGATTAAACCTTGCAAATCTACCTAAGAGTCTCTACAAACACACATACAAAATAGCACAGTCATGTCAGCTATCTTTTCAATATATGGGTCAACTTTCATGCATATGATACAGCAAATTCAGCATTTTTTGTAAAACATGCAAAGCCACAAAATAATCCTTCAAAACTGAGCATCCCAAATCCTGGGATTATATTATAATTATTCCATTTGAAACCCTAATGCTAATAGTGTAGATTGGGCACAATTCTAGGAAGAGTTCCAAGGACATGCCCTCACCCCCCCCCCCCAATATTAATAAGTAGATAAATAAATAACAAAAAATTCTGTCAAACATTTTTCTTAAAAGGCTATGTGTCCATATGCTGAATCAGCCATGTACACAATACTCTGATCCTTTTGCCAATTGTTGTTGACGGCCAAATTCCCAACAAAAAATCTTGTCAGCTTACCAAATATTTCACATAAGGATTCATCCTCATTTCAAATCTTTTGCAAATGTTGACCACTCACAGTTTCATGCACAAGAAAGTTTCTGGTTTTGTTCTAGGCGGTAATAGGGTGGATTCACAATACATAGCGCCATCTTGCAATAACAGTGTTTAGTCAATATCATGTGATGCATTATGGGGGAAAATTAGACAAAAATATCAGACGTGGCATTGTTATAGTACCCTAGGAGATAAAGGGATTAATCAGAATCTTTGGAGGGGAAGGTTTGAATAACTTAACCGGGGTAAATTTTTGCGCAGAGTCCAAGAAAAATATCTCTCTTATTGACCCTCCTCACGACATTTTAGTCATTTTTGGCCGAAATTACCATTGTGGTCACTTTTGGTCAGGGATAATTTTTTCAAACGTTATTATCCACAAAGGAGATTTGATGGGCCTACTATATGTAAAAAATGTGCCCTGATGCTATAAAAAGGGGTAAATGGGACAGGAAAGTGGGGAATGCTTGTGGGTACATTTTCATCTGTCAATGGCCAGATGAGTGTTATTAAACTCCGATCACTATTAAACAGGGGAAGTCCACCCTCATATTAAGTTGGTTTTAAAAATTTAAATTTAAATGAGAAAAACAGATTGATGAAATGGGGTCATAATTTGTTGAAAGTCTGGAAATAGGGGGTCATTTCCGACTCTGCTAACAAGCATGCGTTACCCCCTTTATAATTTAATACCAAATAACACCAGTGGGTTCAGTGGTGTACATTCAAACCTGTCAAAGTTGATACCACTCTATAAAGGCTACCTGTCTATATTAGTCCCCTACACTTAAAGCCCCACTGCACTACTTATAGCTACTTGCGCCCTCTATATAGCAAACAATACCTAAGCGGTGACCGTTGGTCCCCCATGGTCTCCCTTTTCGTATGTTAATTGAGAGCTGATTTGATGAGATAACCACCTGTCAGCAACCATGCAGGGCGGTCTAATCCCTCCTGGCCAATTTAGTGCAGATAGGCTTTAAGCATAAGTAAAATTGATTTGTCCAGATTTCTGTTTCTTGAGAATGTGACAAATATACATCTAAGAGTGTTTAACATAGGCCCTAATTCAACCAGTCCAACTTGAGTACAGTATGCCCGAAGACAAGTCTCCATACAAGATGTGTGTATAGCCTGAGTGCAAAATAAAAACTTGTCTGCCATGAACTGCATGAATCAAATGAATGGCAACAAAAAACAACAAAAACCCAGCAATGTTAAAAACGGAATCACAATAATCACCTGGCAGCATGTAAAAGCATGAACCAGTCCAAAACAGCACAGATAACAAACAAGTACACAAGTGGTAGTGGAGATATTTGTTGCCAACAGTGGCAGATGTGGTTGTGACACTTGTTGCTGGTATGTGTGGTGCTTTGGACGATGGTGGCAGTGCTTTAGTTGTGGCGGTAGCGGCGGGATCGCCGGGGCCGACGGTACTGCGGGAACTCCATATCTCCCTCGCCAAGCTGCGACATGCAGACGCCGCATACGATGAAAAGCGTGGGAAGGCCCAGGATGACGGCCAAACACATAATGATGGATACTGTGTCCGTTTCCTAAAGAAAGAGAGAGACAAACACATACATGTGTACAAGGCAGGCAGCAAATGAAAGTGGAGATGGAGATGAACAGTGATGGATGAATGCCATAATATCATTCCAATAATTGCATAATAAACTCATAATAGACATGTATCTGTGCAAAATTTACCCATAATCAAAATGATATAATAATGCAAATTTTGCAAGTGTCATGAAACATTTTCTTATTTGAGGTACATGATGAAACATATATCATGCATGGTTATGGATGACCTATCACAGCTTAATTAAAATCATGCTGCTTTACTTTTCAAAAGCAAACAGATTTTACTATTCTAATACACAATGAAAATATTCATTCTGCAAGAAAAAAAAATGCAACTGCAGATTACTGTAAATTTCAGCCACACTCACCACTAAAATATTGAATAGTGCCTAGAGCACAAAACTGGTACTTTAAAATGGAATTAATAAAACCATTTGTGGATTATTTTGTTCTCGACATAACCTTGTTCGCCAGGAATAATGTAAACTCTTTCATTCATGATTTACACCCAAAAAATGAAAAAGGACTGCATCATTACCATGAATAAACTTTTATTTTTTTTATTTTTTAAAATCCTTATTACCCTTTTGTATGTTACAGAATGTCATGAGAAACTAGGTTCAAGGTAGATAAAGTTTTTCCTGCATTAAAAGTACATTGATAGCCTATCGCAGAGAAACAACATGCACAGAGGGACAAGGTTATGACCTTGTCCCACTGTGCATGTTGCCTCACATTAATGTTATGTATCAAGCAATGTTGACATTAATATTTGCAGCTGTTTTCTCCTTTATTGGGCTCTTTTTATTATCAGTATTTGTCATTCTTGACAGAAGGAGAAACAGACTATAAATATGTCACAATCCATCGACCAAATTTGAGATTCGCATAGATTTAATAGTAAGCTCATATTTTCAAACATTCACAACTTTTTCATTACTATTGACATTCTGTTAATCTTTTTTTTTTTGCTGTCACACAAATGAACTTAATCAAAAGGTTGCATTGCCCTATGATATTTGCAGCAGCTCTCTCTCTCTCTCTCTCTCTTTCTAGTTTTCTCTACAAGAGTCAATATGTCTGAATTCTTCTGTATCCCAGTGCTAAGGCTATATACAGTACCTACTGAACTTCTGGGGGTGTTTTTCAGAGCACTTTTTTATTGTTGATATATACTGAGACTCAAATTTCTTCTTTTATTTCATCTCAATCTCTTACCTCTTGTGTGCCATCATTCAAATAGCTCGGATAAATCTGATACTGCAAGGTTTGAAGTTTTTATGCCAAGATGAGGCAAGAAAAATTGAGTAAATATCTGCTGAATAGACATAGGACTAGATGCATTGGGTACAACCTGACTCTATCTTGCCTGACAGGATAACAGCTGTGTGTAACCTCACTCCCATGACAGTACGGTAGATCAGTTTACTCAATAATGTATTCAACTTTTATGCAGACTTGGAACAGTTGCCCCTGGTGACCCAGAGACTTGAAGACTTTGACTAAGGGTGCGTTCAATCGACACTTTTTCACCCTAGAATCACGGTTTTCAAAGACGTTTAGTTTAAAACACGGTTGCGTTCAAGCGATTTTTCGTTGGTCGTAAAAATAAACGTGTTTAAAAACACAAACATGAAACGCTGAAAAAGATGCTTTTTGTATCATGATTCTGCAGAATCACGGTCGCTGAAATTCGCTTGAACGAACGGAGATCTCAATCATGATTCTATGACATTATCTATTATATATATTATCGCTACCTATTTATATTCTTCCTGGGTGGGCTTAAAAAGAGTGAGAATCAGCGTTGATGGAAAATCGCTTGAACGATCTCCCGCAGTAACCGTGTTTTGTATCGGCGTTTTGAATTGTGATTCATGTTTGTAATTCTAGTTTCGAAAAATCGCTTGAATGCACCCTAAATGTATTAAATGATGTTTGTAAGGTAGATTCCTCCCATCATTAAAAACAGGTGAATGAGTACATGAGTGAGATTACACATCCAGAAGTTTGAGTCTTGTGTCTATTCTCATTCAGTATCTTAAGATGGGAAACAGCTGAATGGTCTATGCTGTGAATGTGTATATGCTCTGTATTGGCAGACCTAGCATCAAAATCAGGTCATGAATATTCGCTTTATCGCTTTATTCAGCAGTTTATTCATAAGTCAGGGAGAGGCAATGCCTCATACTAATTGTGACCAAAACCCCTTTTCAACATGGTAGAGTATATAACGAAACCTTATCCAGGGATGGGTGTGCTAAGAGGATCACATGCGGGGCCAGTATACAGACAGGGTTCATTTAGGGATGTTATGTATATGTATGTATTCTAAGATAATTAGAATAAATAAATTAACATAACATTAACATCATAACATCACTAACATAAATAGTATAGTATAAATCTAAGGGTGGGAGTAGTATAGGAGCTGTGTACTGGCCTCGTTTATTATCATGTTTTTCATGACAGCTGTTTTCTGCTGGCATGAATTTCTCCTGATGATACATGTCATAATGGTGGCAGTTTCGACTCGAAAACAAATAAACTTAATTATTAGCAAGCATTGAAAATAGGGCTGTGTGTAATGAGGTACTTGAGTACACTCATAGGCTATACTCGGACGCCATTTTTTGTTGTTGAATTTCTTTGAATTTTTTGCCAACACCATACTACGAACAGTGCGAACGTTCGTCTCCGAAAACCCACGCGATTTTACTTCAAGTTGCTGTTGAAAGCGCCGATTTGTGCTTTTGAATTTTTCACAAATAATTGAAACAATGTCATTTTTAAAACTAAAGATGACAGACAAATATTCCGAGTCCAAACAGAAATCCGGAGATTTGGTCCCAGTTTCTGAGCGGTGAGTTGACAGTGACACCCTGTGTATGATTGAGCTGGGAAACATTTTTACCCACTGACCATGCCAGTGCTCTTCTGGCACGGGTGACCATCGGCCTGGAAAGTGCCAGGTGAACTGGGAAAAAAAAAATGGCGGCCGAGTATTTGAGTACGAGAAATCGTACTCTAGTAGGTGATTGAGTAGTTGTCAACAGTGCGAGTACTCGAGTATTCGAGTACTCGTCGCAGCCTTAATTGAAAACGGCAAAACAAGAAAATATGTTTCAACATTTAATCAAAAAAGATATCCTATATACAATACACAGGAGCAGTGAGGGTTAAAGCCCAAGTCCACTCCAAAAATAACTTACTTTCAATAGAACCAGAAAAATCAGAAAAACCAATCAAAAAAAGTTTGAGCAAAATTGGATAACTAATAAGAAAGTTATGAATTTTTAATGACATGAAAAACTTTGAAAATCACTACACAAATTGGCAACTCACTCATGAGTCTGTGACGTATGGTCCTCACTATCCACTAATTATTTTCTTTATATTGATAATATAAATTTCCTACTTTCACCCTAAGAATCTTATTTCTTCACACCAGCATCCAAGTTAGATTGTTAGTAATATGTTTTTGTGTGGATGCACAAATAAAGAGTAATTTTTGTCCAGTTAAATCATGAAAAATTGAATTTTGATAAACTATTTATATAAAAATCAATAATTATGAAATACAATATTCAGAAAATAGTATCAATTCTTCAAAATTCATAAAAGTTTTGGGGAAATGTCATGCACGCAATATGATACAAATCATATAACCTGGGCAAAGGCATGGGGAAATCAAGTTTTGGGAGATAAAAAGGGAAATTAATGGGATTAAACTATATAAAGCAATTGATATTGTTGTGAGGACATGACGTCACAAACTGATAACCATCTTGGCAATTTGTGTTGTGATTCTCATTGTTCCATAGTTTTACATACTTTTTCAAAAATTCATAACTTTCTTATTAGTTATCCGATTTTGCTCAAACTTTTTTTGATTGGTTTGTCTGATTTTTCTGCTTTTATTGAAAGGAAGTTATTTTTGGAGTGGACTTGCCCTTTAAAAGCTCTGGTAAGAGGAAAAGGGAGGAAAAGGAAAAAAAAAGCCTTAAAATATTTTTAAAAGTAAACAAATCTGGTACGGTACAATATACAATTTGCAGGCCAAAAAAATAAAAAAAGGTTAAATTCCAACAGCATTTAAAAGATAATACTAATTTAGAACTTTCCTATTTAAAAAAGAAGGGGGCTTGAAAATGTCTTAAAGTGGGAAAATAACGACTATTAGTTGTCAAATCGACTTAAGTGCTACCAAGTCAGTAAGTAATAGTATGATTTTCAGACCATTGTACCAAATGGTTGTACGTTTTGTGCTGTGCAAAGATTCAATCAGTTTAATTTTGGCCTTAACAAGAAGTGGGTTATTGATGTAGACAAATGCTCATGTACCCTTTACAGCTCATTTTATGTATGTTATTACCAAAGAAGAAAAAAAGCCAGTCAGTCACTCAATAGTGTCTGACAGTACCGGTAAGTAAACGGGTTTCCTTGCATAATTTGACTATTAGGACACTGCTAACGTTTAAATTTCACAGATAGGACATACATAATATATTCATAATTCCTGCAAAGTTCTACAGAATCTGATGTTGGCTGCAAAAGGGACATAGTATCTTTAAGAGCCAATCATGATCCATCTTTCAAGCTTCACCCCGATTGGCTAAAAGTTCTCAAAGTTGCAATCTCTATCTATTTAAGAGCCAATCACGATCCACCTTTCAAGCTTCACTCTGATTGGCTAAAAGTTCTCAAAGTTGCAATCTCTATCTATCATATCTATCGAGATCCTCTCCCATTTGATCTGTGCTGAAAATTTCATCAATGTCCAATTTTTTTTATTTTTTTTTTGGGGGTATTAATGATAGATTTGATTCATACAGCTCTGAGCCAGAAATGCATTGAATCCACACAAAAAAATGTGTTAAAGGATACAAGTTCATGCATTTTTAGCTCCAAACGGATGATATTTGCAGTTACATCTATAATGCCTGTATTTTCTAAATAAAAATCTTTGGATTTTTTTTTCGAAAGAGCAAATGGGAGGTGCCTCATAAGATATATGTGCATGTATGTTGCAGAGTTACCAATTTGTGTAACGAAACTGTATAACTTTCCAACTTTCATTGATCTATTTCTCTCATGTTTCTGCTTCTATTTATACCAACCAAATACCAGGGCCGACAGGGCGTACTTCCTCTTTAAAGGAAAATTCTATGGTGATATTCAGTCTGCATGAATAAATGCAGGAAACAGTCAGAGAAATGGGTCAAATGAAAAAAAAGAATGTAATACATAATCAGATTACTCAGTCTATGACATCATATTAGACTCAAATTTTAGCAATTGCCCTATGTTGATTAATGGAAAGAGGAATGCATCTCCAATCATTTATTTCAGGCAAAAGTTTGAGAGAGAAAATCTTCAGGGAATAATTAGAAGAAGAAAAAAAAGCAATTTTCAATACCGTAAAGAAATGGTGATTAGAAACTTTCGTACAACACACTTACCCTTTTCTCTTGCTAATTTTTTTTTTTTTTCTGTCTTGAACAAAATAACCTTGATATCAAAATGGACTATCAGGACGCAAGCAGACAGACTTATGGGAGGGGTAAATATGATGACATCATAGGGGAATTCCCACACCAGAGAGTCATACCTTATCTACTACATCACTGCAAGATTTTAATCTCAACACTCCATACACACTAGGCCTGTCTTCATCAGACCGAAGTTGCAAAATAACCTGCTATTTTAACTAGCCCGATCTCAAATTAGCCAGCTAATTTACGTACTCATCAGCCTGCAGTAGCAATTAGCAGGCTATTTGGTCGAGAAAATATCCTGAGAAATGTTGGTCTTGTTTCCAAAATAACCCGCTATTTGGGAAATAGCGGGCTAATTTGCGCCCGTTTGTGATGAGTGTATCGGTCTGGTGAAGGCGCAATTTCCAGCTTCGGGAAAATATCCAGAGTCTAAAAATAGCGGGTTATTTTGCACCTTCGGTCTGACGAAGACAGGCCTAATAACACATGAACCTGTTTAGACTAAAGGAAATTTATACACAACGCGTAGAAGAGAAACATTGTATAAAGAAACATTGTATAAAGAATCATCTCATAGCAATAGGAACACACAGACTAGAAAACAGCACCATATAAAGAAACTTTGTATAAAGAAACAATTTTGAAGAGGTCAATCGACATGACAACTGGCCAATCATTGTGCTCACAGCAAGCCCGACCCAGTTTTACCATTTTCCCGATAGCCTAGAGCAGGACCCTGATCTTTTATAGAGTTCTCATTCCAAAGTCCAAACAATGCTCAAAAATCAATTTCCCTATACAACGTTTCTTTATAGAACATTTCTTTACACGACGTTCAGACTAGAAAAACATGTAATTCTTATTCTACAAGATGAGTTATGGCAGTCTGAAAACAGGGTTGGGTGCAGTGCTGTACATGCGAACAGTTAACAGTAAATGATCACTTTTTCTTCTCACACCCTATGTCATGCCGCCTAGAAATATATTGTTTGCTTAGAACCAGAAGGACATAAACTCTGTGTTCAAGTATATGACCACACAGTTGAGATTTAAAAACCAATGATATATCAATATCATGTTGCTGGCCGTTGAAAATGTATGGAAGGCATTTTCATATTCCTCCCATCCAAATTATGATAAATTACTTTTAAAGTCTATTTACAGCATCAAAAATCAAAATAGAACCTTCCAAATTGTGACAAGTTACTTTCAATGTCCATTTTCAGCAATAAAACAGAACCCTCCAAATTATGATAATTTTTGTTTGAATGTCTATTTACATGATATCAAAATAGAACCCTCCAAATTATGATAATTTTTGTTTTAATGTCTATTTAATACATGATATCAAAATGATACCCTCCAGATTGAAATAAATTACATTTAATTTCTATTTACAGCACTAAAATCAAACCCTCCAAACTACAATGAATCGGTTGGTTCTTGCCCTTCTGGCTCTGGACAGATGAATCCTCTAATCATAAGTATAACTACATGAAAGTGGATAGGGCTCTTTTCTGTGCTAACATGTAGCTCCTCTACAATGGATATTGACTACTATGTGTTTAGAAACAATAACAGGGCTAAGAGAATATACACAGTGATCTTAACATTACATAAAATGCTATGAAATACAAGTGCTAAGAACTATCTACATGTTTACTGTACACAAATAAATAAATGAATAAAATAAAAAATAATAACAAAATAATTTTCAATAATAATAATTAATAAATAAATGAATGAATATAAAAAATAATAATTTTCAATAATAATTAATAAATAAATGAACAAATAAATAACAAAACAAGTGAAACGCTCTCGGCGGTCTCGCCTGCATTACGCAATTCGGCATTACGCAATTCGGCATTACGCAATTCGATATGATGAACAAGTGAAACGCTCTCGGCGGTCTCGCCTGCATTACGCAATTCAGCATTACGCAATTCGATATGATGAAAAATTGAGGTTGGGACATTATTTTTATAGGCAGGGTGGCCCATTTGCAGACCCCCGAAAATGAAATCCTCTGAATATAATAAGCATTTTGAAGTGAATATTGATTATGAATCATCAGAATAATTATTTACTGTATCATAAGAATACAATATAATGAGATTTAGTGTATGGGTAAGACTATAAATGTTTCAATGCTTGTCAGTAATTTACAAATAAAGTTATCTAATAAACTTTTTAAGAAAAGAGGATTTTTCAGCATTTTGTGTAAAAACAATTGGAAGGTAAAGCCCATCGACATCACATCACGTCTCATTAGCATAATGAGAACATTATTACGAGATATACTCCAATATATATTATCAAAACATCAATATTGTCACCTAGCTGTAACTGATCATGTACATACTAGGCCTGGGATCGAATACTAAAATTACTATTAGAATATTCATGGGAAAGTACTCGAATGATTCGAATATTTACTTTCATGAAATATGAACAAATAACAACAATTTATTTATTAATTCTCATATTAACTTTTGAGAACATAATCCAAGTCTACTGACCTAAAATGACCTTTGACCTTGACTTTGTGACCTGGAATTTGTGTCACATGATTTGTGATACTTGATAGCCCTTGGGTACAAGTTTCATGGAATTTGAACAAACACTTTTGAAATTATGCTAAAATTTCAAAATCTTGATGTTGATGCCACAACAAAGTCTAAGTTTCCAGACCTGAAATGACATTTGACCTTTACTTTGTCACCTAAAAGACTAATAACATGATTGGTGATACTTGATAACCCTTATGTTCAAGTTTCATGGAATAGGAATGTATACTTTCAAAATTATGATAACAATTAAAAAAATCTTAGCCTGATGCCACAACATAGTTAAGTTTGTTGACCTGAAATGACCTTTGACCTTGACCTAGTGGGCTGAAATTCTACTCACATAATTTGGGATACTTGATAACCCTTTAGTCTAAGTTTCATTGAATAGGAACTTATACTTTCAAAATTATATTACAAATTCAAAAACTTAACCTGTTGACCTGAAATGACCTTTGACCTTGACTTTGTGACCTGAAATTTTCCTCACATGATTGGGGATACTTGATAACCCTTTAGTCCAAGTTTCATTTAATAGGACCTTATACTTTAAAAATTATATTAACAATTCAAAAACTTAACCTTAGGTTAAGTTTTGTGTTGACGCCGCCGCCGCCGCCACCACCGGAAAAGCGGCGCCTATGTCTCGCTTTTTGCTACGCAGGCGAGACAAAAATTGAGGTTGGGACATTATTTTTATAGGCAGGGTGGCCCATTTGCAGACCCCCGAAAATGAAATCCTCTGAATATAATAAGCATTTTGAAGTGAATATTGATTATGAATCATCAGAATAATTATTTACTGTATCATAAGAATACAATATAATGAGATTTAGTGTATGGGTAAGACTATAAATGTTTCAATGCTTGTCAGTAATTTACAAATAAAGTTATCTAATAAACTTTTTAAGAAAAGAGGATTTTTCAGCATTTTGTGTAAAAACAATTGGAAGGTAGAGCCCATCTACATCACATCACGTCTCATTAGCATAATGAGAACATTATTATGAGATATACTCCAATATATATTATCGAAACATCAATATTGTCACCTAGCTGTAACTGATCATGTACATACTAGGCCTGGGATCGAATACTAAAATTACTATTAGAATATTCATGGGAAAGTACCCGAATGATTCGAATATTTACTTTCATGAAATATGAACAAATAACAACAATTTATTTATTAATTCTCATATTAACTTTTGAGAACATAATCCAAGTCTACTGACCTAAAATGACCTTTGACCTTGACTTTGTGACCTGGAATTTGTGTCACATGATTTGTGATACTTGATAGCCCTTGGGTACAAGTTTCATGGAATTTGAACAAACACTTTTGAAATTATGCTAAAATTTCAAAATCTTGATGTTGATGCCACAACAAAGTCTAAGTTTCCAGACCTGAAATGACATTTGACCTTTACTTTGTCACCTAAAAGACTAATAACATGATTGGTGATACTTGATAACCCTATGTTCAAGTTTCATGGAATAGGAATGTATACTTTCAAAATTATGATAACAATTAAACAAATCTTAGCCTGATGCCACAACATAGTTAAGTTTGTTGACCTGAAATGACCTTTGACCTTGACCTAGTGGGCTGAAATTCTACTCACATGATTTGGGATACTTGATAACCCTTTAGTCTAAGTTTCATTGAATAAGAACTTATACTTTCAAAATTATATTACAAATTCAAAAACTTAACCTCAGGTTAAGTTTTTGATGATGATGCCACAACATAGTCTAAGTTTGTTGACCTGAAATGACCTTTGACCTTGACTTTGTGACCTGAAATTTTCCTCACATGATTGGGGATACTTGATAACCCTTTAGTCTAAGTTTCATTTAATTGGACCTTTTTCTTTCATAATTATATTAACAATTCAAAAACTTAACCTTAGGTTAAGTTTTGATGTTGACGCCGCCGCCGCTGCCGCCACCGGAAAAGCGGCGCCTATGTCTCGCTTTTTGCTACGCAGGCGAGACAAAAATTAAGGTTATAGGGAGAAGAGGGTGAATAGACACTACAAAATAAAACACCACATGTACAGTGTATAATATGCAAGACAACAAAAAGCATGCTTTTACCTGTTTTCTAGCTTTTTCCTGAAATTACACGCAGAAATGCAGAGAAAATGAAATAAAACAGAGCACACACAGTTATTGAGAAATGCAAAGAAAGTTCTCTTATTCAACTGCAAGCATAAAGACATTCTCATTATAGGCGAACATACAAATATATAAAATTCAGTCTACATATCTAAAAGCACACATTATCAAAGGCACAAATAGCAAAATACAATTGCACAAATTTTACAACTATCAATCAATTTACAACTTTATGAATCATTCATATGACAAGTAGGCTAAAATATTATTGTCAAAACTGCCCCTTTTCCATTAAGGGATCGCCTTACAATATTAAACAGAGATTTCAGTCACATTAAACTTCTCTACCATGCTACATGTAACTATAAATACTTGAATATTGAACTTAATACTTTAAAGGTAATGCAAAGTTTTGGGAAATTTCGAAATTGGATGGATAGTTATTCTTTAATTTTTTGATAAATTTGATGCCCCTGTGGATGTTTTAGAAGCACTAAAAAAATTAGCCCTATAACACTTCTGCTTTCGAGCAAATTGAATAATCAAAATTTACCGGTGCTCCCGGTTAATTTCAAATATTTCAAATAGCGCCTAAGGCCATTCCATGGTAGCTGCGACCATGAAAATCTCTGAATATGCAGTTCCCGATATATAATTTCCAAACGGGAATAGCAAATTGGTCGATTATAGTCAAGAAACATTGTTTTAAAGCTAAAGTAATATCAGTCTTGAGAGGGCGCTATACAACATAAAGGGTTTATTATTTACAATTTCATCACTTTAGACTCGATTTCAACCGTGACAACGATCATTGAATATTGTAAAATCGCACATGCTTCCAATATGTTCATTTGAACCAAATTCATGACCCCATACCAAAACTTTGTAATACCTTTAAGTGCATGTATACAGTTTATAATGAGACAAACACCACTGGAACAAGAAAAAAAAGTCAGATTGAAGACAGGTCCTAAGAAGCTTTCGTTTCATTTATTATTGATGATTAGTACAGGTGTTTGTGCTCTGTAACTTTACACTATAAAAGCAATTCATTGATTTTCACTTTTCTGTGGTTTGGATGAAAAATGTTGCCTACTTAGCAATCTGTGGCACATTTGAGGAAAATGTTTGACCATGGTAATATCCATTCAAGGTGGAATGGAACATTTGCAATTTGCAGCACATTTTGTTATAGGAAATCTCTCCTGTCCTCTAACTCTAAAAATCCTTCCCACGTGGACAATCTGGTTTTGATCCTAGCAGAAGGTGTAGATTTAAAGAAAGGTGTAAACAGTACAGCTCTTTCACATTATTATTGAGTTTGAGTAAAAAAAAAGTTTACATGTTTAAAATGAAGAAAATGTAGATGCACTGCATGTAGCAGTAAAGATGTGACTTTTTACAAACTTTTTATCAGATCATTTTATTCTTAATTTGTTAAATCTCTGTTAAATTATATAAGTCAATGGCCCAAACCAATAATATAGTAGCTCCTTGAGTGACAAAAAAATATTATATTATGGGCTTTGGATGTATCATTACTAATTGTGTACAGTTTTGCGAACCCAAATCTGTGTGATTTGAAGTCCCCATGATTTTTCTGATGAGCCAATAAATTGAGCCCATACTGTTTTTAAAAGTTTTGTGATTTCAATATACCGGGTAATTTTGTTGGTCGTTGACATGAGAATTCCCATTTATTGCCAAGAAAACAATCACAAATATTTCCTTTAAAAGCTTTACTCCTAAAAAGCAATTTACTATTTCACTGTAATTTTGACCCTCCTGTGAATAACTACATGATTTGTGTGCTATTTGCAAATGTTTTTATATTCTAATTGTATTCAATAAAAACAAAACAACATAAAATGTCTGATGTTGTTCTTAGTAGTAGTATTGTTTGCATACATTTTGCTATCTAGAAGTGTTTGTGTCTAACTATTACTCATAAAGTGCAGTATTTGTACTATTTTTTCAAATAAAAGATTATGTCTTGAATGATTGCCATGATTGTATTTCATTTGAGAATGAACAAGCCATTCATTACAATATCTTATTTCTTTTCCATATTAAGTTTAAATTTAATTCAGATGCAAACTACAATATTTGTAGACACACCAAAGAAACATTTATTTCTTGATTGATTGCCATGATTGTATTTCATTTAAGAATGAACATTTTTTTTTTTCTTTACATCTATTTCTTTATTAAAATTGATATAATTCTAGAGAGTTCTAGTGTGGTCATGAAATCTGAGAAAATTGATGCTGTAACCTTGAAACAAATATGTGTTATTGGCTATACAAAAGCATTTAATTATCATTTTTATTATTATTAATTACTATATTGATTGAGATGGATTAGCAGGTTCGAAAAACACAAGTGAAGAACATCAAAGAAAGAAATTATATACAAGAAATTATTTTTACCAGATCATGATTGACAACCCTGTGATATCTTATTGCCACCTGTCAAATAAAAATTGTTAATCCAATTTTGTTTTTTGAAAGAGTAAAAAGGAAAGAAATCCATAAATGGTAACAACTATGTAGTAGTTTCTGAATGTCTAACTTTCAAAGATTGTTCTTCCATAGAAATTTACATCAAATAGATGTACTTTATGTCTGTTTTATCCTACTTTTTTGTGTTAAACGATAACCTTTTCTAGAAAGATGCCACTTTGAAACGTAAAAGAGTAGAAGCTGGCTAATATTGCTACTTCAAAGAGGGGTGTCGGCGATGTCTACGGGTGATTTAATTATTGAGTCATTCCACACACGAGCTTTATCAATCAACTAAAGTTGTAACTCTTGTCATAAATGACAGGTCTTTATTACAACGCAAATCTGATCAAAACCCCAAAGAGTGCAGTGCCTTTCAAGCATACCATTGCCTGGGGCAGGTCGCGTAGTAGGCTTTCCATCTGCCCCCCCCCCCCTGAATAATATCATTTTCTGTCTTTGTTGTCTAAATTGTCAGGTAGACCAGTGTGCAGGTGGTAGCCAAAATAGCAATAATCTTAATCTAATCTAACTAAATTTTGAAAATAATTCATAGTGTATAATCTAAGGAAAGATTTATATACACATAAAAAATGCATTAAAATATACAAATACCACTATAAAATATGACTATAAGTATAACACATTGATTATATAACTGCATGATTAAAATATCCTTCTTAATTGCTGTGCTTATTTGTAAAGATGTGCGTCATACATGTATAAACAATATAAGCATTTCAGAAATAAGTACACAAATCAACTTAAAAAAAAAAAATCCACGTTTCATGAGAACCAATGAACCAAAGGTGCACAAAATAAAATTTGTCCCCTCCCATTAGGAAAAGAGTGACATATAGCACTTCCTTTTTAATAATGGGCAAGCAAAGCTCATTGGTACTGTACATACTTTCTTTGTATTTGGGCAAGTGGAATTTCTATTGGGGCAAGTGCAAAGTAGTCAATAATGGTATGTGTAAATACTGTACAATCAATTAATAGAACTAACGCCCCTCCACCAAATTATTAAAGGTACTAGATAATATTTTTCAACAAAATTAAAATAACCATAGCAAGAAGCAATAATACATGTAATAATAAACTCAAGTGAACAAAAAATCTTTAATAAGTGAAAATCAAAGTAGCATTTTTAACATTTCAACATACATTAAGTTATTTGGTGAATAGCTTAAAATTTTACAAATGCAATAAGATTTTTAAATACATATATAGGTTTTTTTTTCCTCAAAATTAATTTTAGTGATAAATATTAACTGGTGCCTTTTCAAGGTGCCTTTTCAAGATTCATTACAAGACATGATCCAACAAGAAATCATTTACAAACACAATACAAGAAAAAGCGTCTTGTTGTTGTTTGTTATTCAAAAGTCAGACAAGCTTACAAGCCCCATACTATCTAAATGCAACAAAAAATTAATTAGCACATATAACAAATATTTTGCAGCTTAGATATATATCATCGCAATAAATGTTTCAAATTATCAACCACAATTGATAAAATAATAGAAAGTAGAACCAATTCACTATCAATTAACAATATAATAAATAAAAAGAATATAAATAAAAGTGGAACTTACTCTAGCCTCTCTGGTACGCCCTCCTCTTTGGAAATACTTTATTCCTAAAATACAAACACAAATGAGCTCAGAATTGGGGAAAATCTCACTTGAAATTGTATAGTAGAATGACATATGATCAGAGTATATAATACAATAAAATGTCTTCCCATACACCATGTATTTAATAAAGGAGAGCACGTACATGTGTGGTAGTGTGACCATAGTTTGCTTGTGATCTAAGTTAACGCACAGTTCCATATCCCAAAAAGTTGACATGATTTTGAAATCTGATATTACCAACAGAAAGAGGAAGCTAGAATTACCTGGTGACAAAATTTTCTTTGAAATTGGGAGAGAAATTATGAAAATATTAACAGAAGATCAGCAACTTTTGCAGCATATTGTGTCTGTTCCGAAAATACTATGAACTTTATATGAAGTATGAAGTATGTTAAGCTTTAATAACTTATGTCTATTTTACTTTCTTTCTTGAATCACTTGATTGTTGTATGCCCACAATTATACACACCACTGCGCCAGGAGTGTCAATTTTGACAGACATGGCGCATTATAAATGTTCACTATTATTATTATTGACAAGGATCTGGAAATCTTCATTGTGAGAGATGTCATCAAAATTGCGAGTAAAAAGTGTTACCAACTGAATTGCATAAAATTTTGCCTTCAAATTCAAGCAATTATCATACTTTTGGTGGGTTGCTCTTTTGGATAAATCAGTTGTAAATTCTCATGCGCCAATTAAGGACTCATTTTTTAATGACTTTTTCCTCTGTTGTAGAGCACGCCAATCTGACATTGAATTTTGAGATCCTGATATTACTGCAATTCTTTTGATGATTAATTTTCTAGTTGCATAACTTGTAGTCTAGAATTCTGCCGTTCATTTGGTAGTAATTAAACTAAATAAATTTGTGTAGAATACGAGAAATCATAGATAAAAAAATCACATTCCTAATATTTATTGAGATCTGTGCGAACTTTGATCACCCCATCATACTATAGTTTAGCAAACATTTTGTTTACTCATGTTATCCTCATAATATTTATAATTCATAACAAACATTGGCAGAATGATATAGAAGTAGTTAAAGAACAATGAGCATCTAAAAACTCAATAATCTACTAAGCATTCATTGTCATATCACAAGAAATCTGGTGTTTCTAATTTAGAACATTCAACATTTGATTGCAATATTATACAATCAATATTAAAATTATGGATAATACATGTGTCATTTAGTTTTCTTTTAACTAAATCCAAAAGTTGGATAATTTTTTTGCAGTTTAGCACACAAGCATTGTTTTTGCACATGATTACATGCATGTTCCACTGAAAATATACTATTACATTAATACATGTACACATTTGCAAGTCTGACATTATTTTCATTCATATGCATAAAGAAATACAAAGTAGACAAACCTGTCTTAAATTACTCTGTAAAGGAATGCAAAGGCAGAATTGGCACAGTGATGGCAAAACAAATGTACAAAATTTAGGTATGGAAATATATACTAATGAAAGTACTAACATTAAATGTAAGGCCTCAAAGTCAATTGTTTAGCTTTGTTTGAAAGATGATAAATACATTTTAAATACATGTACATGTATATAACAATAATTTGAAATATATGTAATTGTAAAACTTGCTCCCTTGTAAATGACATAAAGAGGTAAAAAAATGGAAAGATGTACCAGAAAAAGTGTGGCAGCCTCCTACATATACAGTATGTTGCATATACATTTTTTAGATATTGAAACTGTTTTATACTTTGTTTGAGTTTTTCCCCAAGTACTGTGTATTTCATGTTGCTCTTTTAAAAAGGTTTTTGAAATAATAGAGTGGTGAAGTGTGATCACTATTTAATTTCTCAATTTTTCTTCATTTTCAATACACTTGTCCAAATGTCGAAACCAATTGAACATGTTATATTGGCTGAGATATGACCATCTGAATAAAGATTGCCTATGAACTCAGTGTTATATTGCTCTGGCTCCTAATGTTATGAGCCAGAGCAATATAACACTGAGTTCCCATAGGCAATCTTAATCAGATGGTCATATCTCGGCAAATACTGAACATGTTCAATTGGTTTACATTTATTATTTTGTCTTTCGGAAAATGAAGAAAAAATTGAGAAATTCCAAAAATAGATTTTTATGACGTCACAGCTTCGGTACTCTATTGTTACTACTTGCTTATTCTAAAATGTGCAAATAGGCATGAATGGTTTTTATTTCTCTGTGGCATCATATTACATGGTCTACTGCCTCATGTATGAATGGAGCTTTACCTAACCAAGTTAGGCTTAGCATGGTCTATACAGACAGCTACAAGCTCTTGGTCTGATTTATGGAGTCAATGTGGGCATTGTCTTTTAGGCAGCTCCCTTTAATGAAGATTTTATGGGGTGATTCTGCACTCATTTAAGGAGAAACAACTATGGGCAGAAAAAATGAGCACACTAAAACCTAATTGCAAAAGACGAGGGGGAGTAATTGGAATTTTCATAGACTCTTTTATATTTTTTTCCTTTCATAATGGAATACGGTACCCGCAACCAGAATAAGATGCCTAAAAAAAGAGCAAACCTGACATACTACATGACCAACTGAGTTTGTCGAAAGTCTGCATTTTGTTCCAAATTTTTGTATGTTTAAAATGAAGTTTTGCATCTAGTCTATAACCCAGTTTAATAGTGAAATGAAAAATTTATTCAATTTGATGAAAATGATTATGATTATTGTGATCTACACTGGTCTTTTCATCTTGCAATGTAGTAGAACTGCCACACTTTTCCTCATATTTTCCAAAAATCACTTAATGCAAAATGACTCAATTACCTTTGAACATTTCTCATGGAAAATACACGTTATTTACTTAAATCATAATACATAATCTAGTTGATTGATACAAAGAATGAAATATGAAAGCAACTGTTTCAGAAAGTACCAGGATTTATAAGTAATTATTATGTATGTATGTTGAAGTACTGAATATGCAAAAAAGCCACAGATGAACAATTAGTAACATATGAATTCAAGTTCAATAACAGATAAAGTACCAACAAATCCACCAAAGAAAATAAAAGTTGAAAGAAAAAAGTGAAAAGCATGCTTGCAAAACGACTCAATTGAAAAACAGGGAAAAACAAATAAAACCAACCAAAACTTGCATGCAAAGAATGAAAATTGAAAGCAAAAAATGACATGAATAGAGCACTTCAGTAATAAATGGCCTCAAGAATATAAACTTATAAAGAGCAATTCAAAGTATCTACAGAAACTGAAAAATGTCAACTCCAATATTATATGGAATGCGCAGTGTTGGTAAAGGGCTAATAAAATTGACTTTCGTTTTTTGTTTTTCTAGATATATCTACACAGAACATTATGCGGACACAACCTTTGATTTGAAATAAAATAATAATAATGGCATGTTAGAGAAATAATAGGTAGAGTATTGATGTCGCTATTTTATCGGTGCCGACAATTATCTTGTGGCACAGCTTGTTTTTGTGTTGATGAATATCATATGGATGAAACTGTTATGAGCTACCAACTATGAGATAAAATTCTCCATCTTCATCAGTATAGATTATAATAATGGTAAGCACTGATGAAATGGGACCTTTTTTTTCCTTGCTAGACATACGACCTGAATTTTTTGGTTCACAAAAATGCTTTCAAGGCTCACTTTTTAAAACAAGTTTTATCAACCTAATGACCTAAACCAACACTGTAAATACCTTTCAGCAATTTTAATAGGATAAAAATAAACAATAAACCCCTTTGTAAGAAAAACATATAGCTACATTACTGAAAGATAGCCTAGAGAAAAAAAATAATAATAGGGACTTTTCGATTTGCACGTTCACTAGTGGACTGCTACGTATGCGATCATTTTTAAAGCAGTGCATATGCCCATCTACGAGCTCACTGTTCGTAGCAGAATTCTCAAACGTGTTCACCCGTTTTGCCGTCTTTCGCAATCTGTGACGGTACTGTTCGTACAGAATATTTTGTAGCTAGGAAACAGCACATTGAAGTCACAAAATGGACTCAATTGAACACATTTTATTTATGCATCGCCAATCTGTTGCAGCATAATCATCGAGTACAGTCCCATGCACCGAATTTGGTGTTGGATCTTAAGCTATTCATAATTATGCATGACGTCACTGAGCGAGCGTCGTCGTCGTGTGAAATAGAAAAGGTAACGAACAGTCAGCGTGCCTCGTCAACCCTGCTTAAAAAATGATCGCGTACGTAGCAGTCCACTAGTAAACGTACAAATCGAAAAGTCCCTAATACCACTTTATTAAAACCGATGCCAGGAAACCAAGAAACAAAGCATGACATTTAGTTGAACCCAACAATGATATTAATAGTACAATTCTGACAGCCAACAAAGTTAATTAACCAGCCACCAAAGTAATGTATTCATGGTCAAATACTGACATCCATCTTCATTTCCTCTTAATTATTTTTTGACCCAGAAGATAATGTATGACCTGCTTCTAAAGTAAAGCAACATTTCTCAGATGCTTCAGATAATTGTGATTTGAAGACTATTTTCTCTCTTTCAGAAATAATCATATCCTTTTCTTTTGTAATTTTTAAAGAATAAATAATAAAAATAATAACAATGATAAAAAGTACTTCCTTGGCATTCTTTGTAAATCAGGAGTCTCTAATGGAATATTGTTTTTGTACAATTGTTCCTTTATTTTAGCACCAGGTCATAGAAGTTATGAGAAAACTACCACCAACAAGTAAAAGTGAACACAATAGTTGAAATGAATGATTTCTATTGATTAAGTACACTAGACTACAACACTTAAAGACAACCACCACCACTATATATATTGATTCCAGAAGACAAGAATGGGTAGACGAACATGATGATGAAGATGTTCATGTTGATGATCATGAGGAATGGTGGTGAGAGTGAGAGTGAGAAGAGGGGGTACCACGCCCGTTTTCATCGCCTACCTTTCAAGTGGAAGAGCTTGGAGAAGGGGGTATCGAGACGCTTGGAGGCCTCGTCGTAGCTCCGGTTCCAGGTAGGGTGATGGAATGTTAGGTTGTAGGTCTGGGCCCAGCGAGCAAAGATGGCCTTCTCGGTCATGAAGCGGTGGCCGCCCTTGGGCGTGGCTTCATGCACCTTGTAGTAGGTGCATTCGGTGGGGTTGGACCCGGATTGGTAGTAGTGGTACTTCACTTTCTCATCCTCAAAATGTCTGGTGAGGGGCATAGGAAAAGCATGAGAGAAGAGGGCATAAAAGTACTGTACATAAACTGCATCAATAGTTAGGTTCACGTTAACTTTTTTTAGGTCATTGTTTTATAATTCAAAGTTATCATGTAGTTGGGGACCGTGCGGATGCACTTATGGTTCTGAAACTTTAACTGTACTCAAGTTACAAACCATGAGGGATCTTATGGTTAGCGTAATAACTACGAGCAGCATGGGGGGCTCCTAACTTGAAACTATGTGCTGTGCGGATCTAATCAACTTTGAGGTGACGCCAGCTTGTTGTTCAAATGAATGCTTTCCAACTTGTAGTCTAGAACTCTAAATACTTGTTGCTTCAGTCCCCTGTGAACCCTATTATTGTTAGCAGATCATTGTTTATAACTTTAAATAACTTATAAACTTGAGAGTTTTTAAACTATGATGGTACTGTGTGAACATAATATTAAGAGATGTGTCTGATCAAACTGGATGAAAAATTGTCAGAATGGTAAGCAGATATTTGCTCAGGTTTCATTTACATGTATTCCAGACTGTATTTTGTTAAAGGGTTAGGGTCAGGATTTCAAACTAGTTTTTGGTTGATTGAAGGTTACTGCTTTGGGAGGTACATGTATCTTCCTGTATAGTGTTGGGTACACTATTAAAATAAGACATCTGACTTGGTAATGTAAGGTATTGGCACTTTGGCAGGGGGTGATTATCGCTGTGTTGTACAATCATCAAATAAGTAGCACAATTTCTGATAAAATTAAATTCCCATAACGATGAGATGAAACATAGATTTATGTCTTGCTATAGGACATACATGTACAGCTGGGAATTAAATCTGGAACCATTTTATTTACAGTCCAAAAACTTACATGTATACAATAGACCATCATAACTTTACTATTGATACAGCAATTATCTAATAGTTCTAAGTTCTCATTTAATCAAGGACACATATAGACAAAAATTAACATTTAAATGAGGAGAGAATATTATTCAACAGCAAATATGCTGGTATCACTAGAATCCATGTGATACATGTATTTGCTCCAGCTGTTCCTCTGGCACTTGAAAACAAAAAAATATCACAGGCACGCTGTTGATACGTTGATAAAACCTATCTTAAACAAAGATTTTGAAGAGTAACACAAGTGGTACAACTTACACACAGTGATCATCAGGCACCATGCCATACACCTTGACTTCCCCACAGATATCTAAAGCAGTCATGATCGTGAACCAGCCTGTTGATAACCAGCTGTTTGTATCCATCCTGTTCACATGTGATAAACAACATTGAAAGATAATGTTTTCAAGACAAGCAATAGATGTAGATCTATTGCCTTTCACCAGCCTATCAATAACTACATGTAGCTGTTAATATCCATCCTGTTCACACACAATAGAATTAAAGTGAAATCTTACATACAAGTAAGGCTGCGACTCGAGTACTCGCACTGTTGACAACTACTTGAGTACGATTTCTCGTACTCAAATACTTGGCCGCCATTTTTTTTCTTCCCCCGTTCACCTGGCACTGTCCAGGCCGACGGTCACCCGTGCCAGAAGAGCACCGGCATGGTACCGTGGGTAAAAATGTTTCCCAGCTCAATCATACACAGGGTGTCACTGTCAACTCACCACTCAGAAACTGGGACCAAATCTCCGGATTTCTGTTTGGACTCGGAGGAATATTTGTCTGTCATCTTTAGTTTTAAAAATAACATTGTTTCAATTATTTGTCAAAAATTCATAAGTACAAATAGGCGCTTTCAACAGCAACTTGAAGTAAAATCGCATGGGTTTTCAGAGACGAAACTTCGTACTGTTCGTAGTATGGTGTTGGTAAAAAAAAAATCAAAAAAATCAAAAAATCAAAAAATTCAAAAAAATTCCAAAAAAAAAATGGCGTCCCAGTATTCGAGTACTCGCCTGTAAGCCTAGGAGTGTACTCGAGTACCTCATTACACGGTTATGCACAGCCTTACATACACGTATACAGGTTAAGCATACTGTAAAGCCGTGACTATTTACTAAATCTCTTCATTCTCTTTGCTAATTACTCGGCTATTTTCTACCACATATTTACGGCCTTCAGTATGCAGGGTATAAGATTCGGTCTATTCTATGAGAGGGTAAGTCCAAGCTATCTTGTCCCATACATGTACATGTACGTTACCGACCACATCTAAGATTTAAGTATATATCTATTGACTGTTCAGTGTATCAAGCTGAAAGCACTGCTAGACATGGAATCATACAACACATCAAATAAAATGATATTTTTGTGTCAACTTGTGTTCACAATTCTTTAAATAATAATTTGGTCACGAATGGTACATATCTAGGATTTGCCCGAGAATATGTTTTCTGTTATTAGCAGAACTCAATATTGCCTTTAATCATGGAATTAAAATCACACTTTCTCCCAAAACAAAGTTGAATGTTCTTTCAAGCTGTTAAATGTGGAATGGTAGAGGTCAAACAGGCTGGGTAGTTTTAAATTGTCCCTATAAGTGGCAATATGAGATATGAATATAGGCATGGAAATTCTGTAAATAGCATGGGGTAATAAAAGTGCAATGTGACACAGTGACAATGCACATGAGAAATCGCTCCCCATCAGTCTAGACAGATATTTGTGAAGACTCTGGACAGGGTATTCAAATAGTACATCAACTCTAAACTAGAAGTATGTTGTTGAATGTTTAATAACATACTGAAGATTTTACAACTCAAAGATGTACTTTTCTATTTACATGGCACAACCTTACACTGAAACTGTATTGGAAAACAAATCACTGTATGCTAACTCGAAAAGCTATTTTATGTTTGCGATATACTGCTATGTATTTCAAAGCATTTCCAACATAGACAACTCCAATTACAGTGACCCAGCATTGCCCCTGGGACAATTGATACAGATTATATTCTTCAAAGGAATAGGGTTAGGGTAACGGTTGAAATTGGGTTGCGGGTTAGGGTTTGGGTTAGGTATAATGTTGGGTCCAGGGTTACAGACAAGAATTCGGTTTGTGTAGGAAACTAACGCAGAGAAATTGTTGCAGAAGCAAAAGTTGTTCATTAATAATACATGTATTCTGCATTTATGTAGCGCTTAATACTTAAACAATGTCTCTAAGTGCTTTACAGATATACCATTACCCTGGTCATCTGATTCAGGCTTCCCCACACACAATGTATACACATTCTCCACTCGCTGGGGAACATTCCAGCCAGGCGCCATTTTACAAATGATCAATGCTGAGTAAACTACAATGACTTTCGCATCCGATCGGGTACCCATTTAAAACCTGGGTGGAGAGTGGCAAATGTATATTAACATCTTACTAAAGAATGTTAGTGCCAGGCTAGGACTTGAACCCCATACCTTGTGATCTACTGTCTGGTGACTTATCCTCTAGACTGTAGACGACAACACATTTACAATCCTAATAAAAACATTTCATTTCAATGAATGGACCGACTATAGGACTGCCTACCTGCTAGCTCCTGTTTCCCTTTCAAAGAGTCTGTTGGCCGACAACTCCCCCTCGTTCCGATGGGAATAGAAGCGTATATTCATAAACTTCCTCTGCAAACTGGTAACTTTAGGCACTGACTGAGCTTTCCTCTTACTCCTGGGTGCTTCAAGACCCCAGAACAAGACGGTCTCTGGTGCCCCCACCCCTCGCAAAATGGACTCCGCCTGCGAAGTCAGGTGGTTGGATGAAATGAAGCATGCCACACGGATCGTCGTCCGGGTCCCGACGTCGTTCTCGAAGCCCTTAACAGGGGCGGCGTTCATCCGAATGACAGCGTCGGCGCTATCTATTTCAGGTCCAGAATTTTTGCCCAGGAGCTGACCGGAACTAGAAACTATTGCACATGTGTTGTATCTATCTGTAAAAGGCTGAAGGGAGAGAAGGAGAAATAAATATATTTATATACCTCTCTTTAGCATGTTGAATAAATCTAGTCATCTGATTGGTTGAAATTGGAGTCGTGATTTTAGCCATGCCCGCAAAGAAGCAAACAATGCCAGTTGCCCCGGATAACGGTCAACAGTTGTTGTAAAAGTTTCTTTGTGCGAGCGCGGATACCATACAGTGTTTGCGATTCCCGAATTATCGTAACATTCAGGAAACTTTCCAGCAAAGATTAACAGACAGTGTTTCAGATTTTCTGTGATGTTTTACATTAAAACCAATCTTTACTCAAGAAAAGGATAAGGCAAGAATTCTTTGTAGGTTTTTTTGTGAATGTGGTATATAAAAGATATACTGTATGGACTGCTTTAATATTCGATGCATAGTTGTTTCTATACTGCCTCTCGTTGACGTTACATCCTGCCATGACCCCTTGAGCCTATAGAAACAGCTATGCCTCTCATAGCAGTCAATATATCTATATTATTAGTCAAAATCATGTACAGATATATTGATTATTATTTACCAGAGTACATGTAGCATTAAAAACAAGACAAATGGGACTGCGTCTCTTACATTTTATATGCCTCCACCTTAAATTCAGTATAAAGGGATAAATAACATTTATTTGTGACATATCCAATGAAAAAAAAAAGTCTATCTCTTGTGGTTCTTGAGATATCGCAATAGCAAGGCTAAAACCTGTAATTTCAGGAATCGACCTCTGTGACCCTTGACCTTTGAACCCAAAATCTGAGTAGATCATCTTCCTTTGGTGACACATACTATCACCAAGTTTGAGCCTTGCATCTCTAGTGGTTCTTGAGATATCGCGATAACAAGGCTGTATCCAGAATTTCAGGAATTGACCTCTGTGACCTTTCAACTTTAACCTATTAACCCCAAAATCTAAGCAGATTGTCTTCCTATGGGAATACATATTATCACAAAGTTTGAGCCTCATATTTTCCAGGGTCTTTATAAAACACAGCAGATGTAAATTATTCATTATTGTTTTTTTACAAAGCTTAATCTAAAAAAAGATTACTATGTCATGAATTTCTTCATTCCAATCCATCAATATACATGTACAAAGTTCTTATCAGAAGTGGTTTCTTTTCCTCTTTTTTAAATGTCATCTACTTCATCCCCTCAAGCAGTTTTTATTTCAGTTTAAATGAACCAAATAAATACCAACTGACAAAAAAACAAATACATGTATATTATAATCTTTGAAATTAATAATTTTACAATATAAATTTACAATTTTTGAAAACTGATCTGATGGTAGAATTCGAAATGGCAAATGATTCAATGCGGAAGGAAAACTGATGGAGGCAACTGAATTGTTTCAGAGATTTGTCTATCAGAGCTTACTTTTTAATCTGAAATGTACTTTATAGTACAGGTCCCCGTCTTATAAAGAGTTGATATCAAATGCAACTACAGTTGTACATATTGTACATAAGAGATAGGAGACTGCAAACTTGCAATTGATTGGAGGATTTGCGATTGATTTGGATCAATCATAACTCTTTATAAGTCAGGCCCAGATCTAATAAAATTTGCTGGTGAATGAATAATAATATTGATTTATACCTCAATTTTCAACTTTTACAGTAAACACAAAAAATATGAATATGAAAAAAGATAAAGATGTAAGTCATCTATTAAAAACAAAAGACAGAGTTTTGACAATAAAAAAACCTCAAGAATGCTAGACCATTTTGAAGGAGGGAGTCACGCCAAATTGAAGAAAAGTTTAATTATCCCCCAAAGTGCATCTTTTTAAACAAGGTTGAAAACAAGCGACTATTAAAGCCATGACCATTTTGGATTTTATAAACATGTTTCAAAATAATTAAGAATCTGCAGACAGAAATTATTGAAGGAGTGAGGAGAGGTGTCAGCCCATCCCCCCCCCCTGTATACATGTCAGACTTACCTCATTATCTATAACACTATGGTAGTACTCTACAGTAAATGGTTTGGGTCTAAAAATAAATCTCTCTTTTTCTTTCGCATCAGTTTGGAGGGCACCATTTTCCTGTGCCACACTTTCTCCTGTCCTTTCAATTGATTCTCCTTTCTGAATTTTAAGTGGTGATCCTTTGGCAGGTATTCCAAGTTTTGCTTTCCAAATAGCAGCCAATTCTTTCTCTTTCCTCTCGTCTTCCTCTTTGACACCATTGTTTGCAAGAGGCACTTTGTCCTTGCGGATATCTTCGGTGAGAGTTCTTTGGCTTTCCATACGACTGGAAGCATTTTGTCCTTTGAATATAAAGTCGTTGGCACGGAGGAGCAGTAGGTCCCGTGACTCTTCTTCATTGTCGCGTCGCAGGATGAGCTGGGCAGTGTCCTTGGACACATCTCTGACCTTGTGGCCTCCGAAGTAACCAGAGAATCTGTGGTTCAAGAAGGACAGGCAAAGAACACAGAAGATTGCGGAATAAAGCACCAACCACTTCAGCTGCTGTCGACCATTCTGTGCACAAGATAAAAAGGAGGATAACATTGGGTTCTGGTGATAGAATTCATTTTGAGAGAAACTGGCTTAAAACGATTTTAAATTTCTTTATCACACAGCAGATAACAATAACGATAACTGTTTCTTATAAAGCACTTAACCGGTAATACAGCATAACCACCAGGGAAAAAATTTCGGGGCTACTTTTCAAGCTTGCTTGCATGAAATTAACACTCTTTAATTTGTTTTGCATTGAACTCTATGCAATTTGTTGGGCTCTTTTAAGACTTTCGGGGGCTCTTTTTAGCATTTCGGGGGCTAATTCGCCCCAAGCCCCCGTGTATTTTTTTCACTGAATAACCACCCAAAGCGTCTACCGGTATACAGTATTATTACCCCAGGTGGTCACTGGATAGGCTGTTTAGACCACAAAATAACAATCAAACTAACAAAAACATACTGGCAATCACCTTGCAGAATTGGGAGATTAACTTTAAAAGCAAAATAAAACAAACGAGACAGGCTCATTTCTTTCACAGGATAAAATAATTTCACGATTTCACTTGAAAATTCCTGGTATTTTAACAAAGATTAATACCGCTATGTACAGCAGAAATGTTCTATTCAACGTTGATTGTTACTCCACATTTTTGTTGCAGCCAGATACAAATAATACAATTAGTTTATTTTCAACCTCAACACTGCTTCTATTGTTGGGGCTTAGAAATATAAAACAAAGTTGTATTTGGAGGTACTTAACATACATGTAATATTTCATAAAAGACTTCAAAGTGTACATGTATGATGTATCTCAACTTTCATTTATACTATGGAAATAGTTATCTGTATTGTCAGTATTCTGTGCATTTTTTATTTCACTTTCAAAATATAAGCTGCACATTCAATGAACTGCATTACAGAGTAGAATATTAAATAAAATATTCAACAAGATGTCTCTCAGGGTATTAAAGCAGTATTTAGATATTATCTGCCTTAGATACAAATTGAATCTGGATTAAGAAGATGATAGTTGGACTGGCCTGGGCTGTGTGCTGGATATTCACAGATGCTTTAATGCATCTTGTAGTACAACCTTCTAGTAACTCACAGTCAAGAAATACTGTTCATCCCTGTGAATAAATGGATGTGGTAACCATGGCAACGATGGAGAAAGCAAGACGTCTATAAAATAAAGCTCATTAGTTGTAGTGCACGTGAACTACATGTATATTTACTTGCTATAGGGGAAAGTATCTTTAAGCTATTTATGAGATTACATGTACAGGATAATATGTACAGATCATTTTCTGAATGTAATGTCTTGAGAATGACTAAAAATACTCTGTGAACAGATGGATACCTGTACATGTACTTGTGTTCAGTGTTATAAATACCTTTTTTCTTCCAGTTCTGATGGGATCGATTATACATACTGTATATATTTGCTACTAGAATAGTGACATTTCCTTTCAATCATTTTTATGGACTTTATAAGAATTACCGTAAATCTCTGTGTATAAGGCGCACCCCTATTTTGGGGGCCAAGAAAGAAAAAAAAAAGAAAAAAAATTGTTTTTTGTGTGTGTGTATGTGTGTGTGTGTTAAAAAACCCACGCGGGGAAGGACTTTCATTTAACTGCGAGGTGCAGTTGAAGGCGCCGATTTGTGCTTGTGAACTTGTCACAAATAATTGTAACAATGTCGTTTTTTAGAAGAATGTGTAAAATCATTAATGTAAATTCAAAACAGTAGAGGACCTAGGATAGGACCTTGTGGTATGCCATGTGTAATAGAAGAAAAATTGGAGGAATTATTATTATAAACTACATATTGAGATCTATTAGAAAGATTCCTTTCAAACCAAGATGACAGACAAATTTGAGTGTTGTTCTAGTTTCGAGTGGTGAGTCAACACACCGATTACTGAGCTGGGAGACATTGCCAGGCATAGTGCCAGGTGGAGGGGCATAAATCGAAACTTTAAAAAAAAAATGATTTTTTTTGTTTTTGTTTTTTTTTGTTTTGTTGTACCTGTGTATAAGACGCACCCCCGACTTTCAAATTTTTTCGGCGGCAAAAAAGTGCGCCTTATACACGGAGATTTATGGTTTACTTTTCTTATTTTCCCTTAATTTTGTATTTGTTCACAAATGGATAAACATGTACATGTAAGTATACAATCCAAATGCAAAGACCACAAATTCTTGAATGTAGAATGCTCTATATTAAAGAGTCTATATAATTATATACATCTACATGTACATGTAAAACCCATTAGACTGATCAGCAGTTCTAAGATTTGGAGAGGTTTAAGAGGTCAGTGTCAAATAACTGGTAACCAGGGTCAACAGACAGGAAATATCATCAGACATTGCAATGACCCCAGTCGACCTCGCCTGTCCTAGATTGAAGCAAGCAATTCTGTTGTTTTACACCATCTGCAAAAAGTTTTGTTTTCCTTTTTGTGTGGTGGGGGGGAGGGGGTTTGTCTATGGTAGTATTCTGAGGACTACTGTATGTCATCTTTTATGCGACTGAAAAGTATGTTAACTGTCATAACAATTAACAAGATACAAAATAAAATTACACAAAATCAGATATGACCTCTGTTGACCTTTACTTAAGATTGAGGAAAATGATTCTGTTGTCACATCTGCAAAGTTTTGTTTTTCTATTTTCCTGGGAGGGGTGTCTGGGACCTTGGGTGATATTCTAATGACTACCGGTACATGTAGATGTAGTATCTAATCTTTTATTTCAGTGAACAGTATAACAAACTGTCATAACAAAACAAACTTGCACAGAATAAATACTGACTATTGGAGCTTGGACAGATGCCTCTCTTAGAATATACATGTACGTGCAGCTTTGCAGACATTAACCAAGGACATGCAGTATGGTAATTCAGATTTGTTATGACAATTACTTTCACAAACACAGAAGAAAACATTGTGGAAGAATACCACCCTACAACACACAATGTACATGTACAATGTAGGTCAACATGCCTGTGAACATACCATGACCTTCATACGCTCAACTAATATCAATCACTCATCAACCTATTCGTCAGTATTTGTCAGCAATTATGCATATAAGCTAGTGTTAAGATTTATGGTTTAAGAAACTGAAAGAACTTATATCATCGCTGCTACATCATACAACTTTTAGTTTCCCACTATCTGACCATGAAAACAAAGTTCTTAACAGTACAAAATTGTCTTTTGTATACAGTACCTACCCTTCACATATCATTGTAAGATAATGAACTACAGTCAAACCTGTCTATAGCGACCGCCCAAGGGAAACACAAAAAGTGGTCTTTGTAGACAGGTGGTCTTTGTAGACAGGTTCCTTTAGTACATGTTTCAATGAGAAATCAATTTCAAGGGAAACAACAAATGTGGTCTTTATAGACAGGTGGTCTTTGTAGACAGGTGGTCACTAAAGCAGGTTTGACTGTAGATGATGATTTGCCCATTTTAAGTTGTTATTGTTTGTCATTCTTTCAAACCAAAGACATCTACTGGTAACAACATTTGGAAATGCAAAAAGAAATGCATGTACATGTACATGCAATTTGTGCACATATACATGTATATGCAAATATCAATTTTTTTAGGACCATGAAACAAAAGATAATCTGCCACACCAAAAAAAAAGGAATTTCTTCACTGATACCAGATGGGTCAAGGGAAAGTGATGGCATACCTGCCAACCTTTGAAGACTAAAAATAGTAATGATTTTTTACGAGGACTGTGAGGGAGCAAAGCGACCGAGCGGGGTGGTGTGGGAGGGCAAATCATGGCTGCTCCATTGCGAAATCTATGTGCTGAATGCAATCGCGGTCGAAACAAAAATCACTTGTATGTTTTGACATAACAGTCCCATATGTAGTAATCCACGTAAGTTTGTATGGTAAATGTGCGCGTGAAACAAGAACACATTGCATGTATCGCATCGCATGTAGTCATGTCTGCCCATGTCATGTCGTATTACTTTCTTTTTTTTTTAATCAAAACAAAAAAAATCAACAACAACAACAACAAAATCTGAAAATCTTAATTTTGTGACCCAAAATCCCAAGGCGTAATTTAAAACAAAAAATCGTAATAATTACGCCAAAATCGTAGTAGTTGGCAGGTATGTGACGGGACTGATCAGTGAAGTATGGGGAACATCCAATACAAATATACAAAATTTGAATATGTAATCAATCAAGCACAAATTAGCAACCTAATAGTTTCCCTTGCAAGCAGATCTTCTTTCATTTTGTCTGAGATCATTCTTTTTTATAAATTTCACTTTTTTATGAAGAAATAGATCCATTTTGATATGAGGGTGTAAAAAAATGTTTCTAACAAAGCATATAATGATATATGACACAAAGAAAATTTTAAAAGTCTATAGGACAAAACAAAATCGTAATTTTGAAAGATTTTCCTCCAAATGGTTACTGGTCCATATATTGCTTTTCTGAAATCTAAGACTTGATGTTAGGTGCCCCCTCCCCCCTATACATGTTAGTCACGCTGCCAAACCAACTCCAGGCACTTCAACCTGACTGATTCTTTGCCATTTATGGTAATGCACCTTTTCTTCTTTCTTTCTTTTTTTTGGGTGGTGTGTGGTGGTGTCAATACACTCACCATATGTCTGGTGCAGCGAGTGGCTAGAAGATCTACAATGGACCATGCCATCCTACTTCTCCATGTATCATCTCATCCTTACAAACTGGTAACGGTAGGCAATCTCCATCTCGCCAAAGAAACTTCTCGTTTGGGTCTGAAGATTCTTGTCTTGATGATCTGGAAAGATATTCAAGACAAAAAAGAGAGGTATAACACTCAAGTAGGCATAAAATGGGTCAGTAGTCAATACACATAAGAGAAAACATATTTCAAACATAAGTAGACAATCTTGGAGTGAGCACATAACTCGGATAATTTGAAATATCTATATGTTTTACACATTGAGAAATCCCACCCACTCTGCGCATTTCAAGAAGAGCATTCCCAAAGTGACAAAGGTGCGAAAAGATAACCTTGAATTCTGGTAACATACAGACACAAAGTCTAACAGAATAAAACACACGTATAATATTGTAATGGTTGTTAACAGGTCATAAGTCACATATGAAAAATATATATGTAATACATATAAATAGACCAATTTATATTGAGGAAATGTATCAACTGATCCACATGTTCACAGATGTTTCAAATATGAAGAATTCCAAAGCACTCAGCATTTCAGGAAAAATAAAAACACTTCAAAAGTGATAGAGGTGCCAAAAGATGATCTTGATATCTGGTACATAAAAAAAAAGATTCCAACAGAAAGAAACACAATCATAACCAATTGAAATATAATCAACAGGAACTGTCACATGATTCCAACTTCTAAGAGAAATTGAAATTATTGAATAAATAGCAAAACAAGGCACGGACATGCCGCCTAAATGAAGGCTTTTCTCATACATGAACATGTAGATCCCAAGGTTAGTTTCACCTTAGGCCTAAAATAAAAACTTGTTGTATTGCCCTTTGGGACCGACCCAAAAATCTGAAAATCTACGGTCAGCATTTAAAAAAAAAAAAAAATTTTAACCCTGCTTTTTTTAGAGTTTTTTTTATTAATGAATAAAAAAATATGTATTTTGTTTGTTTTTAAATGGGATATAAATGCATAAAATCAAATTATTCCCATATTCTCACTCGTCTTCTGCCCTAGTTTCAAAATCCTACTAGCGTACTGCGTAACCATGCAAGTAGACCCCGGCCTTGTGTACCTGTTTATGCCATGCACTGCACCAGCTAGAAACCAGAAAGATTTGGGCGACAGTCGCTGTATAGAGTTTTCTACGGAAAGGCTCACAACACTTTTATATTCATGACACATTTTGAAGGCACTAAAAAACATTGAAAATTTATGTAAAGACGAGATGAAAGGACATATACATCGAGACAAATTTTAAATTTTTCATCAATTTGGAATCCGTTGATATATTGCCCAACAGTCTCAAATCAGGGAGGTGAAAGAAAGGAGTGGAAACTCTTGTAGTTTATTCAAACGCATTTGTGGGTTCTAAAGCGTAACAATGGGATGTGTAACATTCCACTTGGCTTTGAAGTTCCATGCTCCGAGCCCTGCTTCCACTGCAGGGAATTTCGGAGGCCAGGCACCAGTTTCACATTTATTACAAAATATTAAATTACCGGCAAAATTTCAGTGTAAATTATAAACTTTATATGGGGATTGTATTGGGAATAGTGCATCAAATAAATTTTCAAATTTAGTACTCCGCCCTTCCTATAATTTGAGTGCCAGAGTTGGTAAAAGAAAAATTAGATCCTGACAAAAACTCAATATTTTAGGATAACGCGCTAATTTGTGCATGTTTAAAAGTCCCGTTATTTATCCATGATTTACAATCTTCAATAACTTTTAAGTTTTTTTTGTATTTTTGCATTTGGAAAAAAGGATGAAATTACACAAGTTTGTATTTGCTTGTTCTACTCATTACACATTAAAACTATTGATGAGAAATCATTGAAAGGGACAGCGAACAGTTGCTGTGATACCATTTTCTGATGTAGGAATTCTAAATCCTGAAATTTCATGATCTTTTATCTCACCACCTGGTCAACAGTTGCAGATTAGCGCATAACTTTTCGGCGGCTTGGAACATGGGGTCAAAGGAAAGCAGCTTGATTCCACTCCTTACTTTCACCTCCCTGCTCAAATCGAGCTCTAAAAGAGTGGATATTAACATGCTTTTCAATTGGTGGTCATTCAGTGCTGCAGTGCTGGGAAGCACAGAGTGTTGTCTCAACACAACATTGCAAACCATGGATTATTATGAGGTGAAAAGGATATGAATGAAATGATGACGCTGAAACGCATGTATTAAAAACTGAGAAATATCAGCCAAAAGAGGGCGGGAAAAAAAAAAAAAAAAAAACTGAAAAATATCGGCCCACAAAGGGCAAAAAAAAAAAAAAAGTTTAAAATTTCTGACCGACCGACCGACCCATGTTTTGGCACCTAAAGGGCAATACGATAGCCTTATAGTGAATATCTTTTGATCAAGAATGCTATAAATTATACATCGTAGATCATTGCATGAGGAGAAGAGCAAAATCACAGGAAATTTTATTCTGAGCATTTCTGTTACAGTATACAATAATACATGTATAGTGTCATTCATGAATAACAACCATCTAACTGAAAAAAGCAATCAATTCTTTAATCGGCAATGCAGAATAGAAATTAAAATCAATCTTCTGCTTACAGATACCGGTAGACAATTTTTTGTTCTTGTATTTTCAATTTTTACTCACATTTAATATGCATCTTGATTTAGAACCATTGGTGCCAACATGAGAAAGCAAAGCTGATTTATGGGTATTTGGACCTTCAGAAAATGTTGTGCTCTTATTGTTACATGTATCAGAGAAAATCAAATACCAGTGGGGAGCCATTTACATTGCACAAGCACATTTTGAAGAAGAAGAGTAATTCCTTGTTTGCCAAATCGAAATTAAAATCAAGCTTTTGCTTACAAATTGACATTTTTTTTGGTATTTTCAATTTTCACTCACCAACATGAGAAAGCAAAACCTGACATACTCTAATATTGGTATCAGTGGTATCAGTGGGAGGGGGCATTTAACATGTACATATTACAAATGAAGACGGAAATACATTGCACAAACAATAAAGAAGAAGAGTAATTCCTTGTTTACCAAATCGATTCTGAATAGAAAGAGAATTGCATCTTTAAACAAAGAGGACTTTTCTGAATGGTTAGCTCTTTGTTCAAGCAGAAGGTTTTCTATTTGCAATGGGTTAGCAATTTTGAGTTACATGTACTTTACTTGCAAGTGGTCACTACAACATACTGAACCCATTTTCCTGGTCTTGGCAAGCTGTACACAGCCTAAATTCTCAGAGGATACATTGTAGATAGTTAGAAACACATCTCGGCACCAGAAAAAACCTCTCTTAAGAGATTTTTGTTAATTCAGATAAATCTACAGGGGCAGGTCCAAATATTTAGACAATTGTCTCATATGTTCCTGACAAAAAAAATTAAGAAAATGTAACGTTACAAGTGTTATTTTCCCGATTATTTGATCTGATCCAAGCTCCAGTAGCGCCATAAACTTTATAGAATCCTTAGCACCAGGTATATTTAATAATGTGATGATGTCAGTAACGTATGGGACAAAATACAATGTACAATGTACATGTACACCTTGGACTTGCCCAGTATATTGCATTTATGTTTGTTCCTGACTTCCTGTTAGAAGAGATAAATCCATAGTTGATGTAACATATTCTGTAGCTGATACTGTAGATACCAAGTACATGTACATGTACGTGTACATGTACATGTACTTGGTATCTAAAGCAATTGACTCTATGGTACAGAAAACAGAAGAATGGGCTTTTTATTAGCAATAGATTTTTAGCCAAACATGTATGACAGAATATCAAATTTATTTGGGCATTAGTAGTATAAAGGCAGGTACCGGTAATGACAGTGAAATGTACATTGTACATAAGTCAGGATGATAGTTGTTTTACCATGCATGCGTGCAATCTACTCCTGTACTGTACATGTATTTGTGCACTTCTACCGGTACATGTTAACTGGACTTGTGTATTTACATGTACATGTACATGTATCATTGTACATGAACATGGCTTCACAGTATTATTTCCATTACAAGCTTTAATGTGCAAATTAAGCTTGTAAACACTGCATGGCAACGGCAACAGACTGACATTCATAAACGCGTGTATCAACTTATTTGTTCAAATGGTACAACATTTCTTTCAGTTTTCACTCTCAATGCAAAAATGTCACAATTTGTTAACACCCTTCCTGCACTCCCATGTCTTGTCTATTTTGTTATGTTGCATCTAACACCAATGGAGAAAAAAATCTGTATTATATACATTTGTACATGTATGGATATTGGATAATAAACTTTATTCTTGAATCTCAGAAAGAATTTGACGGAGTGTCAGTGGATCACTTTTCGTATGCAAAGGGTGAAACCGGAAACAACATACCGGAAACAACATACCGGTACCAAGCTCCCAAAATAGACCAGTCACAGTGGCAAGAAACGGAATCCTGCTCTGCAGGAGGAATGACACATCTGTCCAAGAATTTAGTATTTCTATTCTTTGTCCTCACCTGTTTCAAGTTTGCATTCCATTATATTTGTAATGCTCAGTTAATGATACCCCAGAACCAAACTTAAAGGTTATATCTAACCCTTTTTCAAGTGAAACTGAAAGTGATTGAACTGAAGATCATTAAAGTTGCTGTTGATTTTCTTCTTCTTTCATGTTTGATTGATGGCTTAAAGAAAAATGATGAGTACTTAAAGCCCAAGTCCACTCCGATTTTCAAAAATTATAACATGTTGTAAATAAATCAAAGGTTAAAACTGCCAAATATCACGGGCGTACTTCAATCAGGTGATTTTTAAGAGCGATTTTTGTTTCGGGTATTTCGAGCAAAACATTTATATTGCTGTACGGATGTGACGTATGCTCCTCACAACGACATTCTGACAATAGGCTATTTTCGTAATGTAACCAAATTTAATGCATACATCTTTGTGAAGTGCCTCTATACAAACTATTTCATTCACCTGATAAGAATAATAGTGTTTAATTATTCTTATCAGGTGAATGAAATAGTTTGTATCGAGGCACTTCACAAAGACGTATGCATTAAATTTGGTTACATTACGAATCTGTGTTGTGAGGACCCTACGTCACAACCGACTCGCTCATTAACTTGTTTTTTGCTTTTTTGTTTTTTGCTCATTAAAAAAAATTATTAAAAATAAATCTGAGCACCACTTTCCAAAACCAAGTTATATTTGTTTTTTTTTGGTTTTTGTCTATCTAATCAGCTCAACTTTTCAGTGGAGTGGACTTGTACTTTAATCAATATAGCCGTAAGGTAACTTTGGCCCAAATTTGTTCTTTATTTTCTATAGAATAAAGAGAAAGTTGATTTCTGGTAAAGATGAAAAGTCAGTTGTATACCTTTCCATTCTCTATATGTTGGTATGGAAGAAGATCATAGTAGAAATATCCCCTGTAAAGGACTGCTCTTTGAAGAAAAAACTGACCAAACTTTTATGCCACAAGTGTTTGCACTCCCATATACTAATTTCTCTTTGCAAATGTATGTGGTTTTCAAATTTTCAGGGAAATTGAGTGAATATTTTAGGATTTTATAACCTCAAAACCTTACAGTATACACCAATTCTTATGAAGGCCTACAAAATAATCATTTTAGTGTTTCCTATTGCTTCTAGACCATTTCTTTAACAATTTGATTGCATAACCAGAACTCAGCTTCATCTTTACATTGGCAATGCAAGTCTACCAGCATGAAAAAAGCAACCTATACTTTTCTTGCATAAGCAGGGAACATGTAACAAGATAAATCAATAAATTCAGGTGAACCATTTCTTGCAGCCATATGCACAGGACCATGAAACCCTTTCCTTACATCTCCTGGTTCATTATGATAGGGAGAGGCCCTTTCCAATGATTTTATTGATTAATGCAAACTCATCAAATAAAAACAGCATGGAAAGAGTGTGGATAGCAAGGGGTGCATTCAGCCAGATAGCTATTTCCCTATCTTTAATGCAATTCTAATACATACATGTAGAGGTGCTCGACTGGATGAAAACGAGGTGCCAGAGAGGCATCTACATGTACATATACAGGAGAGTTGTTTAAAGCAATATTTGAACAAAATACAGCATATATGTAGGAATAGAGCTACAAATGTAGGCCTGATAACAACATGCAATACATGATATTGTTTAAAGCCTTTACATTAAGAATTTATGCCTACATGTACATTGTATGCTATCAAGGACAGGATATTTATTTTAAAAAGTAACACCAAAAGAACCCAAAATTGCTTGACACCTTTTCCAGAACTGTTGATTTTGGTCAATTCCGTGTGTTATCAGAAATTGGAACCTGTCTCATCGAGCTTTCAGAACAATATTATTTTGGGCTGACAGGGTACTAGTTTCCTTCATTTCCTTTAATTGTAGACATGTGCCTTTACTCTTAAATCATAACATATGAAGGATGTTTCACATTTCAAGGTTTACATTGTTGAGGCTACTAGCTTTGCTAAAGTTTGCTTGCAGAGGTAAATTTACAATTTACATACATGTATGAAGTCATGCTACTTTGGGTGCATGTATGACACATGTTAATTTTATTAAACCTGAAATCTCGCTTCTTATTTTATCAAATGCAAACTATCTATAGTCCCAACATAACAGTTCAATCATTTTTTTTTTTAAGGCAATAGCTATTGAAGGAGAACTAAACCCAGCCCTTTAAGTCTCATAATCCTGTACAGAGTAATATTAAAACATGTTTGATATAAAAACTGGCTCATTTGAGCCTTCAGAGGTGGTTTTATTAACTACGGTATTTAATATGACACACGTCATCTGCTCGTGTACTACATAGGGAATCACCATTTTCACGGCCTAAGCCTGAACGCCTGCCAAGTTGTGACGTGTCAGCGGGTAACTGCATTAGGAATTGTATATGCATGTGTGTACTTTTCGCAAAGAAGATGGTGTACTGCCAAGCGTTTGGGTGTAAAACTGCCTCCAGGAAAGGACTCAAGAAGTCCTTTCACCCGATTCCTAACAAGGAAAAGCAACCAGAGATGTTTAGGCAATGGGCTGCGGCAACTTTAAAGTTGAAAAATTCTTTAAAAACAGCTACAAACACAGCTGTCATGATGTGATCTATATACATGTACAAGTGATTCGTGTACGTACGGCGTACGTAGTAACGTATATGATTGTTGTACATTGCTGCAGTGGGTGCTTGATTTCAAGCTCGGCAAATTTCTGATTTTTGTTACCAGTATGTCTATTTCGAATATATCAAACTAAAATAATTCATCAATTCATAAAATTAATAACTGGTATTTTAAAAAATTATTGATAGTAAAGTCATAAATGCTCTAAATTGACTAAACATTTGACAGAAATTAAATAAAGCGACCATAAGTACCGTCCGCGTCTTTAGCCAGCCATCCTACATGTAGGTGCATGTCTTACTTCGCTCATACATCACAGGCCCACGATCAGTGGCAGCACTTTCGAAACAATGGCTACGTACACATACGCCACATCAGCTACTCAAGGCCCTCAAATTTTAAGAATTTTCTCTCTTTTGGTGAATCTTTCATATGTGGCTCCTAGGGGTATGTAGGAAGTTATTAACGCCCATTCAGATCACCAATCGATCTAGTTTGGGTTTACGGTAGTTCTCCTTTAAAGACTCTGTAGGCGTACAGGAAGTCGGGATACTAAGGATAGTATCAAAGTAAACTAAAATATACAATGTAGCTCCAGAGCTCCCAGACAGGAAGGTATGGCTCACTATGGCAAGTCTACCAGGTAATAAAGACTTGGTTGACTGAATATATTTATCATATACAGTAGATCCTGAGCAATAATGTTTATATGTAGCAAGATACATGAATGATTAACTACATTAAGAGTGGAGATAAAAATAGATTTTTATGAATGATTGTAAGTCAATTTTTATGTTACAGGGACATGCCCAATATTTAAAACAATGTATAGTTTATTTTATTTGCTTTATTTTCAACTCAAACCAAAAGAATTCTATGCCCAATGTTCCAAAATGTAGTGTTTGCACTTGATTCAGGACTTGAGCTAAAAGAATTTTCAGATTACACTCTAAACAGAAATACATGTGCTATCCATGGCAGATAGGTGGATTTGGGAGAAGTCGTGATGGGATAGAGTTCTAAGAACTACCGGTAGTCCTTTGGCATTTGGGGGAAGTATCAGACACAGCATTCTGGGAGATGAATTTCATTTCAATACCGGTACACAGATTACCTGCACTGAAAGTAGCTTCCCATACCAGACAATGAAGCCTTTTGATGACTGATTGCTGGCACAGAAAGCATCTTTTTCAGACGGTACATTTAGACCATGACCCTTTAACCCTTGCTTCACTAGACCAAGCAAACTTGTACTTGAGAAATGAGAGACAGACTAGCTCTTCCTGAAATACGAGTATAAGACCAAAACCAGAAACTTTGCATGCATGAAATGTTCTCACAAGTGGTTCAGATTTGCGAAAGTTTTATGCCACAAAATGAATGAACAACAAGTACTTGTAAAGTTGTAACACAACACTAATTTTGTTTGCAATTCAAGAAAGTTTCTTTGCTTTTAAAATGGTCGTCCTTAACAATTCCCAAAAGTTTATTGTCATGAAAATTTCTGGTTTCACAGTTGTCCAAAATCGAAGGTCCCTGTTGGTTGTATGACCATGGTCCTGCAACAACTGCTCTTGGGTACCGGTAGTTTCCTACACTAACCAAGTTCCTTACTTCAACCTTGGACCCAACACTGTACCTAAACCTAACCTTAACCGAAACCTAACCAACATGTACAACCCAATTGCAACCCTAACTCTAACTTTATACCAGGCTCGACGCTAACAAATATCTAGGTCTCTGCACCCAAAATGTCAAGATTCCTACATAGGGCTCACTACGTGAATACCCGAAAATTACAATCCAGGGCCCTGTTTCATAAAACTTGATATCAATAACAAGTTACAAGCTACTGTTATAAGCTACTGAAATCATGGCATCTGATTGGCTGAGAGCAAATTTGTCATAGAGATTTTTCATTTGTTATAGATAAAAAGTTTTATGAAACGGGTCCCTGGGGTCCCTGACCCTACTACAAAAAAGGAAATGTGGAGCCCCATCTATACTTTCGACAAAACAAAGCCCTGAGTAACTGTTACCGGAGCAAATGTCAGATAACCTCCGTTTCTATTACATTAGCCTTAAGAGGAGTCTTGCCCATGTAAAATGATATACATGTACATTATAACACCATGTGCAGCACAAGTGCAGCAAAATACAAGCGATTATTAAATAATTGTACAAGTTAACTGTGGCATTACTTTTTTCTCTTATCCTCAAGCGAGGTTTTTATTTCCATAATTTCAATACATATTTACATTCATTACTCAATCATTGAGTGAAACATAATATAGGCTAAAAATCAAAGTATTTTCAACAATTCTTCCAGCTTAGTATCATTTTCTTTGCTAACACATTCATACCTTAAAAATAATCTTAGCAACGACTTGATGACTTGAATTAAAAAAACAAAGTATGTGGGTAAAAAACAGAACCATTGACAATCTTTTTAACGTAACATTATAAATTGCATGTTGCGCATAATTTAAAATAATATTCAGGAGAGTATATTTCTTGTTTCCTATGTCCTTACCTACAACTAATATCTTTTGGTTTTTTTGTATTTCTACTTGAAATAGGTTAAATATCAAATTACATATTATTTTCCAAAACAAAGTCAATATAATATAAAGTGAAATGTTGAGTCAACTTGTCCACAAAAGTGGCATATATTATTATTCACAATTTGGCATTTATGTAAGTTTTCTTTTGAGGCAATAAACCTGTAAATCATCTTGAAATCGAATTGTTTAACTTTATTATTTACAAATTTGCTTTAATTTAAAAAAAAATACATCCTTCCAAACAAAGTCATTATCTAAATCTAGAAAGGAATTCCAAAAATAAATGACAATTGGTTCTCCTGACTTCCTACGTATTAACAAACGATAGGAATCTTTCACTTTCATATATTTAAAAAAAACATTCACTTAGAAATAGAAACACTACAGTGTAACTACGGTAAAGTGAATGAATGAACTGTAGCATTACATAACATGCCCATGATCGAGAAATTAGCTCAAAGTATCGTACTCGCAAAATGACCCAGCAGCTAGTCCGCTACTCGGCGACTCAGACAACTTGGGATAATACATGTACACGTACTGTATTTTGAGAGCAGATGTGAAATGAATTATGATGGCACCTTCACTGTAAAATTAGCAGGCTATTTTTAAAACTCATGCAAAAGGAGAAGCACCTTCTGAGTGCATCCCCATTTGTTCTACATTTTTCTCTGCCTGCTTGCATCCACATAAAATAAATGTCCCACTAGGCTACTACCTTTCTCTTATACACTTGCACGGTGTATAATTTAAATTATTAATTTTGTAAGCCCATTTTAGACCTTAATCACCATGTTTTTTATTTAGGTATTTTGTTTTCACTGATCACACGTAAACCATGGAAATATAAACTTGCATTTACTGGTTTAATTATCACAAATGTAAAAATAATTATCTTCAAAAAAAGATAACAATATTACATTCTACAAAGCAGCCATGTTATGAGAAAAGGGTATAACATACAATGTAGGAGCACGATCCAGTATCATGACATCAATCACATACATCTATAATAGTGCTCAGCAATGTCAAACATCATAACAATGGAGTTCCTTATCTCTTCCTTCTTACTGCATTCATAAAAAAGAATGCCTTTCCCTTTGAAATTCCCGGAAACAAATGTGAAGATTGACAATGATGGAGTTGGGCTATACTTCCTGATCTTTCGTGATCCTTTACTTGCTTGTACAAGTTGTACAACACACCATTTCCTCTTGAAACTCTCCACACCTAAAAACTACAGAGTAGTAGTATGCACATCATTTTATGTACAAAATATATTATGATTACTAAATCATGGAAATTGAAACATTTTGCTTTTCAATTTGGCTTGAAATTTGAGTTTTACAAACATAATACAGGGTAAAGCTGCATAATTACACGTATGGGCCTGATAGTTTTGTTCTTCATCATTATTTTCAGAGATCATTGTTTTTGTCAGTGTATTACTATTTTGGCCTCATACATGTAGGACATCATTTATGAAAAATTAGAGAAGCAAATTTGTAAAAGTTGAAACATATCAGAAAAACAAGCAAGTTATGAATTTCTAACAGGTTGTAATCACTATAGTATACGTAAGGGCATTTCAAATTGGTGATGTCACAATGATGTAGTGGCGTACAACTCTCCCATTTGTTTAAACAAACCAAATTACTAAAAGGACAATTTTTCAAAATGTATGAGTACAGTATGACTCAGAAGGGTCTTTCCTCCATGTATAATAATACATACATACTGTATTTTGAGTAGTACCCAAAAGGAGAAGGCACTTACGAGAAAAACAGAATTTAACAAAATATTTGTACATGACAATTGGGAGTGAAGTCAATGACTACGTCACAATCCACTTACAAAATTGCCAATTTGCGATTAACACAGATCAGATGTAGTGTTTTCATACTGGGTAGTTCAAACATTCATAATTTTCTTATTGCAATATTGGTCCGATATAATTCAAACCTTCGCCATTCTGTTTCTGTTATTTTTCTGCTTTCATGAAAATGAAATCATTACAAAGATAATGAAAGATCAGAGAGACAATCAACGGTATGCTGCAAGAGGTACTTCCAGATTCGTATTCATTGCATCAAGAAAAAGCTCTTCTGGTGGACAAGCGTTCTGTTGAAATGCACTGCAAACTCAGTCTCAGTGCAGGAATTGGCGTTGAAGTCGCGCATATATGCATGTAACCGTAATGGACACCCGAGAAGTAAAATACCATGATAAAACTAGACATTGAATTCGTCACAGAGAGTCGGAAACGAATTATGTGATCTGCCGCTTTGCTCGAAACATGTACATGCAACACATGTACTGTAGAAACTCAATGGGAGATTTGGTCTTTCAAAAAAATCCACCCTCCACTCATTTAACACGCCTATGTACAAGCTCATTTAGTAATCAAGGATGTACATGTAGAAACAGTAGAAATGATTTTGCCGACTATTGTTCGGTACAACACTGTTAGTGTTACCATTAAATTAATGACAGGAGTAGGTGAACAACAACAAAATAATAAATAATAATATAATAACGTTTCTTATAAAGCGCTTACCACCGAACTGAAGTCTCTAAGCGCTATAACAAACAGAATAGACTGATAAACAATTACATATTAAACAAAACAAAAAAGTGCAAATAAACCTACAAATTACAATACATATGAAATACACATCAATGTACCGGTAAACAGAGTATTAGTTAATCATTAAAAGCAATTTTGAATAAATGTGTCTTAAAGGTACTATGTCCCATTTGCAGGCCAAAAAAATGAAAAGGTTAAATTCCAACGGCATTTGAAAGACAATACTAATTTAGAACTTCCCTAAAAAAAGGGGGGCTTGAAAATGTCTTTAAGTGGGAAAATAACGACTATTAGTTGTCGAATCGACTTAGGAGCTATAGAGCCAGTAAGTAATAGTCTGATTTTTCAGACCATTGTACCGAATGGTCGTACGTTTTATGCTGCGCAAAGATTCAATCAGTTTAATTTTGGCCATTACAAGAAGTGGGTTATTGATGTAGACAAATGCTCATGTACCCTTTACAGCTCATTTTATGTATGTTATTACCAAAGATGAAAAAGCCAGTCAGTCACTCAATAGTGTCTGACAGTGAAGTCTAGCAAGTAAACGGGTTTCCTTGCATAATTTGAATATTAGGACACTGCCAACGTTTAAATTTAACAGATAGGACATACATGACATATTCATAAGTCCTGCAAAGTTCTACAGAATTTGATGTTGGCTGCAAAAGAGACATAGTATCTTTAAGAGAAGTTTTGAATTGGTTAACAGTTTGACAGTTTTTTACATTTAAAGGTAGTTTGTTCGAAAGTTCAGCAGAAGCTTTGGAAAAAGAGCGATGGCCATAAGAAAGAGTTGATACAGAAGTATACATTAGGTTTAATTGAAAAGATGACCGAAGATTACGTGAGGGGTTATATTCATGGATTAGTTCTTGCAGATAAATTGGTGCCAATTCATGAATGCATTTATAAGTTAAAACCAAGATTTTGTACATACTGTAATGCGGTACGTCACCGGCAACCAATGCAATTTACGTAGTACTGGAGTTATGTGTTCACAAGAACGTGTGTGTGTTACAAGCATAACACGTCGTTCATAAAGTTAAAGACCAGTTTTGGAAACGCCCCCCTCTCAAAAAATGAAATGGAAGCTCTTATTACCAATCATGTGAAAAAATATGTTTTGACTAATACGTGATAATACAAATTTTGCCGGGAAAGTGGAAACCGCCTACTAATTGATATATATGTTAAATTATTAACCGTATCAGACATCTGAGCAGGGCAATTTTTAAATTGTATTGCCCTCTAAGTTTGATTGATAAGCCAACAAAATTACGCGCGAAAAAAAAAAAAAAGCCGGAGTCGGTACAGTCCCGACTGTTTTTTCGAAGCCGACGCTCCGATAAAAATAATACAAATAGATCTAGTCTAGATCTAGAAAGACTAGAATCTATGTCACCGAAGAAAAGAATTACCGGTATGTCGGAATGCGGACTTTGGACTTGCGCGCCCCTATCACCAAAGAAAAGGATTACGTCGCAATGCGGACTTTGGACTTGCACAGCCATTGTTACCGAAGAAAATGATTATGTCGCAATGCGGACTTTGGACTAGGGCAGACATTGTCACCGAAGAAAAGGATTATGTTGCAAAGCGGACTTTGGACTCGCGCAGCCAATGCTACCGAAGAAAAGGATTATGTCGCAATGCGGCCTTTGGACTCGCGCAGCCATTGTTACTGAAGGGAATTATGTCAGTGCTTTGGAGGCCTAGCTACCTTGCTCAGAAAAGATCTCCTGCGTAATAAATCGACACTTTTTATTAAATCTCTTCCCTTGAAATTAGGAAGGTAGCTGTAGGTTAGCTTTAAATAGTATTCTTTATTCGCATTATGTTGAGACACAGAGATGGTTGTAAAACCACTGAAAAAATAGCAAAAAAACAACAACAAAAAATGGCGGCCAAGTATTCGAGTACTAGAAATCGTACTCGAGTAGCTGTCAACAGTGTGAGTATTCGGGTATTCGACTACTCGTCGCAGCCTTACAATGTAATTGTATGAATAAAATATGGTCAATATTAGAAATCAACAATTACAAAATGGCGCCTAGATCAATAGATGACGTCACGCATCACTACGAGTACGACACTAATAAAAAAATCTCTACAGTAGGATCAATAATCATGCATCATGGCACATGTCATGAAAATTTCATTGTCATTAATCATGTCTTTCATGAGATATGAAGCGAACAAAATCCGGCAAACCCGGACTTTAGTGCCCAGCTGAAAATCTCAGTTTATTATGGATTTAATATCAATAATATTAATTATGCTAATATATGCAAATATAAACATACCAAAACTTGATGATTTTTAATCATTTGACGTCATAAAAAGCAATTTTAAGCCAAAAATAGCAGCGAAGTAGGGATCTCCTCTTTGCTTGATGCGAGATACTAGCGAACTGAAATAACCGAATAAAAACTATGGTGAACTAAAAAGAAAAGAAAAAATCAAACCACCTCTGAAATTACCTTTGAAATGTTTATTAATTTTTCTTCCGATATGCGCACATGATAGGGGCAGGTTGGGATGGGATGGGGTGCTCAATAGTCGCCAAATTTGGGGTAAAGGGCAACTGGCCTGGGGGGCTAAATTTATTATTTACTTATTTTTCTTTGTAATCATTTTTCTAATTTTTTCCGGGTGGCTCTTTTCTTTATTCTGCTTCTTCTTTCTTTCTCACCAGATATGCACGAAACATTGGGGTTTGAAGAGATGACACCCCCCCCCTTCCTGATGGGGGCGCCAAATTTAAGGGTTATTTTGGCGAGTTTAAATTTGGCGAGTTTTCAGCACCCCCATCCCATCCCACTCGCCCCCTCGATGCGTGCATGCCTATTAAAGAGAAAGGGAGAAAGGGACGGGGGGCAGAGAAAAAGAAAGAAAGATTAAAATAACCCTTAAATTTGGCGCCCCATCAGGAAGGGGTGTCATCTCTTCAAACCCCAATGTTTCGTGCATATCTGGTGAGAAAGAAAGAAGAAGCAGAATAAAGAAAAGAGCCACCCGGAAAAAAATTAGAAAAATGATTACAAAGAAAAATAAGTAAATAATAAATTTAGCCCCCAAGGCCAGTTGCCCTTTTACCCCAAATTTGGCGACTATTGAGCACCCCCATCCCATCCCAACCTGCCCCTATCATGTGCGCATATCGGAAGAAAAAATTAATAAACATTTCAAAGGTAATTTCAGAGGTGGTTTGATTTTTCTTTTCTTTTTTAGTTCACCATAGTTTTTATTCGGTTATTTCAGTTCGCTAGTATCTCGCATCAAGCAAGAGGAGATCCCTACTTCGCTGCTATTTTTGGCTTAAAATTGCTTTTTATGACGTCAAATGATTAAAAATCATCAAGTTTTGGTATGTTTATATTTGCATATATTAGCATAATTAATATTATTGATATTAAATCCATAATAAACTGGGCACTAAAGTCCGGGTTTGCCCAAAATCCATACAAAAAGAAAGGAAAAAAAGATTGCTTCTGACGAAATCAAGACAATAGCCTAGGTGCTCTAGCTGCTACGCTGAGCCTAAGGCTAAGCGGCAGATCACATAATGAAAGATGAAATCAGAGATAAAAAGTTATCTCAGAATAGCAATCATTTAAAAAAGGGAAGAAAAAAAAAAATTGAGATGAAATCGTGCTCAGATTCAGAATACCGCCCCACAGCAGCGCCACCGCGTTTTGTAACGTTGAACGCCGGTCATCACTGGCGACAACAATGTCAATGGTCTAGGCCTACAGCTACACTAGTACACAGTACACACATAACACCGCGAAACCGGTCCGAACTCCGAAGGCCGAACTTACTTAAAAGTGGTGGCAATTATCGCTGCTAAAACCACATCTTACACACACACAAATAAATAATTTCAACAGAAACTAGACAAACCTTACCACAACAAAATTTCGAAGACAACACCAGTTCCTTCGGACTTTGGTTGATCTTCAAACACGGCTATCTGGCTATGAGTATCTGTGTACGTCGTCTACATGTACGTCTCCATCATCAATCAGGATTAGAACGCAATTGCGCACGCGCGAACTCTCAAGCATAAATATTAGCATCAATAACTAGCTATAGCTAGCTAGCTAGCAGCGCAGCGCGCTGGCGAATATAGCTCGGCGTTGCCTCGATCACATCCTCCTCAAAAATCTTCAGAAGCAGGTGTCGTTCAACGCATCAGGATATTTTTAAAATTCTCCTTAAATAATGACAGTAAAATTACCAACGCTACCACTGGTGGATCTACAATGTATTTAAATTCTCTCTTCTAAAGCAAATAACTCTTTTCAAGTTAATTCTTTCTAACGTTGATAAATGTTCTTTAAAAGTTTCTTCAGACAGATTGATTGATTGATATTGATTGATTTTTATTCGACAAGCTTCCAGCATACAACATATTTTAACAACATACAAGAATAACCGATCAAAATTAAGTCAGCTTGAACAGGATAACCCACAAAAGCTCGAGTTCTTATTTCCAGTGGGGTCCCCGACATACATGTAGCCTACAAAGGCCCTACAAAATGTATAAGTTAAAAATAGTAATATTTATATAATATATAGGCCTAATAATAAACAATATCAGGGAAACTACTTTCGGGACCATGTAAAATTGTCTCAGGGTATTAAGGTGGTTAGAAAAAAATATTGGTCACATTTCTTTTCTTGCTTGCATAAATTTAATGGAGGAAGGAGATGCCAAAGCACTTTTCAAATTTTCAGGGGGGGGGGAGATCCCCCCTAAAAAAATCGAAGGGGGACGTGTCCCCCCCCCCCCGGATCGCCGCCCCTGATGGCAAGGTCTGCTGTCAACGTTGAGGGTGTGGACTAGTGGCGACCCTGAACATTGAGCTGCTGCAACACAGGCGGGTAATTACTGTGTGAATAATATGGCTAAATACTTGAGAAAGCAATACTCAAATGAAATAAGAGATAATAATAGTCCTAAAAACCTGTGGAGATCGAGTAACAAAAGAATCTGTATCAATGGTAAAAGGCAGAACCTCTCCTGTGGGCCTACTATGCAGCGGAATACTGAATTGCTAGCAGATGAGTAATGACTACTCTGCATATACAGGGAAGGAGCTTGCATCTGAGTTTAATGATGTAGAAAAGCGTTTTATATATGACAAACTAGAAAATGATGAAAGCAACTTAATTTACGATTCAACCTGTCACTATTACATTATTTTGTGCATAACGAATCAAAGCTAATGAAATCGGACAAAGCCACGTGTATTGATGGAATATCTATCAGACTTCTGCAGGGCCCTGGGAACGATTTTTCCACCGGGGGTGCCAAAAATTTCACAACGACTCAGCCAGTCGCTGAATTAGCGGGGGGGGGTAAGAGCTACATTTTTGTTTTCATCCTTTAGCACGTACGCAAAAAAAAAATAAAACATTTGTGGTCCAGTTTTTGAAGAAAAATTTCGCAACGGCCGCTGAATATACATTAAATATATCATACAAAAAAGGATTTTGTGAAATGAAAGTATTAAAAAGAAAAACAAAAAACGTCATTTGTGGCTGTCGGCTGTGTGGCAATTTCGTAAACGAAGCATAATGATATACATTAAATATATAAATAATAATAATAATAATAACAATCTTTTAAAGTCCACTCCAAATTTTATTAAACCGAAAATGGACATTCTTTGTGCCCAATTGATCGTGAGCCCGGCAGCCACTAAGCAGCGCGAGATCGACATTGCTCTATCCCCTTATTGTTGAACGCCAAACAAGGTAGCAGCGACTCCCATCTTTTAACGTCTTTTGGTATGACGCGGCCGGGGTTCGAACCCACGACCTTCCGGTTGTGAGGCGCACCCTCTACTGACTGAGCCAACACACCGGTACAAAAACAATTTTGCAGGGGGTGCTTCAGCACCCCCAGCACCCCCGCTTCCCAGGGCCATGGGCTTTTGAAATCTGCATGTCTAATTATCGTAAAATCTCTACCATTATCTTATGAATATAGTTACCTTTGAAAAAAAGAAAATATTTCCTGGTAAATGGAAAATAGCAAAAGTTAGGCTCCAGTTTATAAAACCTCTGACCGAGAAGATATCGGAAACTATTGACCAATATCTATCATTGTTGTTTCTAAATGATTGGAAAGAGCAGTTCACAATGCAATGCCTAAATATTTGGTCATAAAATTGAAAATCGTGATTGTTTATGACATTCTTTCGAATTTTGAGCCAAAAATTACATATTTATGGTTTTTGGAAAATGCGCGTGGATTCCAACCCTCATTCCCTTGTATTTTTCCACTAGTTTTTAGCGTGGATGCCATGCATTACCTCCAAAATACTATGGAATATTTTTCTAAAGCCTTTTTTTTTAATGTTTGGCTGGTCTACTAGTATGTATTCCTTTTTAGTTCATGTGTGATATTTATCTACAGACAAAAGTTGGCGCTATTCCAGTTTCTTGAAATATAAGGACTGCGCAGCGCGCACAAGTAATGTGTCCACATTGTGTCCCAATCCATAAATATGAAATCCCCCCTCTCTCTCTCTCTCTCTCTCTCTCCTCCCTCTCTCTCCCTCTCTTTCTCTCTCTTACTCTCTCTCTTTCTGTATGCGTGTGTGTGTGTGTGTGTGTCTCTCTCTCTCTCTCTCTCTCTCTCTCTCTTTCTCTCTTTCTCTATTTCTCTCTCTCTCTCTCAACCTCACTTCTCTAATTCTCCTTCGTCCTCTAACTCTCTCATCTTTCTCCCTTGATGAGTCCCCTTCCTACTTCACCTTTTTTCCATTGCTCCTTTTCTCCGGCCCTTCAACCATCTCTTTTTCTCTCCCTGTCCCATCATATTCCTCATTTTCCTCTTTTGGTATGGTTTGATGGTCCCCCCATCTCTCTCTCTCTCTCTCTCTCTCTCTCTCTCAACCTCAACCTCAACCTCACTTCTCTTCTCCTTCGTCCTCTAACTCTCTCATCTTTCTCCATTGATGAGTCCCCTTCCTACTTCACTCTTCTGTCATCGCTCCTATTGTAATGCAAAGCGAAAGTCACACGGAACATGTGGAGAAGCACCCAAGCTGTATCGCTCTGGTAAGATATTTTCTAATATTTCCTTATTTTTAACTACGATTTTTAATTTTCGTAGGCAATTAGGAGTAGAAGTGGCATAAAATTCATCGAGGCCACTGTCCAATATTGGTCGGGTGTGGGAAGGGGTGATTTCGGACGCATTTTAGGGTTTGTTTACATGGCTCTCCGCGCACGTCTATGGTGATATATCAATATCAATATTTCACATTATCACCAAGCTTCAAGATGGCAGTCACGAGCGATATAAATTGTAATTTTCTCCATGAAATTCACAAAGCCCCTGTCATTCCTTTTAGAAATCATCTTTCTTTATTTATTTCATGCATATTTTTCGTGCTGTTCTGCTTTCGTATTGAGCACTTGCAAATCACTGGTCTAAATCGCTAACTTTTAATTGCTATCAATTAAAACGAATTTGTATATCTTGCAAATATGTATCAAAATAACGATAAAAGTGAACAAGTCATACATTGGTGACAACAAAATTATTGAATATGAACTATAAAGAGTTTGGTAATTGCACGAATGTATCGTTATCAGGCAATATTGTTTTAGACAATTCATGGATAGATAACCGAGTGTGGGAATAGCATTATTTATATCAAGGTATCCTTGAATATGGAGATGATTTTTATGGATATTTTGAAAGCTGACAGAGTTGTACTAAATTCGTTTGTTCGTTTTCTTTATTGACTAATAATCTGGCATACTAGTACATATACCAAGAGGCTGTAATTCTCTTTCTTAGTCAAAAATCTGTCAGGAGGGGCAAATTGCCCACCCCCCTTGCCTCTCCTTCAAAGACAGTCATATACGCTAGTGCCTGAATTAAGAAGTAAATTCAACACAAACAACAACATAACAACAACAAACAAGCATTACAAGCATATCTGGCGGGAAATTGTTCTTAACCGCCTGCCCTCAACTCATGCGCATATAGTTTTATCAACAGTCATGAAATCAGATGACTTCTCATATATAGTTCCTTCAAGAGTCTATAAAAAAATATACATACGCACGCACACTATCAAGCATAATTATTCCTACACTGGAACAAACAATAATAATATTATGTCCCCTAAAATTGTGTTGCCGTTGCGCGTGATGCTATCCTGAAAGTTATCTTGTAAGTAAAGATATCAAATCAGAAGATTATAATAGCTACACAAGATTAATAGCTATTTATCTTGGTAACTCTCAAAATGTCACTTTAAAAAATACACGCAAGAGATTTGCTGAACTTAATTTTGTCTTTGTATTCTTTCCCCTCTCTTTTAATTATCAGATTACTATTTTTGTATGCGTTAAACATGTTAAAGTCGAGACTTACCAAACGAACTTTTACATTGGTTCCAAATTCATTTATTGTATCAAATCAATATTCAAGCAAAATAAAACCAGCAATTTTATGATAGCAATAGCAATTATTCACTCTAGATTTGAAGAGATGCCAAAGTTACGTACAACAAAGATCCAAAAGGAGGAAACTCCCCCTCCTGCAGCTGCCTTCCCACCAAGGGCGTATGCTTTGCGAGCACGGTCGAGCTGCCCCCCCCCCAAAAAAAAGAGGAAATCTTGGATGGGCGAGTGCCCTGATGATGATGATGAATTAAATGGCAGGAAATGAGTTTTTAAAAAACATGACATGCAGCTCAAGGCTGATATTGTCTGTTTTAAAAAGTAATCTGATACTTACATTATAATACAAACATCAACATTCAAAAGCAATATAACAACATAACAATGGTAATATTTCCTCACAAAGCAATGTAATAAAAGATTTTAAAAATGCATCGAAGATGTGGATATAAAGTTATCAAAATAATTAAGGCAATGTCATTAAATATTTAACGATAAATTCAATTGAGCATGCTCAGGAATATTAGGCTTATTGCACAGAACTATCACGTCAGAGTAAGAGAGGGAATAATGATGACGATGATGATGGTGGTAATGATGGTGATGATGATGATGAATGTGTTGATAAAGTTCATGATGATGATGAGGGTGATCAGTGGCGTAATTAGCCAAAATTTTTGAGGGGGCTGAACTAATAAGAACTGGAATATTGATTCAAGATTCAAGATAGATTCTTAGGCACGCATACAATAACACTACCCGGGGGTACCACCCCAACTAAAAAGACTTTGCATTTTTCAGTGTAATAACCTTGCATTCTCTCGATTCCTTTAGTTAATCATATATTGCGCGGTCGCGTGGCGTGCCGAGCGAGAATATTTCACGTTTTGCATAGTAATTTGAAATTTGCATTTTCGGACACTTTTGATCACACAGGAAAACCAAAGTCTGACCATTATAATATAACCACAAATTTGCTCTCTTCTCTGAATTGAGATAAGCAGTGTTAGAAATCGCCGTTTGGGCAAGTTCGGGGACTTTCTGAATTTCAGGTGAAGGGATGATATACATTTCAACAATTACCAGGGAGAAGCCTCTCCCATCCGTAAGAAACTACAAAACAGGCGCTCCATGTTCGACACTTTTAGCCCCCAAAAGGTACCGAAATGACTAAATTTTATGACTGTATATTATCTTGATGGAACCAATGAAATCGTAACAAAAATTGGCATGGAAAGGATTTTTTTCCTTCTTTTTTCTTTCCCTTTTCCCCCCTTTTTTTCCCTTCGTTCAACTTTTTCCCCTTTTGGGGCGTGAAACTTTGGAGACAGCATATTGTGAAATGTTATATATTGCATGTTTGTTTGTTATAATTATGTATGTTTTTCGTTAATTTTGGGGTTAAGGTACTATATTAGGCTATTTGCTCTTTTTTGTTGATCCCTCATTCTCATAATTTTTTGGTTGTTCTGATTGCTCTGTATTGGTATTACTCTGTTGTGTATACAGTACGCCAGTGATGATTGATCGAATTTGATGATTATTGTGAAGGTTTTAATGATGGTGATGATGACGATGATAATGATAATGATGATGAAGGAAGAAAAGAAAAAGAAGAAGAGAAGAGTTGTTTAAATCGCACTTCGAGTCCATGGCCCTGGGAAGCGGGGGTGCTGGGGGTGCTGAAGCACCCCCTGCATTTTTTTGTATGATATATTTAATGTATATCATTATGCTTCGTTTACGAAATTGTCACACAGCCGACAGCCACAAATGAAGCTTTTTTTTTTTTTTTTAAATACTTTCTTTCACAAAATCCTATAACATGTATCCCTAGCTGGCACGCGAACCAATAATACTCGCGACAAAAGCATACCATATATTTTTATGTAACAAGTCAAGGATGTATATAGCACACGTTAATCATTTTCTTTAATAATGTGGAATAGGGGAAATTCGACAACATTAATAAAATAATAATCGGATCCGATCATAGTCAGCATGCTGCATGCATAGCAAAAAAGTCTTAAATTTGTTTCCAGGTTCACAGAAAGCCCAGCTGCTCCATAAGCCAAACAGACATGACTTTTGTTAATGAGTAGAAGAAATGGTGAAGTACATTTATGTTATTACATTATATCGGGTGGCCCCCAAAAAATCGGAATACATCTAGTTGACTTTTTAGGACTTTGCTCTGATCAACAGTTATCTTTTTTCACCTTGCTGGATAGAACAACTGTTCAACGTCAAGATCACTACATTTAGTTGAAAACTTTTTATTTTGCGAGTAATTTCTTATGGACTGTCATTTTCGAGATTTGCCATTGATTTGTCATCGTGCTTCGAAACTCTGGAAATCGGGCAAATTCCGAAAATGACAGTCAGTCCATTAAAAATTACTCATAAAATAAACAGTTCTCAACTAAATTTGATGATCTTGGTGTTATTATAATGGGGAAAAGGTGCGCTATGAAGCAAGGTGAATTGGTAATAAAGATGATCAAAGCTATGTCCTGAAAATCGACTGTATCGAGTGTTCGTTTTTTTTTGTGTGTGTTGTGTGTGTGGGCAACCCGGTAATATAATGATGCATAATTTCTGGGTTATTCGTTACCGTACACTCTTTCGAAGAGAATTGTTTATTAACTTTTTGTATTCATGAAGGTTTCACACAATGAAACAGTATTGTTACCAAAAAAAGTTAATTGTGAGGATTATAATGACATAACCGAAGCATGTTTTAGTATTTGTTTGTACATGTCAGGTGCTACTAAGTCATAAATATTATGTTAACTGATACTTCGCTTATCTATTTCATTATTTTTCCTCACAAATTACATGTATCAACTTTTCAGTACATAGTTTTCACTGTTGAAACCTTCAGGACGATTTCTTCGATGAATGCAAAGAGTGGCATAAACAGAATTTCGCCTCGTCACGCAAAACGAGACAGAACTCTTCATTTACAAAATCAAATTAATATGATTTAAATTCAAGGAGCAACATCAATAGTGATCATTCCAGTTTAACATGATGCCAAATACACATACTTGCTTTTTGAGCAAAGCCTTGTGAAAGTTCATATCATGTATATATAATTTTTCTGCTTGTACCATGTATTAAATTAATACCCAGACTGTATTACGTCTTTGATTTTCTCTTGTAAGATCCAACTAAAGGGCATGAAGGAATATCCAGTGGAAAATTATTCCAAGCAGTGGGACCAAAAAGTTGATATTATGAACTTACTTACATCTAGATGAATATTTCTTCTCCAGAACTAAACTACATTTCATATCATTGCTGGTCCGTAAATGAATGCTCGAAGATGATTAAATGCCTACAAGAATACAAGATGTAATAAAATGCCAATAAATCAACTCAGTAGTAAGATATGGGAGAGATGCATCCACTTTCTTACTCTCTTATAAATAAATTATGCAGTGTTGTTTGAATGGAAAGATAAACACCTACACACTGAAACATCGCTGAAGTAAAATGTATCTTTCTGAACAATTTTGAGAATTGAGAACTTGATAAACTATATTGTTATGCACAGTTCACACCGACGCCGAATTGATCGCCGATTTAAAGCGCGACATTCGGCGTCGGTGTGAACTGTGCATTACAAACGTTGTTCAGGCTCAGCCTCATAATACCCTGCCGCGCAGACACATTATTATTTAGTGGCGAAGACTGATTGCTGTAATAAAGTTGAAGCTATGTTTAAGCTGGTACTATTTTATAAATGTCAGATAAGTTTTATTCATTGTGTTCCTGTCTTTTAGTGATTGTGAAGTGGTGTTCACATTAAGCTAATAGATGTAGAAAATTTAAATTTCTTAAATTGCCAAGGAAACCATGGATAAATGGGATAACTTGGATATATGCATATTATGGTTATACGATATTGGGCAGGAAGGTCAGCTTGCTACAACTTCTATAAACTATTCAGGGGCGGATCTGCGGGGGAAGGGGGGTTAGGGGTTTAAACCCCTTGGCTGCCAAAAAAAAAAAAAAAAGAAAGACCGCACACTGGAGAGAAACCTTTCAAGTGCAAATATTGTGAGAAGATATTCAACTCATCTGGTAACTTAACCAAACACATGATAACTCTGGATAAAACTGTGTATTAAACTGTTACTTGATTTAAAAAGACGTTATCATGCACTGCTTTTTATTGACTCCATTGTGTTAGTAGATGCCAGGAAAACATCACTTACGGGCCGGGGGGTTTAAAATAGCAACAAAACAAAAAATCGCCTCGCCGCTATGCGGCTCGTGGACGATGCTCTGCATCGTCATTGGTGTTACTTGATTTAAAAAGACTTTATCATGCACTGCTTTTTATGGTCTCCATTGTGTTAGTAGATGCCAGGAAAACATCACTTACGGGGATTCAAAATAGCCACAAAAAAAAAAAAAAAAAAATCGCCTCGACGCTATGCGGCTCGTGGACGATGCTCTGCATCGTCATTGGTGTTACTTGATTTAAAAAGACCTTATCATGCACTGCTTTTTATGGTCTCCATTGTGTTGGTAGATGCCAGGAAAACATCACTTACGGGGTTCAAAATATCCCCAAAATCGCCTCGCCGCTATGCGGCTCGTGGACGATGCTCCGCATCGTCATTGGTGTTACTTGATTTAAAAAGACTTTATCATGCACTGCTTTTTATGGTCTCCATTGTGTTGGTAGATGCCAGGAAAACATCACTTACGGGGCTTCAAAATAGCCCCCAAAAAAAAAAAAAAAAAAAAATCGCCTCGCCGCTACGCGGCATCGTCATTGGGTCAAACTGTTTAAACTGTTACTTGATTTAAATATACGTTATCATGCACTGCTTTTATGGTCTCCATTGTGTTAGTAGATACCAGGAAAACATCACTTACGGGGGTTCACTATAGCCACAAAAACAAATCGGCTCGCCGCTTCGCAGCTCGTGGACGATGCTCTGCATCGTCTTCTGGTCAACCCCCTTTAGCAAAAAGCTAGATCCACCCCTGCTATTTAATCTTCACAAAGATCAATCACTCAGACGAACATATTAGAACCAGACGGGAAAAAGCACCTTGACATAATGACTTAGAAAAAGAAAGAAAGAAGGAGAAGAAAAAGAGGAAGAAGAAGAATATATATATATACGTATATATATCTCAGCACCCCCGGTGAAAAAATCGTTCCCAGGGCCCTGTTCGAGTCCTACCTGTAACTATCGCAAACCGAGTCTCCCACGTTTCCTTGGGTGAACCTCAAACCCTGGTTATCCATCTGGTCGATGAAGCCGGGCTCCTGGGTCGGATGACCATAGACGGATAGGTCACCGACTCCCATGTCGTCAGCGATGAGCAGGATGACATTCGGCTGCGTCATCGCGGCCCTGTGCTGTCCAGCCTGGCCCAAGAGATGCAACAGATCCGCGCCATCGCCGCTAGTGCCGCATTGGAGCTGTGCGATCAAGGTTGCCAGAGCATCGGCTTCAGTAGCGTCAGTAGGGACTTTTAGATTTGCACGTCGACGTAGTGGACTGCAACGTGTGACATTCTTTCAAGGCACTGGCCCGTGCCCGGCAGTGCCTTAAAAGGACGTCACATTACCTTAAAAGGATGTCACCGTGGCAGTCCACGTTCTCGTCGTGTACAATCTAAAAGTCCCTATTGTCGATTCCCTGTCCCGCTACCAGCCCGAGAACGAGAAGGAGGACGAAAATTTAAATTTCTTAAATTGCCAAGGAAACCATGGATAAATGGGATAACTTGGATATATGCATATTATGGTTATACGATATTGGGCAGGAAGGTCAGCTTGCTACAACTTCTATAAACTATTCAGGGGCGGATCTGCGGGGGAAGGGGGGTTAGGGGTTTAAACCCCCCTTGGGCTGCCAAAAAAAAAAAAAAAAAAAGAAAGACCGCACACTGGAGAGAAACCTTTCAAGTGCAAATATTGTGAGAAGATATTCAACTCATCTGGTAACTTAACCAAACACATGATAACTCTGGATAAAACTGTGTATTAAACTGTTACTTGATTTAAAAGACGTTATCATGCACTGCTTTTTATTGACTCCATTGTGTTAGTAGATGCCAGGAAAACATCACTTACGGGCCGGGGTTTAAAATAGCAACAAAACAAAATCGCCTCGCCGCTATGCGGCTCGTGGACGATGCTCTGCATCGTCATTGGTGTTACTTGATTTAAAAAGACTTTATAATGCACTGCTTTTTATGGTCTCCATTGTGTTAGTAGATGCCAGGAAAACATCACTTACGGGGATTCAAAATAGCCAAAAAAAAAAAAAAAAAAAATCGCCTCGACGCTATGCGGCTCGTGGACGATGCTCTGCATCGTCATTGGTGTTACTTGATTTAAAAAGACCTTATCATGCACTGCTTTTTATGGTCTCCATTGTGTTGGTAGATGCCAGGAAAACATCACTTACGGGGGTTCAAAATATCCCCAAAAAAATCGCCTCGCCGCTATGCGGCTCGTGGACGATGCTCCGCATCGTCATTGGTGTTACTTGATTTAAAAAGACTTTATCATGCACTGCTTTTTATGGTCTCCATTGTGTTGGTAGATGCCAGGAAAACATCACTTACGGGGCTTCAAAATAGCCCCCAAAAAAAAAAAAAAAAAAAAATCGCCTCGCCGCTACGCGGCATCGTCATTGGGTCAAACTGTTTAAACTGTTACTTGATTTAAATATACGTTATCATGCACTGCTTTTATGGTCTCCATTGTGTTAGTAGATACCAGGAAAACATCACTTACGGGGTTCACTATAGCCACAAAAACAAATCGGCTCGCCGCTTCGCAGCTCGTGGACGATGCTCTGCATCGTCTTCTGGTCAACCCCCTTTAGCAAAAAGCTAGATCCACCCCTGCTATTTAATCTTCACAAAGATCAATCACTCAGACGAACATATTAGAACCAGACGGGAAAAAGCACCTTGACATAATGACTTAGAAAAAGAAAGAAAGAAGGAGAAGAAAAAGAGGAAGAAGAAGAATATATATATATACGTATATATATCTCAGCACCCCCGGTGAAAAAATCGTTCCCAGGGCCCTGTTCGAGTCCTACCTGTAACTATCGCAAACCGAGTCTCCCACGTTTCCTTGGGTGAACCTCAAACCCTGGTTATCCATCTGGTCGATGAAGCCGGGCTCCTGGGTCGGATGACCATAGACGGATAGGTCACCGACTCCCATGTCGTCAGCGATGAGCAGGATGACATTCGGCTGCGTCATCGCGGCCCTGTGCTGTCCAGCCTGGCCCAAGAGATGCAACAGATCCGCGCCATCGCCGCTAGTGCCGCATTGGAGCTGTGCGATCAAGGTTGCCAGAGCATCGGCTTCAGTAGCGTCAGTAGGGACTTTTAGATTTGCACGTCGACGTAGTGGACTGCAACGTGTGACATTCTTTCAAGGCACTGGCCCGTGCCCGGCAGTGCCTTAAAAGGACGTCACATTACCTTAAAAGGATGTCACCGTGGCAGTCCACGTTCTCGTCGTGTACAATCTAAAAGTCCCTATTGTCGATTCCCTGTCCCGCTACCAGCCCGAGAACGAGAAGGAGGACGAAAATTTAAATTTCTTAAATTGCCAAGGAAACCATGGATAAATGGGATAACTTGGATATATGCATATTATGGTTATACGATATTGGGCAGGAAGGTCAGCTTGCTACAACTTCTATAAACTATTCAGGGGCGGATCTGCGGGGGAAGGGGGGTTAGGGGTTTAAACCCCTTGGGCTGCCAAAAAAAAAAAAAAAAGAAAGACCGCACACTGGAGAGAAACCTTTCAAGTGCAAATATTGTGAGAAGATATTCAACTCATCTGGTAACTTAACCAAACACATGATAACTCTGGATAAAACTGTGTATTAAACTGTTACTTGATTTAAAAGACGTTATCATGCACTGCTTTTTATTGACTCCATTGTGTTAGTAGATGCCAGGAAAACATCACTTACGGGCCGGGGGGTTTAAAATAGCAACAAAACAAAAAATCGCCTCGCCGCTATGCGGCTCGTGGACGATGCTCTGCATCGTCATTGGTGTTACTTGATTTAAAAAGACTTTATAATGCACTGCTTTTTATGGTCTCCATTGTGTTAGTAGATGCCAGGAAAACATCACTTACGGGGATTCAAAATAGCCCCCAAAAAAAAAAAAAAAAAAAAATCGCCTCGACGCTATGCGGCTCGTGGACGATGCTCTGCATCGTCATTGGTGTTACTTGATTTAAAAAGACCTTATCATGCACTGCTTTTTATGGTCTCCATTGTGTTGGTAGATGCCAGGAAAACATCACTTACGGGGTTCAAAATATCCCCAAAAATCGCCTCGCCGCTATGCGGCTCGTGGACGATGCTCCGCATCGTCATTGGTGTTACTTGATTTAAAAAGACTTTATCATGCACTGCTTTTTATGGTCTCCATTGTGTTGGTAGATGCCAGGAAAACATCACTTACGGGGCTTCAAAATAGCCCCCAAAAAAAAAAAAAAAAAAAAATCGCCTCGCCGCTACGCGGCATCGTCATTGGGTCAAACTGTTTAAACTGTTACTTGATTTAAATATACGTTATCATGCACTGCTTTTATGGTCTCCATTGTGTTAGTAGATACCAGGAAAACATCACTTACGGGGTTCACTATAGCCACAAAAACAAATCGGCTCGCCGCTTCGCAGCTCGTGGACGATGCTCTGCATCGTCTTCTGGTCAACCCCTTTAGCAAAAAGCTAGATCCACCCCTGCTATTTAATCTTCACAAAGATCAATCACTCAGACGAACATATTAGAACCAGACGGGAAAAAGCACCTTGACATAATGACTTAGAAAAAGAAAGAAAGAAGGAGAAGAAAAAGAGGAAGAAGAAGAATATATATATATACGTATATATATCTCAGCACCCCCGGTGAAAAAATCGTTCCCAGGGCCCTGTTCGAGTCCTACCTGTAACTATCGCAAACCGAGTCTCCCACGTTTCCTTGGGTGAACCTCAAACCCTGGTTATCCATCTGGTCGATGAAGCCGGGCTCCTGGGTCGGATGACCATAGACGGATAGGTCACCGACTCCCATGTCGTCAGCGATGAGCAGGATGACATTCGGCTGCGTCATCGCGGCCCTGTGCTGTCCAGCCTGGCCCAAGAGATGCAACAGATCCGCGCCATCGCCGCTAGTGCCGCATTGGAGCTGTGCGATCAAGGTTGCCAGAGCATCGGCTTCAGTAGCGTCAGTAGGGACTTTTAGATTTGCACGTCGACGTAGTGGACTGCAACGTGTGACATTCTTTCAAGGCACTGGCCCGTGCCCGGCAGTGCCTTAAAAGGACGTCACATTACCTTAAAAGGATGTCACCGTGGCAGTCCACGTTCTCGTCGTGTACAATCTAAAAGTCCCTATTGTCGATTCCCTGTCCCGCTACCAGCCCGAGAACGAGAAGGAGGACGAGACTTCCAAACGTTGTCCGCGCCATCTTACTTCATAAACGTCTTCTTCAGGAAGGAGACAGCGATGTGGCTGATCTTCTTACGAGAAGAGTTTTTATAAGGAGCCACCAGGGGAGATTTTTTTTTCCGCATGGGTGAGCTAGCTCCATCCGGCTGATCCAAAGTGGTAACGATCCCTCAAAACATGGACCCTACCACACAACATGCTCAAAGTAATGCATTGGACCAGTTCAGTCGTATTTATCCCGATTCCTCACCATGCAATGTCTTAATCAACAATCACTAAACACATTTTAAGCTAATTTTTGCACAATGAAACAAGACAGGGGCGTTGGGGCATTTCTTAAAGTGGGCTTTAAGTGGCAACTAGGAAATTAATGATGGATGCAAAGCTAAAGAAAGTAATAAATCAAGCGGTAGCTGGCGTCGGGGGAAGGGGATTATCCGAGCCAATAACGAACTATGTTTCTCAGCAAGAAAACATTAATTCACGTGGACAGGGAAGGGAAAGGGGAAGGGGAAGGGGGGGGGGTAGGCCGATGCTTGCTCCTCTTTCCCATTTATTCATAATTTGTAAATTACATCTATGTGATTTTAAATTTGTGTTTGTTAGTTTGTTGCTTATTCTTTTTCATGCTGTAAGGGAAAATAGAAACTCTACCAGCAAATTTGAAATTCGGTCGATTGTTTTTCTTTTTGGAAAATGAATGATTAACTCGTCTGCAAATTTGATACAACACCTACCCCAAAACATACAAAACAATAGCTTATGGTATATACATTATAAATATTGCACCTTTCGTGAACTGTAATTAAAGTTAAAAAGAACAAACAAACTACATTTATAAGTAACCAGGTTATTCGAAACATTTATAGTTAGTTTTGAGCACGCAAAATATGGTTTGTATCATTTTTTAATGTTTATACTATACGCTATTCCATTGGTTTGTAGATTTTGGGGTAGATGTTGTTTCAAATTTGCAGACGACTTGATCATTTGTTTTCTAAAAAGAAAAAAGTTCTACCGATTTCGAAATTTGGTGGCAGAGTTTCTATTTTTTAGTCAAAGCATGAAAAAGAAAAATAATACCCCCTCCCCTTAAAAAAAGAATTGCCGACAGGGCTCGACAATTCAAAATCTGCAATAGAAAACATTTTGAAAGGGTCTTTCATTTCCCCCACACCATATCTAGGGACGGTCCTGATGATCATACCAAATCAGCGTAAAAGCAGGGGGAAACAAGCCGCAGGCTGAATCTCACACTTATGATAGATTTTTTTTAAATTGTAATACTGCGAATGGGGGTGGGGTGGAACAAAAAACATTACTACGCTTGAAGGGTAGAAGCAAAAAGCAGAGTGGACAAAGCCATCGAGGACATGTATGGTTTATCCCAACCCGTGTGTCTAAGATCACGTTTTATTATTACGAAAGAAAACTGGGACGAAATCTTTGCCAACGATTTGTGCTGACAGCCTGACAAGAATCTCAACAAAATCGCGCAATAACATTACTGCTTAGAACAGTAGTTAAACCTAAAATAAAAGACCTCACATTAAAGTCCTTAAAGATACTATGTCCCTTTTGCAGCCAACATCAAATTCTGTAGAACTTTGCAGGAATTATGAATAAGTCATGTATGTCCTATCTGTGAAATTTAAACATTAGCAGTGTCCTAGTATTCTGCAAAGTTCTACAGAATTTGATGTTGGCTGCAAAAGGGACATAGTATCTTTAAGGTGTACCAATCACCAAAACATGTTTCGTGCTTGAAGTGAGGGGTTCCATGTGGCTATACTGTATTCATAATAAGAGGTTCAAATATTACTTCTAAAAAGAGATATTGCAATTTAATACATTCTCAGTAAACAATAAAACGAATTGTTGAGTACTCGCATATAATCGACCTGGGTCCGTGCGAACGCGGGGCTTAATGTTATCCTTTACTTTCTTGAAACTCCTTAACCAACTACCTATAGAATGCCAGGTAAAACTTGTTTAGGTTGATTTTATACACTCTAGCTATACACACATTTAGGTGATCGGTATACTTTAACTTTTCCGTGAACCACGTACTCTCGACTAAATTAGAAGTAAATGATATGTTCATTGTTCATGTAAGCTTTCTACGACACAAAAGGACACAGCAGTCACCTTCTTCCCAACACCAATTGCTTTATTCTTTGTATTATATTGCGAACTCAAAACATGGTCATGAAGATTATTTAAGCATAAGACAAACTGACTTATTCACCATGTTTTCCAATACTTGCCTTCGAAAACCATAAAACTTTTTAAACCCTTTTCTCACATAGGAACAACATAGATTATTTTACCGTAGCTAAAATGAAAGCAAGTTCGTCACCAGGGGTACAGGGAAGAGATAGATAGTTAGAAAAATATAAGAAAAATAGTAGTACAATGTTGTATTTTATTTTAGAGAACTTAAAGCCTTAGGTGCCCTGATTGTTTACTTACAATCATACACATGCTTTCTTAGCAGTCAGGTAAAACAAACAAACAAATAAAATTCTAATACAGATAATTTGACAAGGAGGTGCTTTACATACTACAATAAAGACACAATGTTATTCTATTTTAATCTATTACCTTGCTAAGCTTGAACAAATAAAGTAAAGTATTAGACCATCAGCCCCAAATCACTGATGAAAAATGACATAACGATAATTCGTTAAAACGGTAATTTAGCAATTAGATGGCGACATCATTTTTGTCCGGGTTTAGTTTAGTTTCTCTCTTTAGATTCGTCACTACACATAATCCCTCCTTCATGCTTCTGAAAAACAAATAGGACCAACTCTTTATCAATGGACACGTGTAAAAACATGTTCCTATCGATAAAACTTCGGTAAAAAGGCATGCAGAAATTTCATCTTGGGGGAATAGGAAATTTATGAATAATAAGGGTAGGTAGGTAGGTATAATTGTCATCCCGAATTTCAATGGATCAGCTACGCCAGTTGCCTTTGGACTGGATATGTGCTGGGGCTAGACTGCGGGCGTTGTCGGGATCTTGTGCCGGTTGGCTACTTCAATAAGATACTGGTAGCACGGTGGGATCTCGGGGTCCTGCGTGTAGTTGCAGATGCAGTTGGTGGCGGGATTACAACACGGTACGATGGAATGGTCGAATTGATCAAGGAGCGATTGTCCTGGGACCAATGTAGAGTTGTGAACCCTCACGGCCATCTGGATGTTGGCCAACACGTTGGCGTTATCGGTCACGTTGAGCGGGTAGGCTTCGCCGGGGTCTTTGAAGAGATCAAAAAGGAGGGGTGGGTCGTGGAATGTTACGCAGTCACCCTCGCACTCGTTGCAGTCGAAGTAGTCCTCGATGGGGAAACCGCCGTCGCAGCGCTCGCCGTACTCGTGCTGATCGCGTACCCGCTGAGTTCTGTTGAAATCGATAGTTTGCCCAACAATTAAAGTTTCTTGCAAAATTCAAATTCAAAATTTCCCTATATGGAATCTATGAACGTATAGTAAACACACTAAAAAATGCCAAAGACTTATCTTTAGAAAAATTACCACAGGCAAGTTAATTACAGTGTTGGGTCCGACTATTTTAGAGCGCAAAGTCAAAGGCTTCCGAGAAATCAGATCAAGGTCAATTTCATTACTATGACCCACAGAAACCATGTTCGGATTATTGTAATGTTGTCATTATAGGCCTACTGTTCGCGCAATAGGTGACGTACAAGGCCACTAATTTTTTTTTTTTTTTTTTTTTAATTTTTAAAGTAGCTAGCTCTGAGTTGCGATCGTGTTAAACATTACAAGAGGGTATTGAAATTGCTATTGACTTGATTTCTTAAAAGTCTTTGCTATCGGGCTATATTAAACACTCTATCCAATACTGAGGGCCAGAAGGACGTTATCTCATAACATTGAGATGTTTTGGTTTAGTGGATAAACGGGTAAATCTCCGCTCTGTGAACCACACGGTACGGGATCCGAATCCCTGCCGTATCACTAACGTTTCTCTACTAAGACATTAACCTACACCCGACCCAGGTGTAGTACGTGGGTACCTGGTATGATTTTTACTGGAATACACCGAGTTCTATGGTTGCCGGTACTTAAGCCAGGTAACATTTTCCAAAAGTCCTTTAAAATTAGCGCAAAGAGACATTATAATTATGCGCTATACAATTAGAACGGCACTTTCTATATCATCATTATTATTGATATATGAACCGACAGTCTGCATGCTCACCTGTAGTGGGCCTTGTACTGTCCAAGCCGAGCTGCCATCAGGTTGTTCTTGCAATAGTAGAAGAAGCCTTCGTTGTGAGGCGACTTATTGTTCGTTGGGTCTAGGATTAGATCCTTGATGCTCTTACCATCTACCACCAGACCGTCCGGGAACGTGCCGCCGGGCGCCCCTCCGAGTGCCGCAGCTGTTTTGATGATGTCCATGGAAGTAACCAGCTCGTTGGAGATACCGGGCTTGACAGTTCCCGGCCAATAGACGATGTAGGGAATGCGATGACCACCTTCCCACGAAAGCGTTTTCCCACCTGAGAGAGAGAGGCATAATATATATCGTTGATGAAATTCCCTCTTTTGTCACAAAACTAACAAATTTACATAGCAAATGCTTCTCATTGGATTCGAGAGTGAGGTGTCCACGACTTATCATCTACTTTCAGTTTTGTGGTATTTAGCAAGATTGTTATGATGTCTGGCGACGTTGTCATGTTCCAAAACTGCAAATCATATTTATTATCTACACGATCGTTTTTTCAGAGTAGCTATGTGATGTGATGGTTATTTTTTACCTGACTGCTAAGAAAGCATAAATGCTTGTAAGTAAGCAACCAGACGGACGACGGCTTAAGGTCCTCTCCTAGGGACCTGGTAGTGAGGATTAATGCCTTACCAAAGGGCACTAGTGCATCAACTTGGTTTCGAACCCGGGTCACCGGATTACGAGACCACTGCTCTACCAACTGAGCTATCGCGCCTCCTGATTAAGATAGATTAATATTTCAATTTTTTCGATAAGTATAGAAACTACCAATGCTCTGGTGAAAGCTGAAAGGACGCTGAGAATTAAGAATCTGCTCTCACCGGAAACGACTGGCGCGGTCTATAACCCACGATATAAGGGCGACATTGTCAAAAAAATATATTGCCAAATGAATAGTGCTCCCACTGCGGCAAATTTCTAGTGTGTGTTCACAGTTCACAGGCTTGATTAAAGGCCCAGGTAAAATAACACAATGGATTCATGACGCCTCTTGTGCAACGAAAATTACCTCTAAATATGTTGGCGTCCCCGCCTTCGTCGCAGTATTCTCGATGTGGTCCATGGTCGGAGATGAAGAAAATCACGGTGTTGTCCAGGATATTGTTTCTTTCTAGACTATCCGTGATGTTCTTCACGGCCGCATGCATCTCTAAAAGATTGTCACCATAGCGACCTAATATTGAAGAAAACAAAGCAAAGGAAATTCCTCATTAGCCGCCTGAAAGGAAACAGGGAATACAGTTTAACCTTTCCATTTTCAGGCAGGGGTCAAAATGGTAAACTATCATGGTACAGTTCTGATAAGTTGTGACAATAAGAAATATCTATATAGCAAATGGTGTTATTACAGGTCCTTCGCTGATCAAGACTGCATATGTGAAGTCAATTAGCCCCGCACGCCAGCCATTCAATGTAATGCACGCTGATAACTAGTTTAGACGATGTTACTCTCTCGTGGCGCATCAAACGCAGCGCCAGTTGCTGAGGCAATCCTACGTCAGCAAAATGGGCTGGTCTGCAACGGGCGCTATACGTGAGAGTGGTATCGTATCAAAATAAATGCAAAGCGTACAATGCAAACAGTATACCGGATTAGTGGCGTATGCACCAATTTTCTCCTAATGGGCTTAGTTAACGCATGTAACGACGCAATTGAAATGATACATCGTTTGCAAAGGGCAAAAGCGATTACGAACGATGGAGGGTGATGTTGAAATAACTGTGACGTCATGCACTTACCGCGGCGCGACTTGCAGGCGAAGTCCTGATGGGAGAAAAGACTAGTGTGCATGTGAGCGAAGGCAACGTAGAGAAAAAACGGTTCCGTTTTTTTCTCATCGATGAACTTGACGGCGTCGGAAGTGAAGAGTTGCGTCAGACCGCGATGCTGGTACGGCTGATTCAGAATGGTGGCGTTGTAGTACAGGTAGCATTTTTGCGCATCCGGAAAGTCCTTGTGGAACTGCAATGCACATCGATCGATCGAGAGAGAGAGAGAGAGAGAGATATAGAGAGAGAGAGAGGGAGAGGGAGGGAGAGAGAGAGAGAGAGAGATAGAACAGAGAGAGAGAGAGAGGGAGAGAGGGAAAGAGAGAGATAGAGGGAGAGGGGGGAGGTTGAGATAGTGACAGAGACAGGTAGGTGGGGAGGAAACATGGAGACATGGGTATAAGAGGGGTGGAGATTGTTTGAATCATTTATTCATTTATTTAAAACACCGTATACAAAAATCTCATTCAGCAACTAGGCTTGTTTACAAATATCAAATATGCAAAAAAACAAATATAACAAATTAGTATGAAATACAAAATACAATATAATACGTAGCATTAAAAGTGATGTATAGTATGATGATTGAAAATTGCAGTTAAATGTACTCATAATAAGTTGCGAAGTGTGAAATATAGTCTAATATAACATATTCGAATATTCTAATATAAATATAAAATAGAGTGTATATAATGACATAGAAAATATAATTTGATGAGCTACAATAAGAAAAATATATATAATGGTAAGTTATGTCTTAATGAAATTTGGTAAAGAAGGGCAATAACAAACCTAAAGAGGAAAGTATTCAAATATAAATTATCTTTAGGTTGACAAGGTAAACAAAAAATAGGATAATGTGAGAATACATTATATGACACATCCAAAATGCCATTACTTCGGTTTTATTGGTGATACAGTGAACATTATTAAATATTATATTCTATTTTATTACTCCATAATTCGATAAGTAAATATAAACCATTACTACTATTTGCCAGTTAAGATTTGAATGTAGCACTCTGAATATCTCTAGGAAGCGAGTTTCATACTAACTTGTCCACCTTTATACATAATATGTGTACGTTCCCTGCCTCAGTTTTTTGGACGACTAATTTTAACGTAAAGATTACTTTGACGGGTGTCATAGACACGTTTTCGCTATGTAAACTACTCACTTAGATAAGATGGGACTTGGTTGTCATTGTAACAGGACCCTGGATGCGCTCCTGATGAAAAAGTATGCGCCACAGTAAAGATTCTGGAGAGGGATATGGGCTTAACCTCCTCAAAATTCCCTTCAAGCCCCGAAAAAAAAATCTGAATGAATTTAAGAGAGGCACATGCAGCAAATGATTTCAAGGATTGCTATTCTCCCCAAAAAGTCCGCTAAAGCCCCCCATTCACACACCCACTCACACACACACACACACACACACACAAATATTATATAATGACAGAAATTAGACGAATGCACACAACTTTGACGACTCGTATATAGGATTAAAAACACAATGGTGAGAAATGAAAACGAGAGAATGAGGGTGCGTAGCTTTATCAAAGTTCTCCGTTGCTGTCCTCCTTTCTTCTTTTTTCCTTTTTTGCAAAGGCTGAAGAAATGTTTCCGCCTTAACCACTGGATCACGGATAGACCAGATTCAATTAACTGACAGTTTGACTAATCTTCAACCTTTATTAATTCTTTGTCGGAGGGCGGGGGGGGGAGGTGAGTTTTTATAGAGGGAACATTGATATGGAGCTGCACACCATTATTCTTTCATTTTCATTTCTCACACAATGATATATTGTAAATATTCTGATCACTTACAAGCATTGTCATCTCTGAGGAAGGGGGAAGCCCCCGAAAATTTGGAAATAAAATTACAAAGTTGGCCTATAATACATTTCCTCAAAGTGATATTTATATACAAAAACTCGAGAAATAAAGATCCTCTGTACACGAAGAATATTTATTCTTCTAGACGCGCGCCTGATGCGCCAGACTTACCCCCGTGTCGTCACAGGACCAGCTATTGGTGAATGGGAGGTTATGGCCCACGAAATCAAAGCCGTGATGGTAGGGGAGATGAGCCCCGTCCGATGACGTTTTCTCGTTGATTCCTAGAGTATAAAAGAAAACAAATTGGGGAAAAGAAATTTTTGAATCCCAACAATTCTACTTGGGCTTGTAGACGTTGAATTTGTGAGAAACTGCAATGCAAGCGCCATGAGCATCCATCAGAGGCTGATACCGGCGCTACAAAAGAAGTCATCACCATCATCAGCATCATCATCAAAGAAGATTTGTGAAAACAATAATAATTTACCAAGATGCCATTTCCCGACCATCCCAGTCGCGTAGCCAGCTCCCTTCATGGCCTCAGCAATGGTGATTTCGCTCTTGGGCAGACCTGTAGTCGTCCACGGGAGGAAGACACGAGTTTCGCCGTAGGTCCCAATTCGAATCGGTAGTCGACCTGCGTTTGATATAGATATAGAAAAGAAAAGAAAACGAAGCTTGATCAACGAGAGTTTCCCTGTGTGATTAGTTACTAATGAAAGTTCGATTATTATTTGCAACTGTTTCCTGGAAGTGAAAGATGGACAGAGAGAGAGAGAGAGAGAGAGAATACTACTAATAATACAAACGCAGACAAACAGGTAGATATTTAGAGAAAGAGGGACAGAGAGGCGGAAACAGTCGGAGAAAACAGAGAAATATAATGGCACGTATCGAAAGTATTTAATTTAATTTTTTCCAACTTTCTGCTTCCAATTATCATGATTATCAATAATTCATGAACATAACTGTAAATACTTTCAAATTACAAAAGTATTTTTAAAAAATGATGAAAGAAATGTTCATTAAAATGGAATGAAGATTGTATTAATACAATTAACTTTTAACATTGCGGATTATATTCAACTGGAAGAATGTATTATTATGTAAATACATCTTCAGCATTCACCATCCCAGCTCTCTCTCTCTCTATCTTCAATTCTATTCTCTCTCTCTCTCTCTCTCGCTCTCTCTCTCTCTCTCTCACACACACACACGCACTTTTTTTAAAAACTTTTTTTTTATTTCTCCAAATGTGTAATACAAACAAAAACAAACAATTGAATATAATAAATAAACGTTTTCCTTATTGATATGAGTTGCTTATACATAAACATAATTAAACAAAAACAATTTGCAGTATATAACTTGGCAAAGTAAACTTAAAATACATAAACATAATTTATAAGTCAATTGCACGTTATTCACTTATTTAAAATAAAAAAATAAAATAAAAAACCTAAACGAATCTGGAGGTTATTTCACTGGTGCAATGCCTGCCCCACCCTGCCTCACCCTGCCCCCCCCTCCCTCCCACAAACACACACACCACCAGCGCGCGCACACACACACACACTTTAGAAAATGTAATTCCAGCTTCCCCATTCTAATGGCTATTTACTTTTCCTCATTCCTATAATTAAAAATGCTTATCTTCATTTTTTTCTAAAGTTGGTACTTGCCCCCCCCCCGATCTTGACCCTATACACACACACACACAATCCCTGTCTCCCTCTCTCTGTCTCCCCCACTCTATTATATCTCTTTGTCTCTATCTCTCTTCTTATTCCTTCTACCCCTCACACTACCTCTCTCTCTCTCTCTCTCTCTTTGTGTTCCCCCATCCTCCCCCCCCCTCTCTCTCTCTCTCTCTTTCCGCTTGAACAGGTTATGCCACCCTCCGTCCCGGCTTACCCGTCATAATAGCCGACCTGCTTGGAGTACAAACCGAGTCTCCCACGTACCCGTTGGTGAACCTCAAACCCTTAGCTGCCATCTCGTCAATGAAGCCGGGCTCCTGGGTCGGGTGTCCATACGACGTCAGATCCCCGACCCCCATATCGTCGGCAACCATCAGGATGACGTTGGGTTTGTCGAGGGCAAGGCGGTTAGTTCCTGTTTTAAAAAACCGATGAAACCACCCATGAAGACCGTGATGATCAATTCCCTTGTGCCCCGGCCGTGACCAACTTCCCCGATGATGCCCTTCGGCACCGTCGAGAGCGAGAGCGAGAGAGACCACCAGAACCGCCAACAACAAGTTATTCATGGCGTTTCAAAATATTGCTGAACTATGTGCCTGACAAAGTTTCAATTCGATTTCGCATAGAGTCGATACTGCACACGAAGCTGAAAATCAGAATAGAACGAAGTCAGCCTTGACTGAATTTTTCGAGCAATTGCAACAATATTTATGCACATTCATCATCAAAAGATTAAATAAAAACTTTTGCTTGTACCAATTTACTTTGTATTATTATTAGCAACGTGATTTATCTGGAAATGCTGGTAGTTTTCTTCAGATTAGCCCAAAACGTATCCGGTATTGAAATGATGAATTGACCATATGATTTTAGCAAAAGAGTTAGCTGATTGGCCAAATCTTTGCGATGGATGTGCGTGCGCATGTAGCTTACATCATGGGATGATAGCGGAAGTGACAGGGCAGACAGGCGATTGATAAGTCGATCAAATTTCACAGTGAATCCGATACTGACGCAAACGAAAAGTGATCATTATATTATATTTTTTGTTTAAATTTCACCGGAAACTATTTAGCTTACATGAAGGCCGTATACCTTTCTTTTCGTTTGTCTTGTCCAGATCTGTTAATATGCTCATTTTCTTCTTGAAACCCGCCTCCATTTCAATGATTTGATCACATCTTTAAAATACTAAGCTTGAAATAAAAAAAGAATTTCGAGAGTGGAAGATAACGATGTGGAAACCCGTGTTTCCTGTTATATTTGTTAGTGTCATGGGAAACAAGACAGCCAAAAACAAAAAAGGCACAATCAAACATCGAAGGTGGTGGAGCCGTGGGGGCACAGGGGCTTTTGTCCGAGGGAATACAAATGGGAATGTATCCCCCGGATAAATTCGTGAACCCCGTTTACCATTTCATTTAAGACATTATAATAGATATCACTATGAATTCTTCTTGTTCTTCTTCATACCATTATTGTCATCATCATAATCATTATCATCATCATCACCATCCTTACTGCTATTATCATCAATATCTTACAAATGTACTATTATCAGTACTACTCGTCGTTGATTTTGGAGAGGTATGCCTCGCCCATGTTCAATATATTGGATCCACCCTAACTGCTTATTACGCTTATGGCAAAAAGAACTGTCGAGATACTTGATCTCGTTAGCAGCGCAGCTAAGCATACGGATCTAGAATAGATCTCGTAATAGCACATCGAGTAGAGAATGCGCATGCGTTTTAAGGAAAAGAAGAAGCCTTCTTGTCTTCCCTTCCTCATCAAGTTGACTTGACCAGATCCAGGATCTTGTCTCCTCGTCCAGTGGCGGATCCATCGGGGCCGGAGGCCCCCTCCCCTAAAATAAAAATCGGCCGGCACGATTTTCAAATTTTCGCCAGAAGTGGGCCCCTTTTTCGGCCCCCTCCCTTGCCGCCGGCTGGATCCGCCCCTGTCCTCGTCCTGGTGAAGTCGACAAGACAAGATTCAGTATCCCTTCTTCTCGTCTTCTCATCCTCATTTAGTCGACTTAACGAGGTCCAGGGTCTTGTCTTCTCGTCTTCTCGTCCAAATAAAAAAAAACTATAAAAAAAACGAACAGATATAATACTCACTCGATGCGTCGTCGAACCACGTGTGGCTCCCATCATTGTTGTCGACATCGTGATGCATACGACTACATTTGTCAAGCCGATCGACCTCTCCATGGTTTCTTTCGACATCGACAATGCTGCAACTTCTGCACATACAAAGTAGGCATATCAAGATACGTGATAATACTGAGTGCATTGTTATGACAAAGCAACGCAACACAGTCATGTACTGCATGAAAATGGTAAATCTAAATCGTGGATCTGCATACCTTATTGTCCTTCTTTTAGTGCATGACATACCTTCTGTTTTATGGTCTATAACTTAATACGCTGGTTGTTCTATCATTTAATATGCTGGTAGACTTATGGAGATGAGAACCATGATGAAGATTTCAGGTTTGCCTTTAATTAACACGATCGCAAAGACATCCCGAAATTGAACAATAAGGTAATTTCAATAGCTCTGATAACGTGTGAATATTACAATAACATATAGGCCTACGTAATCCGAACACTATTTTATCAGATGTAAAATAGGGTATTGAAATTTTATGATTGTAGCTATTCTAGAAAATTGACTACGAAGAAAATGCACCACGGTGTCTTGAAACCATAAATGTTATAGAAATATTGCTGATAATATATTACAAAAACGGAAAGGCATAATCATACAAACTGTGGCATATGGGTCAAAATATGTGCCCCAAATATCTTGACCCAAAAGCTTCATATTATAGTTTTATTCACAACATGTTGTCTACGCAACCCCTCTTGCTTTTCTACTCTTATGTTCTTCAAAACGAAACTAAACCCCCCCCCCCCAAAAAAAAGATAACATATCTCACAATTTCCCTTTTAAAAATTCATTATAGCGAGGATTAGGCCTACATGAGATTTCTCGATCAAGAAGGGAAAATGTTGGAAACTGAAAGCATGATGATGCTATAGAGGTCTGAGGTCCGATTACAATTTGGGCTTCAATATAGCAAATTTTGGCTGGAAGGGAACAATTTAACATCCCCGGCCTTTGAAGATCGAGTCAGCCCTATATATCCTAACTGAGTTTACACGGACGTTGAGATTCATGCAAGGACTAAAGCTATATATATATATATTATTTGAAATCACTATTTTATTTTCTCTTTCAGATAGTTTGGTTGCCCGAAGTTGGTCGTGTTATCCTAGCATGACGGGTTTGATAACTACTTTTACGTCTTTGTTGTTGTTGATATTTCAACATGAGATGATTACACCAGTTTATAAAGCGCATCTGCTATATGAAATAATATAGTCTACTGCGCTGTACCTTTCACGATTAAAAATTGTCTCGAAACCAACGACAAGACAGTCATAACTTTATCCGCCAACTACGGAGATGTCTCTGATCTTCCTAAACCGTTTCACGAAGAGCTATACTAGCCAAATTAAACTGATTGAATCTTTGCGCAGCATAAAACGTACGACCATTCGGTACAATAGTCTGAAAAATCAGACTATTACTTACTGGCTCTATAGCTCCTAAGTCGATTTGACAACTAATAGTCGTTATTTGCCCACTTAAAGACATTTTCAAGCCCTCTTCTTTTTAGGGAAGTTCTAAATTAGTATTGTCTTTCAAATGCCGTTGGAATTTAACCTTTTCATTTCTTTGGCCTGCAAATGGGACACATTTGAAGATAGAATTTATTTAGAAATAATATGGGTCTGAGTCTGACAACTAGAGAACAAACACTTCTGAGTTCTGACTATGGCTTGCCTGCCGTGGCAGATTACCCATCCCTTAGAGGATTTTACAAAGTGGAAAAAGCCTTAAATATAAACATGGCATATTTTCATTAGACTTTCAGATATAAAAAAAATGATAAAAAGTGAATGTGTAGAAAGATCATAGCTGGAGGATTTCTTGTCCTTTTTGCCAGCCATAGTCTACCCAATAAATGACATGTGATGGCGCTGCCCATCGATTAAAAAGTTATGACAGAGATATGACAGGGTTCGGAGGCGTCATAAGTTGGGCCCGTTTCTCGAAACCGTCATTAAGTCTAACTTCTTCACTAAATCAGCGTTAGTAAGCTACTTGTCCGCTACGTGTTCACGAAGCCCTCTTTGCTAACATCAAGGACAACATCCTGACTAAGTAGTTATCGACGCCTCGACACCGTCATATCTCTGTCATAACTTGTCATTTATTGGGTAGACGATGGCTGGCAAAAAGGACAAGAAATCCTCCAGCTATGATCTTTCTACACATTCACTTTTTATCATTTTTTTATATCTGAAAGTCTTATGAAAATATGCCATGTTTATATTTAAGGCTTTTTCCACTTAACTAAACTGATTATACGCGTTTATTTCCACATTGTAAAATCATCGAAGGGATGGGTAATCTGCCACGGCAGGCAAGCCATAGCCAAAAGTGTATTCTCTAGTTTTCAGACCCATATTAATTTCGAGATAAGTTCTATCTTCAAATGTGTAAACTGAATAGTTTAAAACATGTGTTTTAACGTTTGGAATGTTGAAGTTTTGTCATTTCAATATTGTGCTGACGCCTTAAACATTTGACAACACTTTCATAACATCGTATTTTTACTAAGAACAATATAAGGGTGTATTTTTATAAACTATCAAATGAAAATATCCGGGGGGTACCCATTTCAAAAACAAAACTGATGGCACCGGCCATGAAATGAAATACTCACAATTATATTTTACAAGTAATTCTATGGTATATTCTACTGAAATTTTAATGTATATTTAGGAAGATCAGAGACATCTCCGTAGTTGGCGGATAAAGTTATGACTGTCTTGTCGTTGGTTTCGAGAAACAGGCCCTGTCTCTGATCTTCCTAAACCGTTTCACGAAGAGCTTACTAGCTAGACATCTCGTGAATTCGATACTATCGGCGAGAAGAGGAGCCAAGACATAGCCTTAGTCGCAATTCCACCGGATTTTAAAAAAAAAGTAATTTTAGGAAAACTGCAATTATTTAACTAAATTAGGACTAAAAAGATTGAAAATGGCACCAGGGAATAAGAGATGCAATATACTTCAAAATTTGAGTAGATTATACCATAAAATTACTTGTAAATTATAATTGTGAGTATTTCATTTCATAACCGGTGAATCAGCTTTGTTTTTGAAATGGGTACCCCCGGATATTTTCATTTGATAGTTTATAAAAATACACCCTTATATTATTCTTAGTAAAAATACAATGTTATGAAAGTTTTGTCCAATGTTTTAGGCGTTAGCACAATATTGAAATGACAAAACTTCAATATTCCAAACGTTAAAACACATGTTTTAAACTATTCAGTTGACACATTTGAAATTAATATGGGTCTGAAAACTAGAGAATACACTTCTGACTATGGCTTGCCTGCCGTGGCAGATAACCAATCCCTTCGAGGTTTTTACAATGTGGAAATAAAGGCGTATAAAAGCCTTAGATATAAACATGGCATATTTTCATAAGACTTTCAAATATAAAAAATGATAACTCCCTGTTTAAGTGAATGTGTAGAAAGATCATAGCTGGATGATTTCTTGTCTTTTTTGCCAGCCATAGTCTACCCAATAAATGACATGTGATGGCGCTGCCCATCGACTAAAAAGTTATGACAGAGATATATGACGATGTCGGAGGCGTTCATAGAGATATATACTTACTAACACTAAGTATATATCTCTATGGAGGCGTCATAACTACTTAGTCAGGAGGTTGTCCTTGATGTTAGCAAAGAGGGCTTCGATCGTGAAACACGTAGCGGACAAGTAGCTTACTAACGCTGATTTAGTGAAGAAGTTAGACTTATGACGGTTTCGAGAAACGGGCCCCTGGCTACTATACAAATATACACTGTCTTGAGAGGTTCTGGTTAAAACTATGCGCAAGAGGTGACTCCAATAGTACTATTTGCTGAGGGGCGCAGCCCCGAAGCAAATGGTACTTTTGGAGTCACCGAGGCCCATAGTTTTAACCAGTACCTCGAATAGAAGGCATGGTATATTTGTTTTATATCCTGCATCAAAAATTCATTTTATTTAAAAAAATAAAAAAATAAAAATAAAAAAAAACATTTTTGGGACAAAAAAAATTTAGAACAAAAAAAATGTCAATTTTTATCTAAAAAGATTTAGAATATTTTGTTTTCATTATTAGATTAAGATTCGAAGAAGAAAAAAAAATTCAATTAAAAAAATAAAAAAAAAACATTTTTTTTCAACTCCCAAATAGTACTCCCAAATAGTACTCTCATATAGTACTTTCTAAAAATAGTTCAAATATTTCTGGTCATGTGACGAGCTCTCAACCAATCAAAAGCCAACAAATTTTTGATGCAGGATATAATAGTAATTATGGTCAGGATGTTGTCCTTGATCTTGGCAAAGAGGGCTTCGTGAAACACCTATACAAGCTTACTAACGCTGATTTAGTCAAGAAGTTAGACCAGGGAGGTGAGACACCTCCCTGGTTATAGACTTAAAGCCCCACTGCACTAACTAATGTAGGTACTTGCGCCCTCTATAGTATAGCAAACTAATCGTACCCGTTGGTCACCCATAGTCCCCCTTTTCTTATGTTAAATGAGAGCTGATTTGATGAGATAACCACCTGTCAGTGACCATGCAGGGAGGTCTGTTCCATCCTGGCCAAACTAGTGCAGACAGCTAGGCTAATATGACGGTTTTGAGAAACGGGCCTCTGAAGGCCAAACTTTTAATGACTTGAAGAAGAAAAAAAAACAGGGGCGGGCTGGGGTCTCCTGGAAGCAATAGAGGCTTTTCGTTTGTGTGGACGAGAACGTGGACTGCCGCGTGTGACATTGGCCCGTATTCTGAAGTCAGGTTTAACTTTAAACCTAGGTTTAAGTCTAGTCTAAGCCTCGCCTAACTCTCAGATTTAAACCTAGGATTAAAATTGCGTTTCTGAAGTCAGGTTTAACTTAAACCTAGGTTTAAGCCTGGTCTAACTTTGTAGAAATTGTACACATATTTAAACCTGGGGTACACCTAGTTTAAGTCTGGCTTAAGTCAGAGAAGAAGACACCATTACGACGAATTATTGCAAATAATGAGACCGGAGAGACCTCTTGTGGAAATAAAAAAACCCTTTCACATTTTGGCGACGATGAATTTTTGCATCGCTGTCGTTTTACCAAATAAACAGCGATTTGCAGACCACCTACTTGCTAGCTAGCCGACTCAACACTGGAGAGACACACACACATCGCGTGCCGATGAAAGTGCGCCTTGCGATTTTATGCCTTCGGCAATTAAGTTTGAACATTAATTTGGATACTTTATTTGCTTATTGAATCTTTATGCCTACAATTTTCTAAATCTTAAAATTTTATATTTTATATAAGTTTGTGTGATTTGTATAGTACGACAATCCTTGAAACTAAAAAGTTGCCAAAGTAAATCGACACGTATCACTTTGTTGCAGAGAAAAACAAATATAGTAGCCCCATACCATATAGTTTGACGTTATGTTCACGTAGTTTGAAGCTGTGAATGCAATGCACATTTTCAAATTTCGTCCCAACGATGTAAACAAATGCGAGTTAAAATAAAATTGTAAGGTTGGATTTAGAGTTAGGAGTAAATTCATGTAGAACTAGATTTATATTTATAAGGCAATCATGGATTAATTAAGAGCCAACGAGCGTATTAAACCGGAAATCTAGTACAGTTTTGGGTAATTGTACAATTCCTGCCCAGGCCCCAGATTAAAATATGATTGATGTCAAAACATCCAGAAGTTAGAACATCCTAAAAATGCACTACACTGCAAAAACCAGGGTGTTAAATTTCTAACACCAGTATGTATTGAATTTTTTTGACACCATTGGTGTTATTTTTAACACCGGTCAGATTTAAGCATGCATTAATAATTACTGGGTGTTAAGTAACATGGTGTTGTTTTATGCTTGGTGTTGAAAGTATCATCACGTGATTTCGTTTAAGGCGGTTGATTGGTCGAATAAGTTTTCACAAAGTGTACGCGCGCTTAATGATTACTTTACACGTGTTCACAGAAAAATACATTTATCATGATTTGTTAAGCAAATTATGACAATGCACATCAATTTTGTGATTTGTATTTTCCTTTGGCAATTATTGACCAATAGATTATATGTCCGATCTTGTTACAATTATATTAACGTTTTAGCAATAGATATATTGATTATATGATTACTAACCAAGAAACAACATGCATGTTTATTATATATATATGTGTACCAGCCTGTACCACATACATGTTAATCTTGAATTTACTTCAAATGATCTATGTGATGGAGTTAATGCAATGGAGATTAGAATATACCTATTGGTGGACAGTTGCCAACATCGATTATGAATTATCAGTTTACCACTGGTTCCTCTACCCTGGTCGATAATGGTCGATAATAGGGAATATGGAATGTGGGACCATTAGACATACATAGAAAAATCTCTAATGGATCAACAAGAATATAAACACCAAAAGTGGAATTGAATTTGTTATGATTCCAGATATTGGTGTTAATCTACACCAGTAGGAGTTGTCAAATATTAACACCAAAAGTGGAATTGAAATTATCTAATTCCAGAAAATGGTGTTAAGTAACACCAGAGGAGTTGCACGATATAGATACCAAGAAAGTGTTAAATTTAACACCCTTGGTGTTAAATTTAACACTCTGGTTTTTGCAGTGTAGGCTAGATCTACATCTAAATAAGATTAAAATGACTAATAAAAGAGAAACTAAAAATGATCAAAAATACCTTCTTGATGCAGAATAACTAGTCCAAGGTCAACATTGAAGCTCATTTAGAGAATAACTATGTGTGTGTGGTGTATTGTGAATGAAAAATTGTAAAGGCGTGTTCACTGATCACACAACAACATAACTCTATTTTTATTTAGCTACGAGGAAGCAAGGTAACTTGAACTGACAATAAAACACATGATAAAAAGTATTCCCTTTTCGTTATTTTATTGAGTACTGAATAATGCAGACTAAACACTTGCAAAGTGCAGTCATGCGAGCAAATAAAGGATTCAGAATATGAATCAGCTGAATGAGAATATTGCACGAAGTTAAATGAAATGGACATAGATGAGGATGAACATGAATAAATGCAATAAATATATAAAGCTTACGACAGAGTGAAATGATGTCGAAAGTCCAATGAAGATGATGGATGAAACGAAGGAAGGCTCACGCGATGATGGTGCGGAGGCTTGATGGCGGAGATGTAGCTTCGTTGTCGTGGCTGAAGAGCCGTGAAGAATCTCGATGCTGACGCTCGTGATGATGATGATGAAGAAGCTCTCAGGCGAGAAGAGAAGAGAAGAAATGTGGCGCTCGTAGACGAAGCAGTGAGTCGCTCGATGTCGGGAGGCCAGAGAAGAAAATGCGACATCAAAGCCGGTCGGGTGATGAAGAGCAGTAGGTCGCTCGATGAATCGATGAGCCGGACTTTGAAGTTAAAATCATCAGAGTTGCAGTGAGTCGAACTCGTTGATGAAATGATAGACGAACTACGGTGAGTCGAGCCCGTTGATGAAATGATAGACGAACTACGGTGAGTCGAGCTCGTGTGTGGAAAGAGCTAACGGAACGAAGAAACTGGCAGCTCTAAGGCGAGAAGAGAAGAGAAGAAATGTGGCGCTCGAAGACGGAGCAGTGAGTCGCTCGATGTCGGGAGGCCAGAGAAGAAAATGAGGACATCAAAGCCGGTCGGGTGATGAAGAGCAGTAGGTCGCTCGATGAATCGATGAGCCGGACTTTGAAGTTAAAATCATCAGAGTTGCAGTGAGTCGAACTCGTTGATGAAATGATAGACGAACTACGGTGAGTCGAGCCCGTTGATGAAATGATAGACGAACTACGGTGAGTCGAGCCCGTTGATGAAATGATAGACCAGGAAGATGTGACAAACTACGGTGAGTCGAGCTCGTGTGTGGAAAGAGCTAACGGAACGAAGAAACTGGCAGCTCTAAGGCAGTAAGGCGAGAAGAGAAGAGAAGAAATGTGGCGCTCGAAGACGAAGCAGTGAGTCGCTCGATGTCGGGAGGCCAGAGAAGAAATGCAGACATCAAAAGCCGGTGGTAATGCTGAGCAGTGAGTCGCTCGATGAATGAGCCAGACTTTGATGGTGAAATTCATCAGAGTTGCAGTGAGTCGAACTCGTTGATGAAATGTCAGACGAACTACGGTGAGGTCGAGCTCGTGTGGGAAAAGAGCTACCGGAACGAAGAAACTGCAGCTCCCAGCGGAGAATCAAGCGCCATGTCGGTCATGATTAAAACGTTCCACTGGAAGACTGCCAGCCCGTTGGAGACGGCAGATAAAAAGTTGACGTGCCAAAAGTTTGTTGAAGATTGATTACGGTACTAAAAAAATATGGTCGCCAAAAGTAATCAATGAAAGCACGTAAATAAATGAAATTACGTAAAGGACAACTGAACTCAAAATCAGACAAAAATTGAACCTTTCAAGTCGAAGGTTCAAGGGCGACTGACTAGCCAAAGCCAAAAATTAACTTTAGCCCCAAAGGATTGGCCAATATAAAGAGCCAATCTAAGAAGAGAAAAACTGACCAATGGCAGCAAACTTTTACAATTACCAATAAAACCAAGAATGACAAAACACACACTATTTGTGCTACTGGAGTCAACTAGAATACTATCTTAATAAAACTTCCAGATTTAAAATTATTACTGAATTGAAGAATATAGAGCAATATAAAAATGTAATTATCACCCAAGCAATCATTTTGAATATTATTAAACTTTAAGTGACACAAAAAGGCAAAAATACATTACTAAATAGGCAAAACACACCTATCAAATGGGATCGGCACGCATAACACAATAAATTTACAACAGCTACGCGCAAGCATACTGAAGAATTTGCATACCAGCGCGTCTAAAAATAAATAAAGAAATGCGGACGCATGCCAATGAAAAGGTGACAGAAAGGTGAAGGAACTATAATTACTTATTTACACAGTAAAATGTTGAACCGCTACACTAACCCCCCCGTAGACCCGAGCCGCGTTAGCTCCGAAGGGGCGAAACAAATCCAATATCCAAGAAATTATCATTCCATCTAAAAATTAATATACATAAATATATATATCATGACATCTATAAATTAAGCATAATAAGCTTAAGAAATATGTGCTGAATTGCAAACAGGTAAACATACACCTGTAAGCATAAACTGTAAAAGAGTGAATAGAGTGCAAGAAAAACAGGGTCTACCATGGAGTCCATAACTGAAGATCAAATGCACAACAAAATAAAATAAATGATTACATGTAGGGTCTATATGAAGTCCAATACTACTATGCAATGTACTTTGCAATCCTGCAACATTAACATGAATTGTATAGTGTACGCAGTAATTTACAGAAGCCTAAGAAAAGTACAAGCATGGCATGTTGAAAGAATGTAATACAACAAGCATGGTATGTGAACTACGGCTTTGCAGCTGTCAGAAATAGAAGAGTAATACATGACATGGTATGCATCGAATAAACTTGTATAAATGCAAGAGCATAAAACATTCGATACATAATCCAGAATGTATACATTTTAAAACATTGTAAGCTAGTCCAAAAAGTCAGGGAATAATAAAATCGTACACCCAAGCTTCCAAGTAAACGCGGGGTCACCAATTTAGAGATATGTATGTGTGTGTGGTGTATTGTGAATGAAAGATTGTAAAGGCGTGTTCACTGATCACACAACAACATAACTCTATTTTTATTTAGCTACGAGGAAGCAAGGTAACTTGAACTGACAATAAAACACATGAAAAAAGTATTCCCTTTTCGTTATTTTATTGAGTACTGAATAATGCAGACTAAACACTTGCAAAGTGCAGTCATGCGAGCAAATAAAGGATTCAGAATATGAATCAGCTGAATGAGAATATTGCACGAAGTTAAATGAAATGGACATAGATGAGGATGAACATGAATAAATGCAATAAATATATAAAGCTTACGACAGAGTGAAATGATGTCGAAAGTCCAATGAAGATGATGGATGAAACGAAGGAAGGGGCTCACGCGATGATGGTGCGGAGGCTTGATGGCGGAGATGTAGCTTCGTTGTCGTGGCTGAAGAGCCGTGAAGAATCTCGATGCTGACGCTCGTGATGATGATGATGAAGAAGCTCTCAGGCGAGAAGAGAAGAGAAGAAATGTGGCGCTCGTAGACGAAGCAGTGAGTCGCTCGATGTCGGGAGGCCAGAGAAGAAAATGCGGACATCAAAGCCGGTCGGGTGATGAAGAGCAGTAGGTCGCTCGATGAATCGATGAGCCGGACTTTGAAGTTAAAATCATCAGAGTTGCAGTGAGTCGAACTCGTTGATGAAATGATAGACGAACTACGGTGAGTCGAGCCCGTTGATGAAATGATAGACGAACTACGGTGAGTCGAGCTCGTGTGTGGAAAGAGCTAACGGAACGAAGAAACTGGCAGCTCTAAGGCGAGAAGAGAAGAGAAGAAATGTGGCGCTCGAAGACGGAGCAGTGAGTCGCTCGATGTCGGGAGGCCAGAGAAGAAAATGAGGACATCAAAGCCGGTCGGGTGATGAAGAGCAGTAGGTCGCTCGATGAATCGATGAGCCGGACTTTGAAGTTAAAATCATCAGAGTTGCAGTGAGTCGAACTCGTTGATGAAATGATAGACGAACTACGGTGAGTCGAGCCCGTTGATGAAATGATAGACGAACTACGGTGAGTCGAGCCCGTTGATGAAATGATAGACCAGGAAGATGTGACAAACTACGGTGAGTCGAGCTCGTGTGTGGAAAGAGCTAACGGAACGAAGAAACTGGCAGCTCTAAGGCAGTAAGGCGAGAAGAGAAGAGAAGAAATGTGGCGCTCGAAGACGAAGCAGTGAGTCGCTCGATGTCGGGAGGCCAGAGAAGAAATGCAGACATCAAAAGCCGGTGGTAATGCTGAGCAGTGAGTCGCTCGATGAATGAGCCAGACTTTGATGGTGAAATTCATCAGAGTTGCAGTGAGTCGAACTCGTTGATGAAATGTCAGACGAACTACGGTGAGGTCGAGCTCGTGTGGGAAAAGAGCTACCGGAACGAAGAAACTGCAGCTCCCAGCGGAGAATCAAGCGCCATGTCGGTCATGATTAAAAAACGTTCCACTGGAAGACTGCCAGCCCGTTGGAGACGGCAGATAAAAAGTTGACGTGCCAAAAGTTTGTTGAAGATTGATTACGTACGGTACTAAAAAAAAATATGGTCGCCAAAAAGTAATCAATGAAAGCACGTAAATAAATGAAATTACGTAAAGGACAACTGAACTCAAAATCAGACAAAGAATTGAACCTTTCAAGTCGAAGGTTCAAGGGCGACTGACTAGCCAAAGCCAAAAAATTAACTTTAGCCCCAAAGGATTGGCCAATATAAAGAGCCAATCTAAGAAGAGAAAAAACTGACCAATGGCAGCAAACTTTTACAATTACCAATAAAACCAAGAATGACAAAAACACACACTATTTGTGCTACTGGAGTCAACTAGAATACTATCTTAATAAAACTTCCAGATTTAAAATTATTACTGAATTGAAGAATATAGAGCAATATAAAAATGTAATTATCACCCAAGCAATCATTTTGAATATTATTAAACTTTAAGTGACACAAAAATGCAAAAATACATTACTAAATAGGCAAAACACACCTATCAAATGGGATCGGCACGCATAACACAATAAATTTACAACAGCTACGCGCAAGCATACTGAAGAATTTGCATACCAGCGCGTCTAAAAATAAATAAAGAAATGCGGACGCATGCCAATGAAAAGGTGACAGAAAGGTGAAGGAACTATAATTACTTATTTACACAGTAAAATGTTGAACCGCTACACTCATTTGGTCGAATTTTAGGCGTTTTGTTAGGACAATGCATTACGTTTTCTAACCGTGTGTACGTGTACGTGTACGTACGAACGAATGCGCGCACGATCGAATGATATGCGCGCACGGTGCGTGGCCGAGAAGGGGATCGCGATACCCGGCCATACGTGTACACCACAGAACTGTGATGTACACACGTCGGTTCGAAAAAGGATCGCATTGTCCTAAACGCCTAAAATTCAACCAAATGAGTTTCAATGTTGACCTTGCATGGACTAGTTATTCTGCATCAAGAAGGTATTTTTGATCATTTTTAGTTTCTCTTTTAGTCATTTTAATCTTATTTAGAGCATTTTTATGATGTTCTGGAAGTTTTGACTAATCTGGGCAGAAATTGTAGAATTACCAAGTTTTGTATCGATTATTTTATTTAATATTTTTAAAGGCCAATTATTCCACCCTAGTCATCTAGGCCTAGATTCAGAATTTTTCAGCAGTTTTACAATAAATCAAAGGGTAAAACAAACAAAAGATCACGCCGTAACGTTCATCGGTTGCTTCGAAAGAGATTTTTTTATGTCAGATATTTTGAATTGAAATTATTAAATTTGCAGCACGAAATCCAGCTATAGCAGCTACCCTGGAAGATGGGTGAGCTGTACTACTGAGCATGTGCAGTAGAAGCAGACGACATCTCCATGGTAGTTAAACCTTGACTTAATTAGACTAGACTTAAACCCGGGTTTAACTAAACCTGGCTTTCAGAAACTGAAATGATACTTAGACCTGAAGTCTGACTTAGTTAAACCTGGGTTTAAAGTTAAACCTGGGTTTAACTAAACCTGACTTCAGAATACGGGCCATTGTGTTAAGGCACTGGGCCGTGCCCGGCAGTGCCTTAAGAGGACGTCACATAACCTTAAAAGGATGTCACACGTGGCGGTCCACGTTCCCGTCCACACAAACGAAAAGCCCCTAATACTGATTCGACAACCTGTCAAATTATAGTAAATATTTTCATTTTTAGTTTACTGCATGTATTTTGATGATGGAGATCGAGGCAATAACCTATACTCAAATCTACCCTAGCTCCGGCTTTGATCTTATAACAACAACATACATAATAGATTGTGCAACAGAAGGTGTGTCGTCATCAGCTCGAGATTGCCAAATAGCTATTTCTGATTTGGGATATAAGCCCGAAGTTACAAATCGCGTCCTCATCAGCTCGAGTTTCATGAATCTCGAGCTTGAGAAATTAGCTCGAGATATTTTGCTCAGCGTTCGCGCATAGTGCGAGTCTTCGGGCTGGTGACGACGCACCGGACAAATAGCGGGATATTTTGCCAAATAGCGGGATAGTTTGCAAACCAGCCCAAGATATCTTTGGATGACAATCTCGACCAAATATCCCGCTAATTGCAACTGCAGGCTGATGAAGACGCAAATTAGCTGGATAATTTGCGATCGGGATAGTTAAAATAGCGGGTTATTTGGCAATCTCGAGCTGATGACAACAGCGGCCTAGAAACAGTTTATATAACCACAAAACAAAAACAGGGGTGATTAAATTAGGAACAACAACAGATTGTTTCGACCATAAACTGATTAAGAAGAAGAAGAAGCCGAAAAAGAAGAAGCCAAGAAGAAGAAGAAGAAGCTAGAAGAAGATCGAAGAAGAAGAACTTAATTAAAGAAGAAGAAGAAGAAGAAGAAGAAGAAGAAGAAGAAGAAGAAGAAGAAGAAGAAGAAGAAGAAGAAGAGAAGAAGAAGAAGAAGAAGAAGAAGAAGAAGAAGAAGAAGAAGAAGAAGAAGAAGAAGAATTAGAAGAAGAAGAAGAAGAAGAAGAAGAAGAAGAAGAAGAAGAAGAAGAAGAAGAAGAAGAATAGAAGAAGAAGAAGATCAGAAGAGGAAGAAGAAGAAGAAGCAAGAAGAAGAAGAAGAAGGATGCAAGAAAGAAAGAAGAAGAAAAGATGAATTGGGGAAGAAAAGATAAATTGGGGAAAAAACTCAGGAAAAGATGAAGAAAGTGTATAATTATGTATCTTGTGTGATCGAAATAGCTAGGATATCGAATAGTACTAAAAATAGAGACTACCGGTGGTATGTAAGAAAAAATACAAGCGGTCAAAATGGCAGACGTGGCAGAGGCAGATAGACAACAGGTATGCCATATTTGCTTATGTATTAGACTTTGAATATAATGTACTGAAAACTAGGTGGCTCGTTTACTGACCTGAATCATTTTTCAAACAATTTAGATCAGGATGATTCAGGTTACGCCAATTAGATTCAGCTTTGAAGGCAACGCTTTCTTATCATCGGTCCCACGTACTAACATGTGTGTGTCCGTGTGTTTGTACACCTGTGATTGAATGGAGTCGGGCCAACTCGGCCTCCGGGCGAACTCGGCCTCGCTGTACAACGGTCATTTTTTGCAGGGTTAGATTTAGGGTTAGGGTTAGGGGACCGTTTTTACAGCAAGGCCGAGTTGGCCCGGATTCGATTGAATGTGAGTTTGAATAATAGTCGATATACATATAGAACTAGAAGCACACATTGACATAGACTCTAGACCGAAAATTTCTGTCTCTTTCGTTCGTTAGCCTCTGATTTGGGTAGGGTTGGCTCTAGACCGAAGATTTCTGTCTCTTTCGTTCGTTAGCCTCTAGGGTCGGCTCCTCTCTTTAGAGACAGAAGCCGACCATAGGCGCTCCTGTGAAAACATTTTGGCCATTTATGGCCAAAACTCTTGCCCAAAATACTACATTTTACCCGATGCATATCCGATGCATTTATTATTGTTAATTAGGCCTAGGCTAAACTACATCGGTTCCACTTACCAGATTGACTGTATGATGCATTTAAGGTCTTTTTCCGATTTCATCGCCGAAAATGAGCTCGTGTTGAAATTCTTGCAGCCGTATTTTAAACTGTTACTGTGAATGGATGACGCCATCTTCCTTCATGCGCAGTAACAGTTTAAAATACGGCTGCAAGAATTTCAACACGGAGCTCATTTTCGGCGATGAAAATCCGGAAAAAAAGACCCTTAAATGCATCATACAGTCAATCTGGTAAGTGGAACCGATGTAGTTTAGCCTAGGCCTAATTAACAATAATAAATGCATCGGATATGCATCCGGAAAATGTAGTATTTTGGGCAAGAGTTTTGGCCATAAATGGCCAAAATGTTTTCACAGGAGCGCCTATGGTCGGCTTCTGTCTCTAAAGAGAGGAGCCGACCCTACCCAAATCAGAGGCTAACGAACGAAAGAGACAGAAATCTTCGGTCTAGGTTGGCTCCACTCTTTAGAGACAGAAGCCGACCATAGCGGCTGCATTGCAAACTAATGCCCGCATCCGGGCAGTAAACTTATGCCCAAAATACTACATTTTACCCGATGCATATCCGATGCATTTATTGTAAATTAGGCCTAGAGTAAAGGAGGCAGTTTTCGGCCGGTCCGTTGGATGCATGGTAAAATCCTTTAAAATATATTGCACAATAGCATATCACATATCACACACATACAATAACATGCCAGAGTCACCGGAGAACCACATTTGCAATGGAAAATATATCCTTAAATATCACATTTTAGCGATGTAATCGGCGGTCCCGCTACCCGAATCTGAAAGTATCTTACGCGTGTCTGTAAGGAATATGGGTACCATAAAATGAGCTTTATTTCAAGTATTTTTCAGATTTAGAGCCCGATTTTGTGTGAGTCGCAAGCTCTTAAGTATCTCATCGCATGTATTAAATCAATGCAGCCGGACACCGCAGCGCACACACGATATCTCTGTCTAATTCAGATTCCAATTTCTGATCACCGCAGAGGTAGTTTTCGGCACGGGGAGCTCCGGCGTGGGATACCTGCTCCGCCCGCTAGTGCTATAGATCAGCAGGGAAACGCACGGCGTGCGCGCGCACTTCCTATTGACTTTGTACATGCGGCCGAAAACTGCCTCGCTAGGCCGAAAACTACCTCCGAAACAGTGAAAATGGAAATTAATATTGTCATGGCAATTCATGATTTTTTTTCTGGGATTCTTTTTTTGTTTAAATAATAATAATATTTGCTTCATGATTAGAACAAGAAATGATAATAAATAGGAAGTAAAGAGTCCAAAAATAGGATTTTGTCTTAAGTGGCCGAAAACTCCCTCCTCTACTCTAGGCTAAACTACATCGGTTCCACTTACATGTACCAGATTTACTGTACAGTATGATGCGTTTAAGGGTCTTTTTTCCCGGTTTTACTCGTCGAAATTGGAAGTCCGCTCCGTGTTGAAATTGTTACTGCGCATGCGCTGCAAAAATTTCAACACGGAGCAGAGTTCAATTTCGACGAAGAAAACCGGGAAAAAAAGACCCTTAAATGCATCATACAGTAAATCTGGTAAGTGGAACCGTTGTATATTAGCCTAGACCTAATTTTCAAAAATAAATGCATCGGATGTGAATCCGCTAAAGTGAAATTTTAGTCCAAAAGTTTGGCCGGAATTTGGTGGCCAGATCCGTACCACCGAGTTTGCACAGGAGCGCCTATGGTCGGCTTCTGTCTCTAAAGAGAGGAGCCGACCCTACCCAAATCAGAGGCTAACGAACGAAAGAGACAGAAATTTTCGGTCTAACATTGACATAGCTGCATATAACTATCCTGGATGTGTATTAAAAGCTGTGCTATTGATTCTCAACATTTCAAACACCACTGTACAAAACTCAACTGATTTCACTAAAAATCGGTACTTTAGTGACAATTGATGACACCTAAAGGCTAAACAGCAGTAAAATACAATTTTTTCAACTCACCGATGTTAGAGAAAAAATAATTAAAAAAATGAAATTGTGAGTCTACTGTCAAACTTGCCGATCAGCCACATCGGCTGCATATCGGCATGATTGTCATTTGTGTATTATAAGTGTATTGACTATTCATGTGTGCAAATGCTGCCTATTAACATGTAGTGCAGCGCTAGAGGTCAATACGCATTAGCATTGACTCTCTATGCATTGCCGGAGTGGATAGAAGAGAAACGAGAAAGCAATTTTACAAGTTCGTAAATTAGATTTTGACCTAGATCTATTTAAAAAAAAACGTTTTGATATGTTAAGTTCAATTTCATAGTAAACCAATGGTAAAAATAGAATTCTGACAGATCTAATAGTACTACTACTAATATTTTATTAATACTGTGGAGTATGGTTAACAATTTACACTCCAGTATTAGTAACTCCAGCCAGCGTCCAGGGAGTCGAAGCTCTAGAGCCTGCATAGGAAACGATTCAAACAGCAGGTTGGGTCACATTTTTTCGAAATGTAAAGAAGTTGTAACTACAATTTTGACTTACAATGTTTTTCGACTTCTCTGGGCATCTATCCAACCACTCGAAATTATAATATGAAGAAGTCTTCAATGGGAAAAAGGGTGATTCTTTTTCCCAACCCAATTCATCCAATGTTGTATAATATCGGCGATTCAACATGGCGAAGAGAAAGTACGCATGCGCGGTAGGTGCTGCGCATGCGTACTTTATCTTAGCCATGTTAATTCGACGATATACAACATGGGATGAATTGGGTTAGGATGAGGAACTTTTCGTGTGAACAATTTAGAGTTTCAGAAAATTAACTTTAGACTAGAGTTAGACTGTCAAGTGGCAAATGAGCCGGGCCGAGTTTAACGCTACACAAGCCCTACTACAAGTCTACAACTAGTATGTTTAAAAAGAGGTGGTTTATTTTAGGGTTTATTTGGCTGATCCATTATATACATTGCAAAATTATCTTAATAGCATAGCATTAATGCAAGTCACATGTCACACACACAATAAATACCGCACTAGTTCAGAATCGTATCCAAACTTTGACCCGTGACTCTGGCGTGGAGATAACATACCAAAAATCAACTAAGTTTTCAACAATTGTTCAAATAATGGTCATGATTTAAAAGTAGTTATGTTTCTTATAGCTAGTTTCTTACCTGTTTCGTGTCAATTTTCTTATCTTTTTTTGAGTATTTTTTCCTAAAAACAAAGACATTATAATATACACTTTCTCACAGCAAACCGCTTCACAATTGCATACCATACCAACGGTGGGGTGCGCTCATCTTCATAATGTGAAATTGTGAATTACTTACACAAATTTGATGAGGATCTGAGATTACAATCAAACCTCTGCAAATTAAACACAAAAAGCAAACAACAAACTAACAGCTGCCAAAAAATCTGTCTATGTTGTGCTCATTTCTTGATACAGACTGCCTTTGATGGTCAGTTTTTTAATATTTTTTCATTGAGTTGGTTGACATTCTATTTAAAACTGATATTAATGCCAGACACGTGATACCCTATAGAGTAAAATCCAAAGGTTTTTTTTTAACTTTGACTTTGAACATGATTTTTTTTTGGTTGATTAATTATTTTGACCTTCGATTAATCATGAAAATACCACTTCTGTTGCTTCGCTGTTTTCTTGATAGTGTTCATACCTTCTTCCCATGTCTTTCATTTTATAATCTTAGTAAATCTGGATTAATATAGCGCTTAATATGGAATAGAGTCTCAGCACTTGACAGATAATATAATCCTAGTCATCGGTTTTGTGTATGTGTACTTACACAGTGTGCACCATCTCCAGTCCCTGGGGAGTATTCCTACGGTCACGGGTGGCGGAGCGTCTTTCAACTGTTTAGACATTAGTATATAACCCTTCATTGTAATTAATATGTGGCGGAGCGTCTTTCATCTGTTTAGACATTAGTATACAACCCTTTGTTGTAATTGATATATTGATAGATCAGGGAGGATCATCAACATTTTTCTCCTACCATATGGTCACCTTGAAGGCTTATCTATGTGGCTTACTATCACAAAGGCTTTCATCATTCCTACCAGGTCCCCATTTCTCTCCTAGGTATTGAGTGGCAAATGTTGATTACTGCCTTGCCAAAGACCATTAGTGCCATATGTTAAGGCCCTATCTCACTGAGCGGCGAATGCTTACGAACGTAGCGAATTTGGGTTTAGCAAAAGGTCCCAAACATTCACAAATAGTGGCAAAGGATTGGTAAATAGTTGCTAATCTTCGCAAACACTGTCGCTAACATTTGCTTACAGTCGCTAATATTCGCCAACTGCCAAATTCGCAACGTTCGCAAGCATTCGCCGCTCAGTGAGATAGGGCCTTTAGGGATCTAATCCATGATCTCTGTTTTTCCAGACAAGAGCTCAAATCACCCAACTATGACACCTTTACATAACTTTTATGTTCATGTTGCATCTAGTTTGAAGCCAAGTTTACTGAACTTGAGCTCCAGCACCCTGTAGAGGGCGACATCACAGTTCCTGGAGCCCTAGATGAAGATTTAGAACCATCAACCCTAGATGAACCCATAAGGGACACTTTGGTAAGGATTCCCTTTATTTCTCTCTCCCACTTTTTCCTCCCGCCCCCCTCCTCCCTCTCTCTCTCTCTCTCCTATTCTGTTTCTTTCTCTCTCTCATTCCTTTTCTCCCTCTCTTTCAAGTTGTTTTCTTCATTTTTTAAAAGTATTTTTATCTTACGATGATAACTTTAATGATATATAATAATAATAATAATAAAAATTATAAAACCATTCTGGTATAGCTCATAACACATGATCAACGCCCGATGTGCTCCAAAGAAGTTTGCCCACCTACTCTTATCTCTTCAGTCACTATATTCTTGTACCAGATTATTTTTTTGTTGGTAACTGGCAAACCTTGACTAAGCATTTTCTAGGTCCATAAATTAAGTACACTAACTAAAAAATTTGTTGATCTTTACATTTACGTCAGAGAAAATGCGATTTAGTTGTTTTAACCCAGAATTACTTTTTTGAATTGGTTATGTTTTTAACATCATTTGAGTGGCTGTTGTTCATATTAATTGGTTGCTAATTAATTAAACAGAGCTTCCCGTTGTACCCCATATTAATTGCAGATTAGTGTGATAAAGATTAGGATCAGATTATATCTAAAAATAAGCTAAGTGCCAAGTTCAAATCTTCTGTATGCTCTCTTCACATGTATTTTATCTTTGTCATCAGATGCGAGACCTCAGAGCCATCGGTGTTAAATTTGGTCATGCTCTCTATCCGAAGCAAAGCAAATCCCTTCTCAGAGATTGTGAGTACTTCATGATGATGGTGATGATGATGATGATGTCCAAAATAAAATTTAAGATGATAATGCGATTCAGTATGATAATGACTTGGTGTTTCTTCCATAAAAAATTTGACATACGTAACCAATTACTGTAGCCAAGTACCGCATTTTCACAGCTTAAAGACTATAAGATCGTTGGCCCTTACATGACAATACTTTATTGTAATATGCATACATGTAATATTAAGGAAATTATTAAAATTTTGGTTCCTCCTACATAAGTTGTAACAAGATGGATTGACATAATGCTGGTACATGTCATGGTAAAATTGATTTACCAATGTTTGTACACGCTTCCTATTCCATCATTATTGAGTTACATGCATACAATCTGAATGTCGTGTAAGATATATTTTCTGATTAAACATTGTTTCACATGTTTCAATTATAGTGTCCTTTCATTTATAAACTTTTATTTAGTTACATTTTAACTTACATATTTATTATTTATTCATTCATTCATTTATTTATCTATCCATTTATCCATTAATCCATCATTTAGTCATTCATTTATTTATATTTAATTATTTATTTATTCAGTTATTCACATTTATTTATTTATTTATTTAACTATTTATCCATTGTTTTCCATTTATTCTTTTGTTAGTGTTCAAATATTCTATTAATGCAAACCGCATTTTGTCTGGTATGAGCCTGAAGGGTGATAACTTGTATGAACATGAAATAGAGTCAACACCCTCCTGGCTCTCAGTAGTATAAGATTTATTATATAGCGCAAAGTGTCAAAGTTGGATATTATTGCAATGTGTCCAGTCTGAACAAGCCTTGGTCTAAGTTTAAGACCCATGACCCATACATGTATGAATGCACCTTGACGGCACCCTCGACACTGAGGACATTACTTATAGATATTGAACAAATTTATTTTATAACAACTTAAGGATAAACTTGGTACTCTTCAATACGTGTGTGCTTGTAACCACTTAAAAAAAAAATTCCATGCAGTGGTAAAAATAAACGATTCCATTTAATACTGTTTTGAGGAAGCTGTAATCTCAACAAGTCACCGTCCAGTGATTCGTAGATTTTAACAGGCTCTTACAGGAATAAAAAAGATTGATTGGGCTTGCTTCGTATCATTGGGTCATCGCGTCGGGTCGGGGAGTTCGCAGTACCCGACCTTTTGTGAAAACATGCCCCTAAATTCACAAAATGTCTGGGTAATGTTTGTGAAATAAACCCCTCTCATCTGCAAATGGTCTGGTCAAATTTAACCAACATTTGGTGAAAAACCCTATGGCAAATCTAAGAAAGGTTGCATGATCATCCGTTTTCGTTTCATGAAAAGTCGTGTAACACGACCACCCGACCGGACGTGATGACCCGATGATTCGAAGTAAGCCGATTGATTGATAAGTTAGCTTTGATTTTGTCGATCAGTATGATTGACTTGCTGTTCACCCCAAATCAGCGGGTAGTGTAGATTACAAGTGGCAGCTTTCCAGAGCTGACCCCTTTTTCACCTATGGATCATATGTTTTGTGGTCATTCACTCTCCAGAAGAAACTCTACATTTTGTTCTTAGATTTTATGTAGTTTCAGACACATTGAAATAACTTTCCACAGTAACACTTTCTTTTTTAATTGAGCCTTGTCCGGATATTGATTGGAAAAATTGCCCTCCCTCCCCCCAAAAAAGAAACGTGCAGCAAAAGTGTGCATGTAATTGAATTGCAAGAGGCAATATTTAGGGGGTAGAAAACATAGCCACATGCAATAATGGCCCCGGTATGAGCCAACAGATCAGTATTGTAAGATACAGAAACATGAAGCGCACTATTCTAATCTCATGTATATTTTGAAATTCATGAATGACCAGTGATAATGCATGCAAGATGACCCAAATCTCATCTCACTGGTATAGCTGTCAGTTGTGCCACTGTCGTATATAGAAAAAATACTTTAACAGTCACACAATTCTTGTTCTAAATACTGGTAGTCGAATAAGGTTGCAGTGGCCAATTGATCTAAAGATAGGGTTCTGCATGCATCAAATATCACTAAAACCTTAACCAGTTTATTTATTCCTCTTTTTGTATTTTTTTCTTTACAGGGGACCTATGGGGCCCACTTGTGATGTGCACGTTATTAGGAAGGTAAGTTTTCATGATTTTAATAACCCTAAATCTATACATACGCTTACACCCAATGTGCGGGCCATTTTCTCTCATGGGCAGTTTGCCTACAGTTAGTCTGACTTACATTGTATCTGACTTTTTCAGTAATCAAACCTTGTTGAATAACCTGTATTGGTTTTCTCCTCCCTATGAGACGAAACAACACTCATGTGAAGTGTGTTCTGCCACTGCATGTGATAGCCTATATATAGGAGTTGTTTCTTGACTCATAATTTGGGGGAGCAACTTCAACAGCACAATAGAAATCATTCAATGAGTATCCCCCATGTAACCTTAGATAAAATAACAACAAAAGCAATAATAATGATAATAATGATTGTAAAAAAAATAAATAATAATATTAAAGGTAATGCAAAGTTTTGGGAAATCTTGAAATTGGATGGATAGTAATTCTTTCAATTTTTGATATATTTCGATGCCCCTGTGGATGTATTATAAGTACTAAAAAATTTAGCCCCTAAAACACTTCTGCTTTGTAGCAAATTGAATACTCAAAATTTACCGGTGCTCCCGGTAAATTTCAAATATTTAAAATAGCGCCTAAGGCCATTCCATGGTAGCTGCGACCCTGAAAATCTCAGAATATGCAGTTCTGATATATAATTTTCAAACGGGAATAGCAAATTGGTCGATTGTAGTAAAGAAACATTGTTTTAAAGCTGAAGTAATATCAGTCTTGAGAGGGCGCTATACAACATAAAGAGTTTATTATTTACAATTTCATCACTTTAGACTCGATTTCAACCGCGACAACGATCATTGAATATTGTAAAATCGTATATGCTTCCAATATGTTCATTTGAACCAAATTCATGACCCCATACCAAAACTTTGTAATACCTTTAATAATGATCATCATCATCATCATCATCATGATGATACTTATACATGTACTACTACTACTACTGATGATGATGATGATGATGATTATGATGATGATGATGATGATGATGATTATGATGATGATGATGATGATTATAATACTGATTATAATAATAATTATTAAAAACTGATTACATGATTTGTGTAGCAAAATGACAGAATTAGAAAGTGACATGCAGTACAATCACATTTTTATTATTAGAACAACCCACTTCCTCAGTTTCCTATAAAATCTGTTGAGACAACCCCAAGGTCATGTTATTGATTGGACACTCAATAACTGGAAAATCAAGCTAGCATACCGGTACCATATGGTTGGACAGTGCATGTAGACAATAGATATACGGGCACAAATTCAGTCATAATAGCCTTCATCATATTCTTGATTTCATTTCCTATAAATAAAAGATATACTAATGGAGGCTCAATTACTGAAACAGATAAGTCATACTAAATGGAACCTTGAACCTTGAAGAAGTACTCTCCCATGGAGGCTCAGTTACTGAAACAGATGAGTCATACTAGTCTCCCCTATCATACTTGTCACGGAGAACTTAAGAGAAGGCATGTATTGAATTCATGTACATGTACAACAACCTTTAGCATCGACCATTCATCACTCTCCTCCATTTTCTCCATTACACCAGCTAAAGCTGTGGTAATTATTGGAGCTCCAGGTCTGACAGATATGAGCACTATATGAGAACCCACTATATTAGTAGTAACAGTAGTAATATTAGTAGCAGTAGTAGTACTAGTAGTATATGTAGTACTTAGTAGTAATATTTATTTTTGTATGCAATCATTCATACATCATTTCTTTATTTGTAAAATTTGTTTATTATCTATTTACATCAACATGAACCATGAAAAAAGCAATATGAAATGCCTGTTTGTAAACATAGTGGCAATGTGATGGCTAAAATGACAATCCTTTCTACTGTATGTTCCCTACTCTGTAGCCTTCTCCATGAGGCAACATCAACCGATGATAAAACTACTGCAGCACACCTCCAGTTTGCTGAGGTCTTTGCTCTTATCTCATTTGGAGCTGTGGTGGTGGCATTAAACTCAAAATTGCTTAAAGGCAATATGTAAGTACAAAGACATTCCATTCACCGATTCTGTTACAGCATCCCTTGCATATGAATTTATACAACTCACTCCCAGATCCTAATCAAATGATCGGTCATGCGTGATCATGATTCATTTACTGAGCCTATTGCACGCTTTTTCATGAAAAAGCGTGCAATATCTTCCAGTACTATCCAACGATTTTCAGTGCCGCGCAGTTACTGTAGTGCGCGTAGAGGTTAGAGCGCTTAATACTTTGCGTACACATGGGCCTATTCTTGCGCAGCACTATGCGTAAATGGGTATAGAGAGAGGTGCGCTTGCTATATCTATACTTATGTGTGCGCACTAAATTGAGACTTATTAAAACTTGAGATTTATTTTGTCAGCAATAAACTGTCACAAAACAATCTTGAATTAATTATTTTTACATCAAATAACAAGGATCTAGGAGTTTCGTTGTATAAAACAAATGATGCATGTTTTCATTCGTTCATTATACGATTATCCGCCCTCGTTGATGTTGTGTGTATCTATCGCACTCAGCCTAACGGCTTCGTGCAATAGATACACACAGCCTCAACTCGAGTGCGGATAGATCGTATAATGAACTCATGCGCATGCATCATTTGTATAATATTCTCTGGCTTGAAAATAGACGTTTTATTGCCACTAGATGGGGTAGTACAGCAGTAAATGAAAACATATCTGCCAAAAGGCCGGTATTATCACTGTGATTTTCTGTCCCATATTACCATTTTTTTAAAACCAAGGCCATGTACAGTAATGGAAAGTTTTCAGAAAAAAAGTGTGATCTTGCTCAAGTATAAAAGAAAACAGTGAACCAGTTGAATATTTAAACCAGAGATGGAGTCTAGGAATACATTACATTTGTACCAAATCAAACTATATCCAATTAGTTAAGCCAGGTGTTCAAATAATTTTCAGCTCTCAATTATTTATTTGTCCACTTAAAGAAAACTTGCAGTACCCATATTTCAAGTCATGAGTAGCTTCCTATTGAATCATGCAATATTACATCAATTTTGGAGTTTCTCACATTCACCTTAAAGATACTATGTCCCTTTTGCAGCCAACATCAAATTCTGTAGAACTTTGCAGGAATTATCTGTGAAATTTAAACGTTAGCAGTGTCCTAATTTTCAAATTATGCATGGAAACCTGATTACTTGCTAGACTTCACTGTCAGACACTATATTGAGTGACTGACTGGCTTTTTCATCTTTGGTAATAACATACATAAAATGAGCTGTAAAGGGTACATGAGCATTTGTCTACATCAATAACCCACTTCTTGTAATGGCCAAAATTAAACTGATTGAATCTTTGCGCAGCATAAAACGTATGACCATTCGGTACAATGGTCTGAAAAATCAGACTATTACTTACTGGCTCTATAGCTCCTAAGTCGATTCGACAACTAATAGTCGTTATTTTCCCACTTAAAGACATTTTCAAGCCCCTTTTTTTAGGGAAGTTCTAAATTAGTATTGTCTTTCAAATGCCGTTTTTAACCTTTTCATTTTTGGCCTGCAAATGGGACATAGTACCTTTAATAGTACCCAAATGACGATAGCACTTCAATCATTGTTTTTATTTTCTATTTTTACATCAACAGCTCATTCTTTCAGAGTGTCTGTGTACTGGGGTACTGTCTGCTTCCCTTGTTATAAGTCTCCGTGTGCCGCCTCTTAATGATCCCCTCCGGCCATGTCACCCTTCTCTTTGCTGTTAAAATTATCCTGGTTTTTGTTGCGTTCATCTGGTCTACGTTAGGTAAGTCATTTTTCATAGGAATATGGTTTATAACAGTGATTTCTTTGAAGCTCAATGGTTGAAACTATTGCTCTGATTTAAAAACACTTTGGATTGTTATATACAAAAAGAAGCGACTTCTTTGAGATGCAAGACTCTATTGCTCCTCTTTGATCTTGGAACTTTCTTGGGAATGTGCTATATAAGAAAGAAAAAATTATAAAATAAAAAAGGTTGGAAAAAGAATTTTGCACACAACAGGAACGGTGACTTCCTGTATATTAGTGACTATGTACATAAATATTTGATTTTCACTTTGTTGTTATGGCTGTTTATCCTATTTAAAATTCTTAGATTTTGTACATTTTATACATGTATAGTACCGGTATTGTATTTTACCACAGATTTAGTTACCTCGTGAGACCTGACCAATTTTCTCTCATTTTACAGCTTCTATGGCATTCCTAGCAGACAGTCAACCCGCTCACAGAAAATCCCTTGCTATGTACCCCATCTGTCTCTTCTACTTTGTGATTGGCTGGATGATTATTTCTCAGACAGTACCTGTATTAACACCATGATGATGTAAGCCAGTGGAACCATTGATATTTGATTACACCTGGACAGGCATCTCATGTTGACACTCAGTGTGGTAAAGACACCCATCTTGGTAAGATCATCATATCCCAGATTATCAGCATTCCAACTATACAATATCATCAGTGCAACCATTGATTTGTACAAGTAACTAGACATTTATCTTGTGATGACACCCATCTTGGTATTGGCAGCCATCTAGGTTAAAGACCATTGTGTCTTGGATATTCCCTACATGAGAGTACTTGCTAATATAAAGAGGAAGATATTATACCAATTACTAGACAGCTATATTGGTATTAAAACCCACTTTTTTTTTTGGATCATCATATTTTGGATGTTACCCATGTTATAACCTGACACATTTTCACCAGCGGAATCATTGACTGTACCAATAATCAAGCATGCATCAGTGCTGACACCATCTTTGTAGAACCATCATTTTCAGACAATACTCTATATGGTAGCTTTGATGGTGTACTTCTCTTCTCTAATGTAACTGTAGAACCACTGAGTTACACAAAGACCTAGACAGGCACATTGTGTTCAACGTGTTGAAGTTTATCTTTGTATCAATTGACAGCCATGTTGATCAGACGATTGTGTCTAGACATAACTTGGAGAAATAATGATGTGTACTCCGCAACAGATGAAACTTCAATCTACCAAAATTAGATACACGTCTTATATCAATACTCATCTTGGTAGGATCATAATAACATCTGGAATGTATACTTTGCTTTGTGTTTGCTTCATTTATGGTGACACCGGTGTTTAAATATCACTGTCAAACATTTATCGTTTGTTGAGATGCCAGAAGGGCATTACTCTATATAGATAGAGTACGTGCAATTTATTTTGGTTAACGACCCTTTGACTCTCAGCAGATGGTACATGGTGTGGGAACTCTTAAATAGTGAACAGTAGATGTTCAGATTCTACATAGTGTACAGTCTTGTTATAAACACAACTTATATTTCCTTATATACACCCATGTACATGTAACATGTATTCTACGAACCCTCTAAAATGACAGGAAAGAAAGGGATTAAGGGGGCATAACTCACATGGAAATATCAGTTTGAATTATTTGTTTTCTTTTCATCCTTTTTTCAGCCTACCATGTAATACAAAAAGATTTTATAATTATTGAATAAACTTGTATGATATTATGAGTCAATATCTTCCATTTATGTGTATCTGTGGTTAAAATAAACATCACATTTATTGTTCTTCTGGTGTCTGTTGTAGTTGAATGTTCAGATATTTAAGCAATGTGTTTAGGTTGGCCCAAAAGTAGCCCCCAAGTAAATTTTCTTCAATATCTAACCTAGATGATGAAGTTACGTTGGTTTGATGCAAGTCCATTTAAAAATTGTGTCGGGTGTACGTAACTGTAATTCAGTAAAAACGTGTAGTTCTAAGCACCACATTGTACTTTATGTTGTATTGTGAATAATCATGGGTCACTGAGACGAAATTAGAGACATGAGTAATTGAAAAAACTAATGGATATTTCAACTAAATATAGCCAAGTTAGCTGTTGTATTCATCTAGAAATATTCAAAACTGTGTTTATGTTGTGGTTGTACATGGGGAGAAAAAAACACATCAAATTAACAATGTTTCTTGAAATAATTTACATTTTTTTAATTATTGAGTAATTTTGTAATGTTTTTATATAATTGTGAACAGTTAGGAGAAAGAGATGAATATCACATCAGATAACTGTAAATAGTTAGAAATAATGAAATAAGTAGTACTCCTATATGGATGAAATTGTTATTGGGCAAGTCCACAGTATTCTAATACATGTACATTACAAACTATATTTATTATATTCCACAAACTTACTTTATGATGGTTTAAAGCTGAAAGCCTTATGGGAAATCGGATCAGACTGAATATCAAAGAAAATTATATTTTCATAGTCAATTACGTTTTTAATATTTTTTATTTATTTCCACAAAGCATGAAATAAAAGTGTACAATATGATACATCATGTACATTCAAATGAAGTGGAGGGATAACAAAAGTATAAATACTTACCTAGGTTATCCCCTTAAACAACGCTACTTGCTAATGTATGAGACAGTAAGTTACCAAATACCTTGGACTTGCCTAATTATAGATTAGAGAAGTGTGTCTCATCATACTGTATGTTTCAAATTGTATTTTAATTGGTCATTCTTTTAACAGATAGCATGAGTGAACTGTGTGTCGGTCTTTTTTTCTTCACAACCTTCTAGTATACCAACAATTTCCTAGATTGTTTTGCTATTTTCTGCATTGAAAGTGCCCAATATGCTTTCTAATAGATGTTACTATCACAGATTATGGAAAACTGATGACATTTTAGATGGTGTTTCTTACTCTCTTTCTCGCCAGCATATTTATATTTTACTCACGTATGTCATAAATTTATGTTTCTTTTGCAGAAAGACAATATGTTTTTTATTCAGTTTTTCATCAATTGTCTGTGCAATAAACATTGATTAAAGTTCCATTCTCTCAGTTTTCTTTCACAGATATGTGATATTTACTCATTGATTCCTGTAAAGTTGTACTAATTTATTGACAAAAGGACTGGCATTTGGGTATTTTCTGGAGTGATAATCAGATTTTAGGAGTTTCAAGCTAGATGGGGGAAAAGTGTATTATTTCTGGTCACATGTTAAAATCAATCACATTTCTAGCCAGACATAGAGAGAGAGAGAGAGAGAGAGAGTGCGGATGAGGGGGGTGGGGTGGAAATAGAATGAGAGAAGTCAGGAGAAATTAAGAAATCAAGAATGAGAGAGAGAAGGTGGAGGTTGAAGATAATAGAAGACATTATTAAAGATAAATCAAGGAATCACCAGAGAGGAGAGGGGGTAGAAAGGATAAGAAGGAAAGAGAGATGTCAAAATACGAAAAAGGGAGGGGTTTAAAGCCCCACTGTACTACTACACTGTAGCTACGTGCTCCCTCTATATAGAAACAATGCCTAAGCGGTGCCTGTTGGTCCCCCAGGATCCTCTTTTTCTTATGTTAATTGAGAGCTGAGTTGACGAGATAACCACCTGTCAGTGACCACGCTAATCCCTCTAATCCCTCCTGGCCAAACTAGCGCAGAGGGGCTTTAAAGGATAGTAAGGGAAGTGGTGCTGATGTATGCTTGTGACAGTGATATGTAGTTCTACTGTGCCCATAATGCCATAGATGTGGTGGGGCTGGATATACGTCTGTAATTGTGAATACCTGCTGGAAGGCTATACGTACCCGATATAACGACTGGTTTAAAGAGTAATAATAAAGATTTGGAGAGACAAACTGATTGTTTGTTAATTAAAATGTTTTATTAGCATTCACTTCAAGCGTCTAACTTATTTCAACAAAATCGTGATTCTAATTACTGAAGACATTAAAATGCAAATTAGTGACCATGTTTGAAACCGTCATCTGGTTCAATGATGATATGGAAAGGGTCTTCCGTTTTTACCGCGGGCAATAGCAGATTTGCTCGCAGCGCCCTTGATGTTATTTGATAAACACTATAATCATATAACAGTGTACCCTGTACTGAGTGTATTATTCCAATCATTTACCATCCCGTACCCGGGGCGATTCCCTGGTTATTTTGAAACGCCCATTACATACACGATTACATAATCATTTCAAGTTGCGGATCCAGGAGGGCACGTGCACCTTACCCCTGTCCATACACCCCTTGGATATCAATCAAGATCAGTCCTCGCTCTACGAGATATCAGTTCCCGCGAATCATCTGTACATCCTCAGTGCGTCTACTCCTCATACAGAACGCGAACATCGCTCGAAACTCCTTGAGTCGCCACCAGTAGATAATAGTGTTTGCAATCCAGTTAACGCAAATCATTATATGCCCAGCATTATTAAGCCACCTGTTGTTAACGCCAAAACAACGAAAGCCCCATTCCACCCACGGACAGATCCAGCAAAGGACGGTAGTCCCGAAGACAAGACCGAATGTACGGAGCACTCTCTGATTCTCCTCCTTCCGTTCCCGGGTGATGATGCCGTCGCAAGGTACCATGGCAACCGAGCGGTAGATGAAGACGTAACACAGACCGGTAATGAAGGTGGTGGTCATGGATATACACAGGAGAAAGATGAAGATGTGTTCATCGCGGGCTTCGACGATGGTCGAAGAAATGGAGAGCGATAACGCCCACGTCACTACGCAGGTCGTAATCAAGCGCGGTGTCGTTATGATATTGAGGGCGCCAAAAGGGTCTACCCGGATAGTGATGAATTGGTAACCGGTCACCAAAACGACGCTTAAAAGGGATACCACGAAAGTTGCTACTGATATTATGGGAAGGAGATTTACAATCTGAAGAAAAAAGATATTCAATGAAAATATGTTACCAAAATTGAAAAAAGAATATCGAAAAGAAAAGAAAAGAATAAAAATAGAAAAGTTAAATGACTCTCGAAGTTCTGAGAGTTTGATATTCTTGATTGTCTAATCTCTTCTCTTAGTAGCCAGTTATTAAAAGAGAGTTTAGCAGAGCATCCATAAGATAAGTTTTTCGAACTGAAATAAATTATGATTACAATTAATGGAGAATACAGAGCTATACATATAATTTCCAAACAAATGACATGAGCACAAAAACGCATCAAATAATATGAAGAAAAAAGAAATCCCCTCTGGGTCACCCTCATCAAAATAGACAAATCAGAAATAACAAAACAGGTATAGACACAAAATAATGATAGAGGTACTTGCATTGTCACTTGGATCATTGCATATTGTCGAGGGTTTGTACAGTATACACAAGGCTCAAATTAATTTTTTGTCCACGGGGGCTCTTCCCCCCCCCCAAAGAGCCCTCGTGAGCCTTCTCACGGGGGCTCTTTTTCAATACAAATTTCAATTGAATTTGTACCCATGATACTCCTAAATTCTTTGCTACTCCATCATTATCATTTATTTAAGTCGGCATTTCCCTCTTACAAATTTACAAGTAACATACTGACATTATACCGACTTTCATCCCGTGATGACATTCTCTCCATTTTTCTCTTCCCGTTCTGCACATTATTTCCCTAATCTAATCTAACTTCCATAGTTCCATTTCAATGGTTTAAGGTTTGAAAGTTGAAACTCAATATTGTGTGAAAGTTATAACAGCAAAGATAATCTATATTTTATAATTCCACGGGGGCGATTTTTAATTTTGCAATCGCCCCGTGAGCAATCTGACGGAGGCGATTATGTAGCTCACGGGGACGAATCGCCCATCGCCCCCGTATATTTTGAGCCTTGAGTATACATCATGTACATTTCAATCACTTTCCATTACCTCGGTGTTTAGTCATTTTAAATTTTCAAGCAATTGAATAGTCTATTTATATATATAATATATATCTTACTAAATTGTAATTAAAAGCAGTGATTATTTTTTTGAAATAACGGGTTTATTAGGCCTATACCTCTTCAGGAAATTCGTTGGTCCCTTCGGAAATTGCAAAATTGATCGCACCACATAAGTCAGAGAGCGCGAGGTTGTATGGGAAGATTTGATGTCGCTTACGAAGTCGCCGATGACCAGGGATAACGATGAGCGTCGTGGTCATGATCAAAATAGCAACCGCCAACGTTGCGTGTTTGATAACAGACAATACAGAAAAGCACAATGGGCTCGATTCTTCGCCGACATCGACCGACGTCAATGACGTCGTGGTGTTGATATCAATATCCGTAGTCATGCTTAATGATGGGACACGCGATCAAAGAAAAGGTGAACGTCACCACGATCGGATGATGATTTGAGGATTGATTGAAGTGATGAAAATCTGCATGAAGTCGATTGTCACGCAAAGCGGCTGAATGGTATAGCAAAGACCACTCGTTATCATGCGCGTGCTTTCTGATTCGTTAACTTGGGATTTTCACCAGAATTCTCATTTAAAAAGATGTTGACACAAACCCCCATGAATATAAATTTTTATTGTTACATAATCCTATTGACAGAGATCTTAATACACAATCTCAATAACTTGTATATTCAAACAAATCAGGTTTATTTGTATATCGTGTTTATACGTGGTCCACTATCAGTATGGAAAGCAAGACAGTGTCATCTCATCACGATAATGAAACATTGTGTTGTTTTGATGTTACCACCATCTCCATTATCAAGCCATGTTCAATATCATTGACCACACGCAATAATGTTACAGAGTATTATTTCGCCTATATATATAAATGAAAGAGGTGGTGGAACGCTTACGAAAGTGAGGGGGTACTCGTGTGTCTTTGTGGTACACGTGATGACAGTTGCATATTATTAATAATAAAATCGGAAAGGAATTATTACGACAAACAGGGTAATGGCTGTTAATTGAAATGCTTTGTTTGCATTCACTTAAGGCTTCTACACTTCTTACTTAACTTTTAATTTAACATTATCAAGATGAAAGACTGACAGCGGCGGATCGGGGGGGGGGGGCGGGAGAGGAGAGAGAGGGGGATGTGAATAGATAATGAGAGAAGACATTAAAATAAAACAAGAAATCACCGGAGAGGAGAAGGGGGGGGGTCCATAATAGTTTGTTTGGCCCTAATCCCCTTAGTGAAAATTCCTGAACAACATCTACAAACAATAATTAATATGTATATGATATTCTTGTTTTCAATTTTTGAATAATCTTTTTATCACATCTTATAATGCAGGAGGGTTTGTTACAGTTTTACACTCGCACGTTTCATACCCGATATAACGACTGGTTTAAAGAATAGTAATAATGATTTAGAGAGAAAAGGTGATTGTTTTTTGATTGAAATGTTTTATTTCCGTTCACTTCAATCCTCTAAGTTATTTCAACTTAAACATGATTATCGTTACTAAAGATATTAAAATGCAAAGTGTCCATGTTTAAAACCGTCATCTGTTTGAATGATAATATGGACAGGGTCTTCGTTTTTACCGGGCAAGAGCAGATTTGCTCGCAACACCCTTGGTGTTATGTAATAAACACTAAAACAGTGTATCCTGTACTGAGTGTATTATTCCAATCAATTACCACCCCGTAAACGGGGCGATTCCCCTTGTTATTTTCAAACGGCCGTTACATAATCATTTCCAGTGGCGGATCCTGGAGGGCACGTGCCCCGTACCCCGTGCCCCTTCCAATCTGTAGCTACGCCGCTGACCATACACCCCTTGGATATCAATCAAGATCAGGGGGGCATTTCATCAACATTTGTCCACCGACAACTGTCGGCGCCGACTAAATTTGACCAATCAGAGGCCTGGAAAATAGTCGGTGACAATAAAATTGTCGGTGAAAATGATATTAGTCGGTGAAAACCACCGACTAATTGTTTCATGAAACGCCCCCAGTCCTCGCTCTACGAGAATATCAGTTCCCGCGAATCATCTGTACATCCTCAGTGCGTCTACTCCTCATGCAGAACGCGAACATCGCTCGAAACTCCTTGAGTCGCCACCAGTAGATGATAGAGTTTGCAATCCAGTTAACGCAAATCATGATATCCGCAGCATTATAAAGACACTCGTTTTCAACGCCAAAACTAAGAAAGGCCCAGTTCACCCAGGGACAGATCCAGCAAAGGACAGTAGTCCCGAAGACAAGACCGAACGTACGGAGCACTCTCTGATTCTCCTCCTTCCGTTCCAGGGTGATGTTGCCGTCGCAAGGTACCATGGCAACCGAACGGTAGATGAAGACGTAACAAAGACCGGCGATGATGGTGGTGGTCAGGGCTATACACAGGAGAAAGATGGAGATGTGGTCCTCGCGGGCTTCGACGGTGGTCGTAGAAATGGAGAGAGATAACGCCCACGTCACTACGCAGGTCGCAATCAAGCGCGGTGTCGTTATGATATTGAGGGCGCCAAAAGGGTCTACCCGGATAGTGATGAATTGGTAACCGGTCACCAAAACGACGCTTATAAGGGACACCACGAAAGATGCTGTTGATAATGAGACAAGGAGCTTTACAATCTGAAAGAAAAGATATTCAATGAAATATGTTACCTAAATTGAAAAAAAGAACATTGAAAAGAAAAGAAAAGAAAAGAAAAATAGAAAACAAATGACTCGCGAAGCTCTGAGAGTGAGATATTCTTGATTGTCCAATCTCTTCTCTGAGTAGCCAGTTATTAAAAGAGTGTTTAGCAGAGAATCCATCAGATAAGCTTTTTGAACTGAAATAAATATTGATTGAAATTATTTGAGAATACAGAGCTATATACATACAATTTCCAAACAATGACATGAGCACAAAAAGGCATCAAATAATATGAAGAAAAAAAAATCCCCTCTGGGTCACCCACATCAAAAAAAGACAAATCAGAAATAACAAACAAGTATAGACACAAATGATAAAGGTACTTGCATTGTCACTTGGACCATGTCATATTGTAGAGGGTTTGCACAGTGAACATCATGTATATTTCAATCATATTCCATTACCTCGGTGTTTATTCATTTTAAATTTCAAGGAATTGAATAGTCTATTTATATCAGTGGCGGATCCAGAGGGCCCGGGGTGCCCGGGCCCCCTCCCCTAGAAAAAACAGGTAAAAACACCCTTTGTTGTAAAAAAAAGAAGATGGGCCCTCCCTGGCGCTCAAGGGGTGGTGGTGTAAAAAAAAAAAAAATTGCTCACTACCCCCCACTGAGCGAAAAAAAAAATCGACTGGCACGATTTTCCATTTTTCAATTTTCGGAGGCTAAAAAAAAAAATTGCTCACAACCACCCCACCCCCCACTGAGCGGAAAATCGGCCGGCACGGTTTTCAAATTTTCGCACAAAGTGGGCCCTTTTCGGCCCCTCCCTTGCCGCCGGCTGGATCCGCCCCTGATTTATATATATATATATATATATATATATATATATATATATATATATATATATATTCATATATATATATATATATATATATATATATATTCATATGTACCTATATATAAAAGCAGTGATTATTCTTCTTAAATAACGGTTAATTAAGCCTACCTCTTCAGGGAGTTCGTTGGTCCCTTCGAAAATTGCTATAACAATCGCACCACATAAGTCAGAGAGCGCGAGGTTGTAGGGGAAGATGTGATGTCGCTTACGAAGTCGCCAATGACCAGGGATAACGATGAGCGTCGTGGTCATGATCAAAATAGCAACCGCCAACGTTGCGTGTTTGATAACAGACAATACACAAAAGCACAATGGGCTCGATTCGTCGCCGATATCGACCAACGTCAATGACGTCGTGGTCTTGATATCAATATCCGTGGCCATGCTGATGGATGAATGGGACACGCGATCAAAGAAAAGGTGAACGTCACCACGATCGGATGATGTTTTGAGGATTGATTGAAGTGATGAAAATCTGCATGAAGTTGATCGTCACGCAAAGCGGCTGACCGAGGGAGCTAACAACACTCTTTATCATGCGCGTGCTTAACTTGGGATGTTCACCAGAATTCTCATTAAAAGAGATTTTGACACAAATTCCCATTAATAGAGATTTTCATTGACCCATAATCATATTGACAGAGATCATTATACAAAATCCCAATAACTGGTATATTCAAGCAAATCAGGTTTATTTGTTTATCATGTTTACTTAAAGGAGAACTAACCCCAAAGAATAACTTCCGTTGTTCTGAGAGATTTATTGCATTAATATTCTTGCCCATCAATCTACAAGATTCCCCACCAAAGTGTATTAGAAAGGCATAAAGCAAGAATAAAGTACAGTTTCTCAGCAAGACATGGGCATCGCCATTTTCTTGATGGCATGACATACTATGCGGAGTCATTGATTAACGAAATGTATTCAAATTTATGGATGCTTCCTTCCGAGGTGTTTGTGGTGTTGAAGCATTTCATTCACCTGCTATTATCCTTTGTACTCCAATTGCAAGAACGTAAATTGCATAAACAAGTTTGTGCTGTTCGGGGGTGAAGGTTTCGCAAAAATGAAAAAGATTTTTCAAACGCTATATTTTAGTATTTTTAAATAAATGAGTTACAATTGTTACCCTATTATATATTTTTTACCAAATGTAATTTTTACCTTCTATAGGCTATGATTTTCCCTCATTGAAAAGTAAAGATTTTGTTATTGAAGTCTTTCCAGTTAAAGCTTGGTGCATGATACATGTACAACTCCGCCTGGTACGTCACATTTTCAAGAAAATGGCTGCGCCCATGTCATGCTAAAAGGTATTACATCATGCCAATAAATCTTCATTTATATTATCTCTTGTACACGTTCGTAAGATTTATTGTACATCAAAAGGCAGGAATTCATCTCGTTTTTAGAATACCTACAGTTATTCTTTGGGGTTAGTTCTCCTTTAACAGACGCGTGGTCCACTATCACTATGGAAAGCAAGACAGTGCATAGGCGTAGGAACCTTTTTGAAGTGGGGGAGGGGAAGGGGAGGGAGGGGAGGGAGGGGGAGGGGGCTGAAACCGGGGCTAAAGCACTCACCCTGAAAATCTGAATGTGCGCGAAGTCCCTTGCGGCCGGGGTAAGGGCCCTGAAGCTCTGGGATCTCTGGTGCAATGTCAGCCCTATTTTAGTGCATTTTACGACATTTTTTCAGAGCAATTTAAAAGCAATTCATCATGAACTTAAAAATACCAAATGGCAATTGTGGACATATAGGAGTATAGCCATTAAGGATTATGTTTTGTTCTTCGAGATTGAACAATCACCTCTACCCGTGGACTAAAGATGACTATTCTTGGTCACATGATAAGAGATAGGAAATAATGAACACAAAATGGACATGCAAGCAACATAACATTTTCATAGCAAAAGTCATTAGAGTAATTTTAGCTCCACTGCTCAAGGGTTATTTGCATTCCACTTCATATACAAGCGGAATCAACTGATAAGAAATCTTCAAGTTGTTCCATGTATACCTCCCTTTCTACAATTAGGCAAGAACAAAAATGCATTATTGAACGTGGATTGTTCATAATAAATTCAGAATTATCAGTCTTAAAGCCCCCGGCCTCTAAAGTGTTGGGACCGCCAAAAATTTGATGGCAAAATTTCACTTAAATTGTACCATAATGTGAAAGAGGATGTCATTTAAGACACATTACTGCAAGGATTTTTAAAACAAATGTGTTTGAAGTCGAATATTAATGAAAGAATACAAAATTTAGGTTTTCTGCGTACAACAGAAACCTCAAATTATGTATTCTTTTGTCAATATTTGTCTTCAAACACAATTTGGGGGAAATCTTTGCAGAAGTGTGTCTATAAATGACATCCTCTTTCACATTATGATACAATTTAAGTGAAATTTTGCAATCACATTTTTGGTGAATTTGGGGCTCTCAACACTTTAGAGGGGCTTTAATGCCTAAATGCTTTAATATTAATGCATGTGTTAAGAGCTTGTTCATACGTAGAATCTGCAATGACTTGATTTTTTTCTCACTTATATATATATATATATATATATATATATATATATGAAGAGTTTAATTCCAAAATGAGCTAAATCCACTTTTGATGAAAATTTAGTTATTGATATCAGAACATTGTTCACTTAAGTACCCGTCTTTCAACAAAAGTATTTACCTAAATTTTGGGAGCAATTATGAAAAAAATGCATCTTCTAATATCATTTTTCTATAGACGCCTGTACAAAATCTGGTAAACAAATTCTTTTTTCTCCAAAGTTACAAAAATGGATTTAGCTCCTTTTGGAATGAAACTCTTCATATATATATATATATATATATATATATATATATATATATATATATATATATATATATATCAAGATCTTTAAATCCTCTGTCTCAGTTAGAGGGGAAGTCCACCCTGAAATTAAGTTGGTTTTAAAGGAAGCAGAAAAGTTGTGATCAATCAAACACAAATTGGCATCTCTGTGACGTATCATGCGAGCTCACCTCCCATTTGCTCAGTACTAAAAAAATATCAGAAATTTAAAATCGTACATGCACCCCAAATGAAATAATTGCAAATATGTTTCTATACTACACCTGCAAGGAACAAATATATTCCGTCATCAATAACGAAGAAAACGTGATTTTATGGAATTTTATGGATCATTATGCACAAAGCAAACGGAAGGAGAGCTCGCATGCCATACGTCACAGAGTTGCCAATTTGTATTTGATTGATCACAACTTCAAAAATCCATAACTTTCTTATTTATTTCCCGATTTTCCTCAAGCCTCCACTGATCTGTTCTTTTCATTTTTCTGCTTCTATTCAAACAAACTTATTTTCAGGGTGTACTTCCCCTTTCACACTTGTCATGATACAATTTGTAGAAACATTTACTTATTGACCAATGCCTTTCTTGTAAAGTTAAGTTTAACCATTATAATAGATTAAGTATATCACTCATAACATGTAAATGGGACCTCTAAATAGGAAGAAAGGTATTTTACAGGAAATACATTAGCTATCTAGATTCTAAAACATAATTACAAAGTAATATACATACACTTGTGCATTGTTATGTCAGGCATATTAAAATGCTAGAAATTGATCTGATATCTAAAACTAAAAAAATGCACAAAATAAGGTGTTTTCAGCCATTAAAAAGTGGGGGGGATATTCCCCCCACATTTTTGACCCGGGGGTAAGCCCCCCTCCCCAGCCCCCGGTTCCTACGCCAGTGAGACAGTGTCATCTCATGATAATGCCACATTGTGTTGTTTTAGTTTTACCACCATCTCCATTATCAAGCCATGTTCAATATCATTGACCACACGCAATAATCTAACAGAACAGTATTTCGCCTACATAAATGAAAGAGACGGCAGAACGGTTACGAAAGTGATAGGGTACTCGTGTCTGTTTGTGGTACCAGTGGTGACAGTATTTCGATCAGCAGCATATTATTAATAATAAAATCAGAAAGGAATTATTACGACATACAGGGTAATGGCTGTTAATTTAAATGCTTTGTTTGCATTCACTTAAGGCTTCTATACTTAATAACTCTTAACTAAACATTATCAAGATTAAATACTGACAACGTCGGGTCGGGGGGGGGGGTACGCGGGGTGGAGAGAGAGGGGATGTGAATAGATAATGAGAGAAGAGATTAAGAGAAATCAAGAAATCAACAGAGAGAGAGAGAGAGAGAGGGGTGCATGAATAGATAATGAGAGAAGACATATTAAGATAAACCAAGAAATCACCACAGAGGAGAAGGGGGGTCCATAATTGCTTGATTGTCCCTTATCCCCTGAGTGAAAATCCCTGAACAACATCAACAAACCATAATTAATTTGTATATGAAAGATATTCTTGTTTTCAATCTTTGAATAATCTTTTTATCATATCTTATAAATGTAGGAGGGTTTGTTACCGTTTTACACTCGCAAGTTTCATACCCGATATAATGACTGGTTTAAAGAATAGTAATAACGATTTAGAGAGAAGAAGTGATTGTTAATTGAAATGTTTTATTTCCGTTCAGCTTCTAAATTATTTCAACATAATCATGAATATCGTTACTGAAGACATTAAAATGTAAAGTGGCCATGTTTGAAACCGTCATCTGTTTGAATAATAATATGGACAGGGTCTTCGTTTTTACCGGGCAAGAGCAGATTTGCTCGCAACACCCTTTGTTATTTAATAAACGCTAAAACAGTGTATCCTGTACTGAGTGTATTATTCCAATCAATTACCATCCCGTAAACGGAGCGATTCCCCTTGTTATTTTCAAACGGCCGTTACATGATCATTTCCAGTGGCGGATCCAGGAGGGCAAGTGCCCCGTACCCCTTGCCCCTTCCGATATGTAGCTAAGACGCTGACCATACATCCCCTTGGATATCAATCAAGATCAGTCCTCGCTCTACGAGATATCAGTTCCCTCGAATCATCTGTACATCCTCAATGCGTCTACTCCTCATACAGAACGCGAACATCGCTCGAAACTCCTTGAGTCGCCACCAGTAGATAATAGTGTTTGCAATCCAGTTAACGCAAATCATTATATCCGCAGCATTATAAAGACACTCGTTGTCAACGCCAAAACTAAGAAAGGCCCAGTTCACCCAGGGACAGATCCAGCAAAGGACAGTAGTCCCGAAGACAAGACCGAACGTACGGAGCACTCTCTGATTCTCCTCCTTCCGTTCCCGGGTGATGATGCCGTCGCAAGGTACCATGGCAACCGAACGGTAGATGAAGACGTAACACAGACCGGTGATGATGGTAGTGGTCAGGGCTATACACAGGAGAAAGATGGAGCTGTGGTCCTCGCGGGGTTTGACGATGGTCGTAGAAATGGAGAGAGATAACGCCCACGTCACTACGCAGGTCGTAATCAAGCGCGGTGTCGTTATGATATTGAGGGCGCCGAAAGGGTCTACCCGGATAGTGATGAATTGGTAACCGGTAACCAAAACGACGCTTAAAAGGGATACCACGAAAGATGCTACTGATAATATGTCAAGGAGCTTTACAATCTGAAGGGAAAAGATGTTCAATAAAAATATGTGACCAAAATTGAAAACAAATATCGAAAATAAAATAAAATAAAAATAGAAAAGAAATGACTCGCGAAGTTCTGAGAATTTGATATTCTTGATTGTCTAATCTCTTCTCTGAGTAGCCACTTATTAGAAGAGAGTTTAGCAGAGAATCCATAAGATAAGCTTTTTGAACTGAAATAAATAATGATTGAAATTCTTTGAGAATACAGAGCTGTTCATACAATTTCCGAACAAATGACATGAGCACAAAAAGGCATCAAATAATATGAAGAAAAACAAAATCCTCTGGGTCACCCTCATCAAAAATAGACAAATCAGAAATAATAAAACAGGTATAGACACAAATGATAGAGGTACTTGCATTGTCACTTGGAACATGGCATACTATAGAGGGTTTGTACAGTAAACATCATGTATATTTCCATCATTTTACATTACATCAGTGTTATTCCACAGGAATAAGATGATGGGTCTTAGTTTTGAAGATTTTTTTTTTAATTTAACGGGTCTGGAGTAAAGACTACGCTCTAAACCCATGCTTTATCACAGGGTCTTATAGTTTGGAAGATGGTGGAGCCTTAGTTTTAAAGTTAATGTTTTGTTATGTTTTGTTTTATTTTATTTTTGAAATAACCGGGTGTGGAGTAAAGACAACGCTCTAAACCCATGCTTTATTACAGGGTCTTAGTTTGGAGGATTGTTGGGTCTTAGATTTGAATTTTTTGTTTTGTTTTTATTGTTTTTATTTTTGAAATGACCGGGTCTGGAGGAAAGACTACGCTCGATTCTCATGTTATTCCACAGGAAAAGGATTATTGTGTTTTAGTTTTGAAGATTTTTAAATTTTGGAAATAACCGGGTCTGGAGTAAAGACTGCGCGCTATACCCATGCTTTATTACAGGGTTTTAGTTTTGAACAAATTCGACAAAATATCCCTTCAAATTTATTACATTTGTGGGTAAAGTCATTATTACAATTGTGGATGATTCAAAATTATTACATTTGTGGGTAAAGTGGTTATTACATTTGTGGGTGAAATTATTACATTTGTGGGTAAAGTGTTATTACATTTGTGGGTGTTATTACATTTGTGGGTAAAGTGTTATTACATTTGTGGGCGTTATTACATTTGTGGGTATAACACCCCCCCCCCCTAAAATTTCAAACCAAGGCTATCTAATATAACAGATATTGACTGGCAGGGGGTGTAATATAACATTCTTCGGACCTGAAGGGAGTTATATTTTCCCATGTGGTTATATTTTCCAGAAGCGCGCAGCGCTGAGGGAAAATATGGTCACGAGGGAAAATATAACTCCCTTCAGGTCCGAAGAATGTTATATTACACCCCCTGCCAGTCAATATCTGTATAATATATAACCCTATCGAGTACATTACGTCTAACCCTAACCCTAACCATAACTCTAACTCTAAACCCTAAAACTTGTCTGTAGAACTATTGTCCTCCTAATGACAAGTCTACTTAATGAATCACTTTTTTTTTTACTCCAAATGTCCCTCCAATGCCGCCTTTAGTCAAATATATACATAATGTATATACCTATAAAAGCAGTGATTATTCTTCTTAAATAACAGTTAATTAAGCCTACCTCTTCAGGTACTTCGTTGGTCCCTTCGAAAATTGCTATAACGATCGCACCACATAAGTCAGAGAGCGCGAGGTTGTAGGGGAAGATGTGATGTCGCTTACGAAGTCGCCGATGACCAGGGATAACGATGAGCGTCGTGGTCATGATCAAAATAGCAAACCCCAACGTTGCGTGTTTGATAACAGACAGTACACAAAAGCACAATGGGCTCGATTCGTCGCCGACATCGACCGACGTCAATGACGTCGTGGTCTTGATATCAATATCCGTGGTCATGCTGATGGATGAATGGGACACGCGATCAAAGAAAAGGTGAACGTCACCACGATCGGATGATGTTTTGAGGATTGATTGAAGTGATGAAAATCTGCATGAAGTTGATCGTCACGCAAAGCGGCTGACCGAGGGAGCTAACAACACTATTTATCATGCGCGTGCTTAACTTGGGATGTTCACCAGAATTCTCATTAAAAGAGATTTTGACACAAATTCCCATTAATAGAGATTTTCATTGACCCATAATCATATTGACAGAGATCATTATACAAAATCTCAATAACCGGTATATTCAAGCAAATCAGGTTTATTTGTTTATCATGTTTACTTAATAAAGGAGAACTTACCCCAAAGAATAACTTCAGTTGTTCTGAGAGATTTATTGCATTAATATTCTTGCCCATCAATCTACAAGATTCCCAACCAAAGTGTATTAGAAAGGCATAAAGCAAGAATAAAGTACAGTTTCTCAGCAAGACATGGGCATCGCCATTTTCTTGATTGCATGACGTACTATGCGGAGTCGTCATCTGCTTCCTTCCCAGGTGTTTGTGGTGTTGAAGCATTTAATTTACCTGCTATTATCCTTTGTACTCCAATTGCCAGAACGCAAATTGCATAAATAAAGTTTGTGCTGTTCGGGGGTGAAGGTTTCGCATAAATGAAATCTAATTTTCAACCGCTATATTTTAGTATTTTTAAGTAAATGAGTTACAATTGTTACCCTATTATATATTTTTCACTAAATGTAATTTTTACCTTCTCGGCTATGATTTTCCCTCATTGAAAAGTAAAGGTTTGGTTATTGAATTAAAAAGTCTTTCTAGTTAAAGCTTGGTGCATGATACATGTACAACTCCACCTGGTACGTCACATTTTAAAGAAAATGGCTGCGCCCATATCATGCTTAAAGGCATTACATCATGCCAAAATCATCATTTATATATCTTTTGTACACGTTCGTAAGATTTATTGTACATCAAAAGGCAGGAATTCATCTAATTTTCAGAATACCTACACTTATTCTTTGGGGTTTGTTCTCCTTTAACGGACGTGGTCCACTATCACTAGGGACTTTTAGATTTACACGACGAGAACGTAGACCGCCACGTGTGACATCCTTTTCTTTTAAGTTAATGTGACGTCCTTTTAAGGGCACTGCCGGGCACGGCCCAGTGCCTTAACACAATGTCACACGCGGCAGTCAACGTTCTCGCAAAATTTCACTTAAACTGTATCATAATGTGAAAGAGGATGTCATTTAAGACACATTTCGGCAAGGATTTTTAAAACAAATGTCTTTGAAGTCGAATATTGATGAAAGAATACAAATTAAGGTTTTCTGCGTATAGAACAGAAACCCCAAATTAGGTATTTTTAATCAATTATGTATTCAAACACAATTTTGGGGGGAAATCTTTGCAGAAGTGTGTCTTAAATGACATCCTCTTTCACATTATGATACAATTTAAGTGAAAGTTCGCCATCATTTTTTTGATGAATTTGGAGCTCCCAACACTTTTAAGGGGCTTTAATGACTAAATGCTTTAATAATGCATGTGTTAAGAGCTTGTTCATACGTATAATCTGCAATAAATTGATTTTATTTCACGTATATAAATATTAGATATCAAGATCTTCATTCCTCTGTCTCAGTTAAAGGGGAAGTCCACCCTGAAATTAAGTTGGTTTTAATAAAAGCAGAAAAACAAGAGAAACAGGTCAGTGAACGTTTGAGCAAATTCCGATTAAAAATAAGGAAGTTATGAATTTTTGAAGTTGTGATCAATCAAACACAAATTGGCAACTCTGTGACGTATCATGCTAGCTCACCTTCCATTAGCTCAGTACTAAAACAAAAAAAAATCAGAAATTATCATTTTCCCTCAAGAAAATTTTCAATCATACATGCACCCTAAATAAAATAATTGCAAACATGTTTCTATATACATGTACTACCCCTGCAAGGAACAAATATATGCCGTCATCAATAATTAACGAAGAAAACGTGATTTTATGGAACATTATGCACAAAGCAAACGAAAGGAGAGCTCGCATGCCATACGTCACCGAGTTGCCAATTTGTATTTGATTGATCACAACTTCAAAAATCAATAACTTTCTTATCTATTTCCCGACTCTGAACTCTGGAGTCCAAACTAGGATTATAGGTATTCAGATGGGAACAGAAGGAAATGATATTGACAGAACAAGTGTCCACACACCGTCAAAAAAATTATCCGAAACTCTATAACGAGAAAGTAATCCCGAAACTCTACAGCGAAAAATGTCGTATAGGTGCGCAGTTTGCTACTGCGGTCATGAAATGGAAGCGGAAATGAGAGGTCAGGTCTCCTTTCGCGCGAGGTCACGTTAAGCCCCGCCCAGTTATACCGTTAGTTATACTAGTTACGTCCACACACAACACATTCCGTGATTAGACGTGATTCTTTATTGAGTTCTAGTTCGAAACGATGCCCAAACCCGCGTTTCGTTATACGACGTTTCGTTATACGACGTATCGTTAGTAAGCGTCCTATCCCGAAACGGTATAACTATCCCGAAACGGTATAACTAATCACCCCTAATCACGGAAATTCCATTTCATGACCGCAGTAGCAAACTGCGCACCTATACGACATTTCGCTGTAGAGTTTCGGGATTACTTTCTTGTGTGTGTGGACACCCTGGAATTTATACGATGATTCTTTATACGACGTTTCTTGTGTGTGGACACCCTGAAATTTATACGATGATTCTTTATACGACGTTTCGTTATAGAGTTTCGGGATAATTTTTTTTTGGGTGTGGACACTTGTTCTGTCAATATCATTTACTTCTGTTCCCATCTGAATACCTATAATCCTAGTTTGGACTCCAGAGTTCAGAGTCGGATGTGGAAAGAGCACCCTTTAAAGGGGAAGTCCACCCTGAAAATAAGCAGACAAATTAAAGAAACAATTCAGTGAAAGTTTGAGAAAAATCGGACAACAAATAAGAAAGTTGTGAATCTTTCAAAATCATAAGAAATCACCATGAAATCTTTGAGACAAATTTGGCAATGCGGTTAGAAATTGTGATGTCATACCCTCACAATTCACCACTGATCTAAATGACAAAATGACCCAAAATCTCCATTATTCTGAATATTAATGGAATAGTAGACCTATCGTATATATGGGTGCATCAAAGAACATGTTATCCATGATATATGATCGAGGTAAGCATGAAGAAAATATATCTTTTGTTCAAAATGGAATTTATTTTTCTGGCATTCAACAGAAGATAAAATGTGAGGGGGCGACATCATAATTATTTAGAGACCGCATTACCAATTAGACTCACAGATTTGAGGTATTTCATGAAAATTAAAATCCATATCTTTCTTATTTATTTCCCGATTTTTCTCAAGCCTCCACTGATCTGTTCTTCTCATTTTTCTGCTTATATTCAACCAACCATCTGATCTGAATGACAAAATGACCCAAAATCTCCATTATTCTGAATATTAATGGAATAGTAGACCTATCGTATATATGAGTGCATCAAAGCACATGTTATCCATGATATATGATCGAGATAAGCATGAAGAAAATATATCTTTTGTTCAAAATGGAATTTATTTTTCTGGCATTCAACAGAAGATAAAATGTGAGGGGGCGACATCATAATTATTTAGAGACCGCATTACTAATTAGACTCACAGATTTGAGGTATTTCATGAAAATTAAAATCCATATCTTTCTTATTTATTTCCCGATTTTTCTCAAGCCTCCACTGATCTGTTCTTCTCATTTTTCTGCTTATATTCAACCAAACATCTTATCTGAATGACAAAATGACCCAAAATCTCCATTATTCTGAATATTAATGGAATAGTAGACCTATCGTATATATGAGTGCATCAAAGCACATGTTATCCATGATATATGATCGAGATAAGCATGAAGAAAATATATCTTTTGTTCAAAATGGAATTTATTTTTCTGGCATTCAACAGAGGATAAAATGTGAGGGGGCGACATCATAATTATTTAGAGACCGCATTACCAATTAGACTCACAGATGTGAGGTATTTCATGAAAATTAAAATCCATATCTTTCTTATTTATTTCCCGATTTTTCCTCCACTGATCTGTTCTTCTCATTTTTCTGCGTCCATTCAAACAAATTTATTTTCAGGGTGGACTTCCCTTTAACACTTGTCATGATACAATTTGAAGAAACAGTAACTTATTGACCAATGCCTTTCTTCTAAAGTTAAGTTTAACCATTATAATAGATTAAGTATATCACTCATAACATGTAAATGGGACCTCCTAATAAGAAGAAAGCTATTTTTACAGGAAATACGTTAGCTATCTAAGATATATTAATACACAGTATTATACACACACTTGTGCACTGTTATGTCAGGCATAATGCTAAAAATTGATCTGATATATAGAATGTTTAAAAAGCACCAAAATAAGGGGTTTTCAGCCATAAAAAGTAGGGGCGGAAGGATATTCCCGCCCCTCTACCCCCCCCCCCGCCCGAGCCCCCGGTTCCTACGCCAGTGAGACAGTGTCATCTCATGATAATGCCACATTGTGTTGCTTTAGTTTTACCACCATCTCCATTATCAAGCCATGTTCAATATCATTGACCACACGCAATAATGTAACAGAGCAGTATTTCGCCTACATAAATAAAAGAGACGGCGGAACGCTTACGAAAGTGAGGGGGTACTCGTGTGTCTTTGTGGTACACGTGATGACATCATTTCGATCATCAGCATATTATTAATAATAAAATCAGAAAGGAATTATTAAGACGTACAGGGTAATAGCTGTTAATTTAAATGCTTTGTTTGCATTCACTTAAGGCTTCTACACTTACTTAACTCTTAACTAAACATTATCAAGATTAAATACTGACAGCGGCGGGTCGGGGGGGGGGCATGGGGGAGGAGAGAAAGGAGGGGGTGTGAATAGATAATTTCATTCAATTTTGTATAACAGTGCATAACAAATTTCAAAAATATAGTGTAACAGATAATCGAGTGTAAGAGTAAAGATGACAACAACCAGGAATGACAAAAAATTAACGTACTACTGCATGTCTCTAGTAGAATATAATACAGGGATTAAAATAAATTAAATTACTCGTAATACTTTTGAAAACTTTTTTCTTCTTTTTCTTTTCAAATAAAAAGGAGACAAAAAAAGAGAGAAAAAATACAACATGATAGTAAAACAATATATATATGTTTTATGTGTACCAACTCCTCCCCTGGAGATGACCCCGACAATACGACCCTATTCCAAATCCAACTTCGTAGGAGACAGTGAGCATGGGATGACAATAAATAATGCTTTTTACAATACTAAATTTCAGCGAGATTAATAATATGGTTAAAAAAAACCAACAAAAACAAAACAACAACAACACAATAGAACAATCAACGATCTACCAATCTCTTATTTTGTCGTATCTCTATCTTATAATGGACTTAATATTGCACAATCAAAATATATTGATAGTATAAAGATTAACAACAATGTAAATAAAAAAGGTAAGAAATTACGAGGTCAATTAACAGCAAGACTTGAACTTTATATATTATATATATATATATATATATATATATATATATATATATATATATATATATTTTTTTTTTTTTTTTTTTTTTTTAGGGGAGGGGGGATGTAATGTGTTTTTGTATGTAGATTTAGGTTTTGAAAGTCCGGTACTATATTGTTAAGTTTGGAGTATATTATAAATCTGGGATCTTTTAAGTATGTACATTTTGTAAGGAAGTGTATTTAATTCCCTATGTCAATTTTACAAAGGGGGCATATCCTATCTATTAATGTTATTTTCTTGCACCGACCTTCCTCAATCATGAGGTAACTATTGCTTATTCTGATGTTCGTGTATTAAGCTTTATATATGTGATTTGTCGATATCGAGTAATAAATAGTTTTCCAATTTGTATTTTGTTTTTAGGATTCTATATGTTTTTAATTTTGTAGAGTATTCAGTATTATTGTTATTTGATAGACTATCTTTCCAGGCTTTTATATACCTATCTTGTAATTTGTTAATTATAGCTTTCTTTTACGCTATGACAGTGTATCCTGTACTGAGTGTATTATTCCAATCAATTACCATCCCGTAAACGGGGCGATTCCCCTTCTTCTTTCCAAACGCACATTACATAATCATTTCCAGTGGCGGTCCAGGAGGGCACGTGTATCTTGCCCCTCCCAATCTGTAGCTACGCCCGCTGACCATACACCTCTTGGATATCAATCAAGATCAGTCCTCGCTGTACTTGAGATCAGTTCCCGCGAATCATCTGTACATCCTCAGTGCGTCTACTCCTCATACAGAACGCGAACATCGCACGAAACTCCTTGAGTCGCCACCAGTAGATGATAGAGTTTGCAATCCAGTTAACGCAAATCATCATATCCCCAGCATTATAAAGACACCTGTTGTTAACGCCAAAACTAAGAAAGGCCCAGTTCACCCACGGACAGATCCAGCAAAGGACAGTAGTCCCGAAGACAAGACCGAACGTACGGAGCACTCTCTGATTCTCCTCCTTCCGTTCCTGGCTGATGTTGCCGTCGCAAGGTACCATGGCAACCGAGTGGTAGATGAAGACGTAACAGAGACCGGTGATGATGGTGGTGGTCATGGCTATACACAGGAGAAAGATGAAGATGTGGTCCTCGAGGGTGACGACGATGATCGAAGAAATGGAGAGCGATAACGCCCACGTCACTACGCAGGTCGCAATCAAGCGCGGTGTCGTTATGATATTGAGGGCGCCGAAAGGGTCTACCCGGATAGTAATGAATTGGTAACCGGTCACCAAAACGATGCTTAGAAGGGATACCACGAAAGATACTATTGATAATGTCTCAACGAGCATTGCAATCTGAAAACAAAATATATTCAATGAAAATATGTTACCAAAATCGAGAAAAAAAATATCGAAAAGAAAAGAAAAGAATAAAAATAGAAAACAAATGACTCGCGAAGTTCTGAGAGTTTGATATTCTTGATTGTCTAATCTCTTTTCTGAGTATCTAGTTATTAGAAGAGAGTTTAGCAAAGAATCCATAAGATAAGCTTTTCGAACAGAAAGAAATAATGATTGAAATTCTTTGAGAATACAGAGCTATACATACAATTTCCAAACAGTGACATGGGCACAAAACACATCAGTTCAGTTTCAGTTCAGTTTAGTTTCTTTTATTTCACATGAAAAAACAATACATTAACAAAACATAGCATATAAACAAAATTGATATTCATTAACAATAAAGATTTTTTAACACAGTGTCATTCATAATCAGGTAGAAGTATAACAATTCAAAAGCAAAGTATACAGACAAAAACAATGATATGATATTGACGATGGATGTGAGAAAAAAGAGAAAGAGGAACAGAAGGTAGAGAATGGGAGTCGGAAGAAGAATGAGAAGAGAGAAAAGGAAGTTTTAGAATAGAATTAATGTTCAAGGTCGGGAGTCACAGTCGGGGAAAACAATAGTGTAGTAGTGCATTACACGTACGGATTCAATAATAACAATTTAATATGTTTTTTGAAGCTGCCACAGTTTTTAAGCTGTTTGAAATTCGGATCAATGTTGCTCCAGTAGTTTGGTCTTGCGTATGAGTTGTTTTTTGTGCGAAAACTGTCCTGGTTAGAGGAAGATGATAGTTTACACGTGTTGCATGTCGTGTTTGGTATGTGTGAATAGCGTCAAGTTATGTGAAGAAAAAAAAATCCCCTGTGGATGACCCTCATCAAATAAAGACAAATCAGAAATAACAAAACAGATATAGACACAAATGATATAGAGCTACTTGCATTGTCACTTGGATCATGACATATTGTTGAGGGTTTGCACAGTGAACATCATGTATATTTCAATCATTTTCCAATACCTCGGTGTTTATTCATTTTAAATTTCAAGCAATTGTATAGTCTATATATATATTTTTTTAAATTTTTTTTATACTAAACTGTAATTAAAAGCAGTGATTATTCTTTTAAAATAACGGTTCATTAGGCCAACCTTTTGAGGAAGTACGTTGGTTCCTTCGAAAATTGCAAATATTATCGCACCAAATAAGTCAGAGAGCACGAGGTTGTAAGGGAAGATGTAATGTCGCTTACGAAGTCGCCGATGACCAGGGATAACGATGAGCGTCGTGGTCATGATCAAAATAGCAACCCCCAATGTTGCGTGTTTGATAACAGACAATACAGAGAAGCAAGATGGGCCGACATCGACCGACGTCAATGACGTCGTGGTGCTGTTATCAATATCCGTGGTCATGCTTTATGATGATGGGGACACGCGATCAAAGAAAAAGTGAACGTCACCACGATCGGATGATGATTTGAGGATTGATTGAAGTGATGAAAACCTGCATGAAGTTGATTGGTATATAGCAAACACCACTCTTTATCATGCGCGTGCTTTCTCAATCGTTAACTTGGGATTTTCACCAGAATTCTCATTAAAAGAGATTTTCACACAAATTCCCATTAATACAGATTTTCATTGACACATAATCCTATTGCCAGAGATCTTAATACAAAATCTCAATAACTGGTATATTTACACAAATCAGGTTTATTTGTATATCATGTTTGCTTAACAGAAGTGGTCCAGTATCACGATGGAAACCAAGACCTCATGATAATGCCACATTGTGTTGTTCTAGTTCTACCACCATCTCCATTCATTTAGCTATCTTAAACATCATTCACCACACGCAATAATGAAATAGAGCAATTTTTTCGCCTATAAAAAAAATAAAGAAGAGGCGGAACGCTTAGGAAAGTGAGGGGTTACTCGTGTATGTTTGTAGTACACGTGATGGCAGCATGCATTTCAGCAGTCTATTATAATGATTTTCTTTCTTTTCAGAAAGGAATTATTACGACAGACAGGGTATTGGCTGTTAATTGAAATGCTTTGTTTGCATTCACTTAAAGCTTCTAGACTTACTAACTTTAACATTATCAAAATTATAGTAACTGACAGCGGCGGATCAGGGAAATCAATCAGAAATTGCGGGGGGGGGTGCGTGCCACCCCCCGCAATTTCTCATGCCGAGAGTACAAATCAAATGCAAAAGAAAAATTGAAAAAGTGCCCCTAACAATTATTGTGCAATCAGAGATAACGCTTTCTCCCACATATTTGGGCTAGTGACACCCCCCCTCCCCACCTCCCCTCGGTCAAGGAATCCTTGATCTGCAACTGACTGAAAAAGGCCTATTTGAAATGTATATTTCTAGCCCTACCCCTATATCTCTAGTTGATGAAATGAAACCTGCATGGAACAATAATTATCGCCGGAGCAAATGCATGACCATAATTGTATCCTTTTGCATCGTTCATTGCATCGAGCGAGCTAATACGAAACATCAAATTCACTACCATGCACCACGGCAAAACACTCTCTAAAATACGATGAATTTAATGGAAGTAAATGCTTCCGATGAATTCAGGAGGGGCCATGATTGAGTGGATCAGTCTATTAGGCCTAATGTTAATGGGTGGTATTCCGATAGCGCGAACTAAGTTAAGCTCGGCTTAACTAGTTCACACTTTTATGGAGTGCCTGTTGCTAACTCATTTTCCCTGTACAGATTATTTTAATCCTGCAATGAAAAGTGTCCAAAAAATAATTTTGCAATGAAATGGGAAGAAAAAGATAATATGAGTATGAACTGAATTTCAATAAAGTCTTTGGTAGATTATCTTTGTCATGAATATTGAAGGAGGAAGATGACACCTAGCATTCCACAGAAGTGTGAACTAAAATTCTTGTTTAGTCTGGACTTAGTCCCGGCTTAACTTAAGAGAATACCACCCTATGTGTTTAACTTGTGATTTTAGATCAAAATAGCAACCCCGAATGTTGCGTGTTTGATAACAGACAATACAGAGAAGCACAATGGGCTCGATTCGTCGCCAATATTGACCGACGTCAATGACGTCGTGGTGTTGATATCAATATCCGTGGACATGTTTAATGATGAAGGGGACACGCGATCAAAGAAAAATTGAACGTCACCACGATCGGATGATAATTTGAGGATTGATTGAAGTGATGAAATAATGCCGATCATTAATGCGTCCTACCTCTCGAGCAAATGCAGGATCATAATTGTATCTTTTTGCATCATTGCATGGAGCGAGCTAAAGCGAAACATCGAATTCACTACCATGCACCACGACTAAACTCTCTCTCTAAAAAACCACAGCTTACGATGAATTTAATGGAAGTAATTGCTTCCGATGAATTCAGGAGGGGCCATGATTGAGTGGATCGATTCGATCTATTTGGCCCAATGTTAATGTGTTTAACTTCCGCTGATTACGGTATTCCATACCACTTACGCAAACGATCCGGTGGTGCACTGGCGTACTGGTGGGGGGGCTTGGGGGCGCTAGCCCCCCAAATAAAATTAAACCATGACTTATTTTCAATTCCATACAAGTGATTTATAAATGTTCGTGATATCACATGATTTTCAACAAAATGCGCGTTTCTCCATTTCTGTTGCAAACTGACACATTCCCAAATAGCCAGGAAGAGCATAATTATGTTTTTATAGTCGCTATTAATTTAGTGTCCACTAACAGTAACACTAGTAGATAACCGTATTATACGGCGTATATCCAGTTTAGCGAAAAGTCTGGATACCCGTATGTCCGGCCTATATAGAGAAGAGCTTAGAAAAGACCGCGGCAGCTCTAGTCGGTACGCGGGGGAATGTGCAGTCGCCTGCGCCCAGGGTTTGTTTTGGATGTGGCGAGGAGGGTCATTTCCGGAGGGAATGTTCCACAGGCGCGAATCCAGGGGGCGAGCGGCCTTGCCTCCCCCGCCAAAAAAAAAAAGAGAGAAGGGAAAGGGAAAGAGGAGAGCTAAAGGGAACAAAAAAGAGGAAGAAGAAAAGAAAAGGGTGAAAAGAAGGGGAGATCACATGCGTTTAATTCCGCCAACAAGTTGTGGATCGGGGGAAAGGCCTTGCCTCTCCCCGCCCCGCCAAAAAAAAAGAGAGAGAAGGGAAAGGGAAAGAGGAGAGCTAAAAGGGAACAAAAAAGAGGAAGAAGAAAAGAAAAGGGTGAAAAGAAGGGAGATCAGATGCGTTTAATTCCGCCAACAACATGTGGATCGGGGGGGGCGAAAGGCCCTTGCCCCCAGCAAATCTAAAAGAGAGAGAGAAGGAAGGGAAGGGAAAGGAAAGGGGGAGGGAAAGGTAAGGAAAGAAAGAGAGAAAGAAGATAGGTAGGGAGATCAGTTGCGATTTTCCCGCCAACAAGGTGTAGATCGGGGGGACACTGGCGTACTGATGGGGGTGAGCCAATGTCCTGCCAGTGTCACAATAAAATTCAAACGTGGTTCATTTCTAATTCGATACCGGTGATTTACAAATGTTGCTGAAATGACATAATTATCCGAGATTTTTCCTCACTTTTTAGTAAATTATACTTTTTATGCGTTTGTTGGAAAATTACAAATTCCTAAATTTGCAGTCAGGCAAGAAATATGCTTATTTAGAGGCCTACATGGCAGGGCCCGCAGAACGACGGGGCTCCGGGACCTCGAGCTCCGCCCCACTTTTTGGAAAAAGTATACTAAACAGGCGCGGATCTTCGGGGAGTTAGGGTTTAACCCCCTTGGGCCGCCAAAAAAAAGAAGAAAAAAAACGCACACTGGAGAGAAACCTTTCAAGTACAAATATTGTGAGAAGAGATTCAACTCATCTGGTAACTTAACCAAACACATGATAACTCTGGATATTACTGTGTATTAAACTGTTACTTGATTTAAAAGACGTTATCATGCTGCTTTTATGGTCTCCAATGTGTTAGTAGATGCCAGGAAAACACCACTTACGGGGGTTCAAAATAGCCCCAAAATCGCCTCGCCGCTATGCGGCTCGTCGAGATGCTCGATCTGCATCGTCCCAGGGTCAAACTGTTTAAACTGTTACTTGATTTAAAATGACGTTATCCTGCACTGCTTTTTATGGTCTCCATTGTGTTAGTAGATGCCAGGAAAACATCACTTACGGGGTTCAAAATACCCCCAAAATCGCCTCGCCGCTATGCGGCTCGTCGAGGATGCTCGATCTGCATCGTCCCAGGGTCAAACTGTTTAAACTGTTACTTTATTTAAAATGACGTTATCCTGCACTGCTTTTTATTGTCTCCATTGTGTTAGTAGATGCCAGGAAAACATCACTTACGAGGGTTCAAAATAGCCCCTCCCCCAAATCGCATCGCCGCTACGCGGCTCGTGGACGAAGCTCCGCATCACGTATGGGGGTTCAAAATAGCCCCCAAAAAATCGCCTCGCCGCTACGCGGCTCGTCGAGGATGCTCTGCATCGTCACTTGGTCAAACTGTTTAAACTTTACTTGATTTCAAAAGTCGTTATCAAGCACTGCTTTTTATGGACTCCATCGTGGTATTAGATGCCAAGAAAACATCACATACGGGCCGGGAGGTTCAAAATAGCCCTCCCCAAAAAAAAAAAAAAAAAAAATCGCCTCGCCGCTTCGGCTCGTGGACGATGCTCAGCATCGTCATTTGGTCACCCCCCCCTTAGCAAAAGGCTAGATCCGCACCCGCTAAAGAGAAATAGCAAAGAAAGAGAGAAAATAAAATAGAATAGTGACCTGCCAGTGTCACAAAATAATGAGGTATCAAAATATGCTCATCTGACCGTAATTAGATGCCCATATATACCCCCTGAGCTTCCGGGGACTCTACCCCATGACCCCTGCCGGGGCTTTGCCCCTAGACCCCACGCCAATTTACACTGCGCTCTATACTTGATCGTAAACACTTTAGCTTCCCCCCACCTACTTTGAAAAACGTTCAGCGGGGCCTGCATGTAAGAGTGGGGTGATGCAGATTTGTTTGTCTGCCAGCCCCCCCCCCCCAAACTTTTTTGCTCATTACGCCACTGCGGTGGTGTGCCTCAAATACAATTAATTTTGCGACAAATTTCTTTCTTGTCTCTAACGTATCTACGTGGGAGTTCGATGGGGCGAAGTTTCCCTTCTACCGATTAAAAAAAAGATGATTCGTCGACTCTTTTTCCATTACGAAAATGATCTGAGCCATTTCATATCTACTGCAGATGTCACAAGACCACTTTTTGAAAGCGGTTCCTTGTCTGCTCATTGTGATAGCTTTCCCTACTTTGTCTTGCAAGAAACAGTAAATGGAAGTGAATTGTAACAGAATCTATTAAACTATGGATGGATATCTAGTGCAATGAAAAAAAACGTGAGGATTCTTCTTTATAGCAGATGTTGAAAGCCCTTATTATGCTATGCTGATTCACTATGGGATTGTTTTATACCATATTCTTCTAACTGAAGCACATCGATGATCCTTCTGCTGGAACTTTGATCGGTACAGACTATTGAATTGCAACATCACCTTTTAGGTGTCCATATTGCAAAATTATATTAAAGTGGTGGAAACCATAAAGTGATCGTTGTGGGCATACGCAACCCACACTTTTTGATTAGCGAACGCTTCAACATTAATCAGAAATGAACAAAATGGCTTCTACATGTTCCCCCGAATCTACCGAGTATGCATTGAACAACCCGCCTCTTCACCAAGCTCTCGTAATGATCTTCTTTATCCCTCTCATATTCATAATCGTTTTCGGCAATACCATGGTCATCGCGGCTGCCTACAAGGAGCCCAGGCTCCGAACACAAAGTTACATATTGTTTACCAGTCTAGCCGTATCCGACCTCTGCATTGGTCTCATAGCAACGCCGCTCGAGCTCTACACCCGGCTGGTACAAGACAAGATCACTTGCTCTGTCTCTAAATCGGGATACTTTACAGCCTGGGTGTACGTTCTATTCTATGTTTCGATGGCACATATTGTTCTTATTACTGCAGACCGTCTGCTTGCGCTGACGAGACCGCTCCGCTACGTGACGTTGGTGACGACGAAAAGGGTGTGTTTCGCGATCGCGCTTGGCTGGGTCGGAGGGGTCAGCTACGGGATCGTTTCGGTGATCGAGTCGGGGAAGAGTAAAGACGATTCCTTGACGCAGTTCTGCACTGGGGTCAGCTATAAAACCGTGTCTGCGCGAAGATTTCTTCTGGGAAGTGCTAGCTCCATACTGATATGGGGCGCCTTTTTGATCTCGTTGAATATTTGGATTCTCCGTATTGCCGTCAACCACTTGCGTCGGATTCAACCGAATTTAGTCAACAATGATTTGAGACCTCCGCATCCCAGACCAGCATGGCAAGGCAAAGGTCGGCAACAGTTCAAAGCCGCAAAGACCACCGTCCTTGTTGTGGGTATGTTCTGCATCGGCTGGTTCCCTACGAGCATCTGGTTCTATCTCAGGGTCCTCGTCGACATCAGTCATGTCGGGCAGATCATCCTCTTTGAACTTTGCTTTTTTATTGCCAATTTGAGTTCTGCAGTGAATCCATTCATATACTGTTTGAAAGACGGACTCTTTCGACGTACGTTTTGCAAAATTTCCCCTCCTCTCATTAAAATCCTGAAAAAGACAAGATTTCGAGTGGATTTCGAGAGTGATTTATTTATGGAATTTAAGGGCGATATGCATATCAACCATGTAGAGGTCGCTTTTCAAAGACAGGAAAATCAAAATTGACGGCAGCAGTAATTTTGGGGAGCGTCATCAATGTTTGCGGCTTCTGCAAAAACGAAAGGATCATCATAAATCCATAAACGTGGAGGAGAAGATGTTTACAGCAGATTTGTGGAACCAGCTATACCTACTACTGTAAAGACTGCTTCACCTGTTGACCAATAATCAAGAAACTACAGAGTCCAGTTTGACTAGAGCACAATGGATTGCATTGACTCAACTGCTCTCATTTTTTAAGTGATATAATATTATTTAAGTGGCCCAAACATGTGGAAGAGTGTGATCATGTGCAGCGCTTTGTAACTTCAAGGAAAAGGCGCTATATCGGAAACCTTTCAGAGTTGGATTGGATTTTATGGTACCCTTGGTTCAATTTATGATTAATTCGGTTCATCAAATTGTAAAGAAATGAATTATTGTAAGTGTCTATATGCTTTCATTGGAATGGAAAAAAATTGAGCTTGAACTTTAACTTAAACTTTAACGTGACTATGTCATTGTCTACCTTGTGAATGCTATTCGGAATGAATGTGTACCTCTCTTCAGCGCATGATATATTCGTACACAATTAGATCTCCGATTACTTATTCCACAAACTAAAAGCGGTAATGGAAGTTATATGCAGTAGTGAATCATAAAGTGCATAAGTTAGTTTCGTCACCAATGATGCCCTTTGCCGCAAAAATGAGTTTAGTATCATCCACGCGGATAGAAGGGGGGTACTTACAGCTAGTTGTGTGTCAGGATGGATATGCCATCCTCTTAAAAATTATGTAACAAAATACCACATTGTAAATAAGCTACTTGTTTGCTTTAAATTCATCGGTCCATCCTGTCAAAGATTTATTTATTCTCTACCCCCCCCCCCCTCTCTCTTTTGTATATTTCATGATAATGTTTCATGAAAACCAATCGTTCAATCATTCAATGGCTTTGTTACTCGGGGCTGCCTATTTATATATTCCGCCTCCTCCCTCCTCAATGGAGAGGATTCCGCCCCCTCTGTAATCGATTTCTGGATACACCACTGATAGGCTAAGTTTGACCTTTTGGGGGTAAACTGATTAAGTGCCGACGCCGACGATTAAGCGCCGACGCATGGATGGGTAGATGACATCGGCGACGATCTATGGTAGATAACTTCATCATCAACTAATCAAACATGTTAACATGAGCTTGCAGCCAGAGGGGCGTTAACTCGTATACTGTAACGCCGAGTTAACAGCCTTCTAGTTTCATACAGACTGCCAGGCTGTCAGTGGTGGCGAGTGGTAGAATCATCGCCCATTGGCACTGATATAGGGCCATCACACACGGAGGAATAGACTAATAAATCTACGTAAAATTGTCACCAAATTTAATATTAGCGTCCGACCTGAAAGAAATCACCGCTCAGGTTTCATTGGACTCCGTTCTATGAAAAGTTTTAAAAACAGTACCATACATTTTTAATATAATTCAAGTAACATAGCAATATATACAAATTGTTGCCTAACTACAATCATCAATATAAATGTAGAGATAAAATGCATTGTTAAAACAAATATGGATATTGGGACAACCTTCACTTCATAATCGGGCGGCGAAATGGCCTTTGGGTATTTTTTATACATGCTATACATGTTTTATTTTGTTGACATTTAATTTAAGGCTAACTGAATGCGCAAGTTCACGTCATCATAATTTGTATTAAAAGTATGAAAAATACTGCTCACCTGCTTGCAGAGTTCAGAGACTGAAAAGTCATTAGAGATGCCAGCCTCCTCCCCCCTCTCCCGTGCCTGTATAATTATGTTTAATACCTGACATATCCTCACTCTTTCAGCAATATCATATTCACTTCGATCTACATCATCTCCTTCAGGCGCGGATCCAGGATTTCTTAGGGGGGAGGCCCAAATTTGAAATTATGCGAGCCAAATATTGGTACGTAATGGTGACCAGCAGTGGCGTAATGAGCAAAAACGGTTTTTTTTTTGGGGGGGGGGGCAGACAAAAAAAATCTGCATATAATAAGCATATTTTGATACCATATTCATGACACTGGCAGGTCACTCATTGGCGTGGGGTCCAGGGGGCTGAGCCCCCTGAAACTCAGGGATTTAAGGCATTTTATAACGGTCAGATAAGCATTCAGGGGCTTACCTTAGACCCCCTGGTGGGTCGAGGGCGGACCCCAGAAGCTTAGGTGTTTTTAGGCATTTAATTACGGTCAGATGAACATATTTTGATACCTTATTTGTGACACTCGCAGGTCACTAATTGGCGAGGGGTCCAGGGGGCGAAGCCCCCGGAACCTCAAGGGTTTTAGGCATTAAATTACAGTCAGGTGAGTATCCAGGGGCCCGCCTTGGGGCCCTTGGTTGGGTCCAGCACAGGGGTTTTATGCGTTTAATTATGTTAAGTTGAGCTTTTTTGTGATACCTTATTGACAGAAGCAGGACACTATTATTTTGGCGTCGGGTCCAGGGGGCGGAGGCCCAGAAGCTCAAGGGTTTAAGGCGTTTAATTACTGTCAGATGAGCATATTTTGATACCTTATTTGTGACACTGGCAGGACAATAATTGGTGTGGGGTCCAGGGGGCGGAGCCCCCAGTAGCTCAGGGGTTTTAGGCATTTTATAACGGTCAGATAAGTATTCAGGGGCCGCCTTAGGGCCCCTGGTTGGGTCGAGGGGGCGGAGCCCCGGAAGCTCAGGGGTTTTAGGCATTTAATTACGGTCAGATGAACATATTTTTATACCTTATTTGTGACACTCGCAGGTCACTAATTGGCGAGGGATCAAGGGGGCGAGGCCCCGGAAGCTCAAGGGTTTTAGGCATTAAATTACGGTCAGGTGAGTATCCAGGGGCCTGCCTTGGGGCCCTTGGTTGGGTCCAGGGGGCAGAGCCCCCGGAATCTCAGGGGTTTTAGGCGTTTAATTACGGTCAGATGAGCATTTTTTTATACCTTATTTGTGACACTGGCAGGACACTAATTAGCGTCGGGTCCAGGGGCGGAGACCCAGAAGCTCAGGGTTTTAGGCATTAAATTACCGTCAGATGAGCATCCAGGGGCCCGCCTTAGACCCCTAGGTGGAATCAAGGGGGCAGAGCCCCCGGAAGCTCAGGGGTTATAGGCATTTAATCCCGGTCAGATGACCATATTTTTATACCCTATTATTTTGTGACACTGGCAGGTCAATATTCTTTCTATTTTTCTTTAATATACTTTTTCATAAAAAAGTTCCGCGGGCCCTGACATGTAGGCCTCTAAATAAGCATATTTCTTGCCTGACTGTAAATTTGGGAATTAGTTATTTTCCAACAAACGCATAAAAAAGTATAATTTACTAAAAAGTGAGGAAAAAACTCGAAAATTTCTTGCTTGACTGTAAATTTAGGAATTTGTTATTTTCCAACAAACGCATAAAAGAGTATAATTTACTAAAAAGTGAGGAAAAACTCGGAATTTTTTGCCTGACTGTAAATTTAGGAATTTGTTATTTTCCAACAAACGCATAAAAAATATAATTTACTAAAAAGTGAGGAAAAAACTCGGAAAATTGTGTCATTTCAGCAAGTTTCCCTTTCCCTTCTCTCTCTTTTAGGTTTGCTGTGGGGGTGCAAGGGCCTTTAGGCTCCCCCTCCCCCCGATCCACACGTTGTTGGCGGAATTAATCGCAACTGATCTCCCCTTCTTTTCTTCTTCGTCTTTTGTTCCCTTTTAGCTCTCCTCTTTCCCTTTCCCTTCCTTCTCTCTTTTTTTTTGGGGGCGGGGTAGAGGCAAGGGCCCCCCGATCCACAACTTGTTGGCGGGAAAATTGCAACTGATATCCCCCTTCTTTTTTTTTTCTTCTTCCTCTTTTTTTTCCTTCCCTTTATCTCCTCTTTTCCTTTTTTCTTTCCCTTTCCTTCCTTCTCTCTTATTTTTTTGCTGGGGAAGGCAACAGCCTGGGAGGCAAGGCCCTTTCGGCCCCTCCCCCGATCTCCTTCTTTTCCCCCTTTTCTTTTCTTCTTCCTTCTTTCCTTCCTTTTCCTTTTTTTTTTTTTTTTTTGCTGGGGGCAAGGCCCGCTCGGCCTCCCCCCTGGATCCGCGCCTGTCTCCTTCCCTTCTCTCTTCCCAAACCCTCAAACAGAATGGCTGCAAATCCTTTCAATCCGTCGACCCACGACTATGGAACAACCCCCCCCCCTGCATTCTATAGAAACTATAGAACTTTTAAAAAAACATGAAAACATACCTCTACAACTCCTTTTAACTTGTTCATGGACTAATAAGCGACAGTGCCTTGTATCATCCTGAAAAGGCGCTATATATTATATCCAATTGTTATCATTATTATCATTACTATTATTATTATTATTATGATTACTATTGTTTTTTTTATTATTACTTTTTTATTATTACATTAATTATTATTGTTATCATTATTATCATAATTATTATTATAATCATTATCATTATCATCATCATCATTATTACATACAATTGTGATCAACAAATATGACGCAACGGATGTTTTTCTTTGAAGTGAATATATACGAAGATGTTATTACATTTTTATTTCCATAAGCTTTTCATGCTTTTGGCTGTGTGATTTTTCTTTTACATGTATATATCATTCTATACGAATCATTACAAAGTATGCTATAGGCATACCAAGTAATAGTAATCGTAATAGAGTAGACAATCCTGAAAGATGATGAAAAGTCAGTAATCAATGATATAAAATATTGCTTTTTAAGAAGCACTTCGACCTGTGCATGTAATACATTTTTCTGTTGAGGTTGATATAAAGGTTTGCTGATTGATCAGAGGAATATTGGTGAAGGCTTTTAGATCTCATACGAGAGATTCTGAGTTTGGTTCTTGCTCAGTCGTAATATGTGCGTTACCTACATTATATATGTCCATCTATTCTTAGGCAATGATCATTGGTATAAATATCAACATTTATAATAAAATATCATTTAAATCACATTCGGGTGACCTATATGTCCATTAATTTGATTTGCGTGCATTTCATTATATCTCGGATACCTTCATCACAATAGCAGATACGATTGTTGAAGTTGTCTCATTGAGCATGTTTATCTCATAATTTAGGATTAATCTAATTTAGGCCAGGGAGTTTAGGTCTGTAGGCCTATGTGATATTCCTGTTCTAACGGCTCTCGACTGCCTATGTATGTCTGCCTCCCCCCTCTCTCTCTCTCTCTACTCTCTCTTTCTCTCTCTCTCCCCCTCTCTTTGCCTCTCTCTCTCTCTCTCTCTCTCTTCCTCTCCCCTTATTTCGGTCTTTCCTTCGTTCTACTCTACCCCCTCTCCTTGAAGAAAAAAAAAGAAGCAACGTAAACTAAGAACAGGTACGGACTCAAAGAGACATCGATTGCCACACTTGGAAGTCTTCAATTCTTATTTTAAGTAAAATCATGTCATTTGGTGTCTCAGATTTGAGGAAAACCACTATAGACATGACATACTACCCTACACTCTACAGCGTAGGAACTGCATCCCGGTTGTTGTTGTTGTTGTTGTTGTTGTTGTTGGTGGTGGTGGTTTGGGGGCGTTTTCCATCATCGGTGTGCCCCTCCCCTCAATTTGTTTACTTTTAATATGGCACGCCAGTTGTAGAATCACACCGGGATCTGTGTGTGTGTGCATGCTTGTGTACAATTGTCGTCCTTTTCCTGCTTCTTCTCCCCAACATTTCCTTCAATTAAACATATTTAGATCTGTATCACTGGAAAGCTTGTTCAGTGTGATGAAATTTAAGAGACAGCTGCCTTTCAAATGATGCAGTATTCCTTACAGGCTTTATTGGCTTACCATAACTTTTTGAGCAAACATGTGCATTTGTGTTGTTTGGTTAAGGTTTGATCGGTTGACCTCTCACGCACATTTTGTGTTGTTTGCCATGCCAGGCCATGACTCTGCAAATCGCCAGAATTGTCTTGTCTAGGTGCACAAGCGCACGAGCTGTAAGACTCTTAGCAATACCGCAGAACCACTGCTTATTCTGGACCGATCGAACGTTTTCATCTACCTCAAGTATGGCCCAAAATATGAAGAAGAAAGCTGTGTTATTTGACCTGGGAGGTGTATTGTTCGAGCCGCCGCAGAATGCCCTTCGGAAGTACGGAGAGCAGCTCGGTTTGCCCGGGTGAGTATCAGGGTAGCCTAGGTCTAGCTGAATACACCGACAGTGATATGGAAAGCATACTTTGCTCTCTAAAAGACTAAAACTCGCCGTGTCATGATCGAGAAAGATAAATATGTGTGTGAAAGTTCATTGAGTGACAGGGTGATTGTGTTCTTTTTGCTAGTGTTTACTTTTTGCAAGCTTGTTTGCATTGCAATGATCTATAGATCGATCATCATATTCATAGATATGTGTTGGTGTCATGCTGCATGCTGATAAGTATGAGTGATGGTTGATTCCAACTTTTCTGAAAAGAGAGTGCATAAAAAGCACAATGTCAGTGACAATGACAAAGTGACCATCATTGTGCAGTCAAGACCTGTTTTGGTTCTTAATTCCCTTCATCGGTCTCTTAGAGTTAGAGTTAGAGGTTGTTAGAAGATTCAACCCTACTACTAGTACTACTTGCTCCTATCTTATTAGAACTCCAAAATGAAGTTTTAACTTCAAGTTTTTGTCTACATGTACATCTGGTACAGACATAATCGCAAAACTGAACTGACAACTTCAGATATCAGTATTTAGAGATCTTGACCTTCAAATAAATCCTCCAGGTTTATATTACTTAAACATCTCTGAGGTTTCCTTTTTTTTTTTTTACTGATGTTTATTATTTATAAACAGTTCACTTTAAAAATAAGAAGCAACATGTTAACAAGTATGTCAACTTTTTAAGTATCCTTTGAAGTTTGAAGTATTCTCACTTCTGAGCCTGCACATGTGGTATTGTCCTTATTTTAGACATATCATATACATCATGAAGACTATATCTGAAGGGTGATGAACCATTTGATTTACATATGCTTTCTGTTTTTAATATCAACCATGATTTCTCTATTTTATTTTCTATTCTTGTTGTAGATCTTTTCTAGAAAGCCATGATCAGAGGAAGGCCTGATAACGCTTTCTGTAGGATGGAAAGAGGGAATCCACAGCAAGACAGGTAGAAAATAGGAATTATGCTTCAGAAGTTCAGACCCAGTAAAACAGCTATTGAAATAATAAGATATTCACACAAAATACTTGATTTTAAATACCGGTACACAGTGCAATAACAAGTCAAAGAAGCTGTATTTAAGCTGATATTGCAAGTTTGCACACATTTTTGTCCTTTCCCACTTATTGTATCCCCCGGCAGTATGCCGGTGGGGTACTTTGGATTCAGCAGCGTTACGCCGCCGCGTCATATTCTTGTGTGCGCTCTAACTGCCACATTCCTCGGCGGATTTTTTCAAATTTTGTATGGAGGTGTATCTTGGTATAATCTACACACCTATAACTTTTGGTGATGCTGCCCTCAGTGTTCCGTCTTCTATAGGGTAAAGGCCATATTTTTGTGGATGGTTTGTGTGCGCTCTATAGGCCACATTTCTCAAGGGATTTTGTTCAAATTTTGAACGAAGGTGTATCTTGGTATAATCTAGAAGCCTATACATTTTTGTGATGCTGCCTCTAGTGTTCCGTCTTCTATAGGGTAAAAGGCCATATTTTTGTGGATGGTTTGTGTGCGCTCTATAGGCCACATTTCTCAAGGGATTTTGTTCAAATTTTGAACGAAGGTGTATCTTGGTATAATCTAGAAGCCTATACATTTTGGTGATGCTGCCTCTAGTGTTCCGTCTTTTATAGGGTCAAAGGTCATATTTTGATAGATGTCTTATGTGCACTCTAGTGTGCGGTCTAACTGCATCATTTCTTGACGGATTTCTTTCAAATTTTGTATGGAGATGTATCTTGGTATAATCTACACATCTCTAACTTTGGGTGATGCTGCCCCCATTGTTCCGTCTTCTATAGGGTAAAAGCCCATATTTTTGTGGATGGTTTGTGTGCGCTTTATAGGCCACATTTCTCAAGGGATTTTGTTCAAATTTTGAACGAAGGTGTATCTTGGTACTATCTACAAGCCTATAGATTTTGCTGATGCTGCCTCCAGTGTTCCGTCTTTTACAGGGTCAAAGGTCATATTTTGATAGATATCTTGTGTGCACTCTAGTGTGTGGTCTAACTACATCATTTCTTAACAGATTTCTTTCAAATTGAGTATGGAAGTGTATGTTGGTAAAATCTACGCACCTATAGTTTTTGGTGATGCTGCCACGAGTGTCCCATGTTTTATAGGGTCAAAGGTCATATTTTGGTGGGTGTCTAGTGTGCGCTCTGCAGGTCATATTTCATGATGGATTTCTTTCAAATTTTGAAAGGAGATGTATCTTGGTACAATCTACACATCTACACTTTTGGGCGATGCTGCCCTCATTGTTCCGTCTTTTATATGGTCAAAGGTCAAACGTTGTTATTATTATTATAAAGGTCGTATTTTGGTGGCTGTCTTTTATGCGCTCTAACTGCCACATTTCTTGACGGATTTCTTTCAAATGTTGTATGGAGGTGTGTACAATGTACACATCTGTAGTGTTTGGTGGTTCTGCCACCTGTGTTCCGTTTGTTATAGGGTCAAAGGCGCTTAGAGACTTCGGTGGTAAGCGCTTTATAAGAAACATTATTATTATTATAAAGGTCGTATTTTGGTGGCTGTCTTTTGTGCGCTCTAACTGCCACATTTCTTAAAAGATTTCTTTCAAATTTTCTACAGAGATGCATTATACTCTAATCTACACACATATTGGTTTGGTGATGCTGCTCCTATCCTAGTCTTGACAATAGTCTGAGCCACTAGTGGCGATCTCTACATCATCCTTTTGTTTCAGGGAGGGGGAGGGATCTTTGTCCCTCCTTCGAACATTAGGATGACACAAAATCGCTGCCACTGCCGGGGGATACATTTGCATTGCGCGGCAATACAGATTGCGATATTTCTAGTTTAATTTGAAATGACAAGGATAATGTATAACCACTGAAGAAGACATCTACGATCGATGAACAGGCATAGTCCTATAGCATCGCTGGATTAAAGTATGGGTGAAGTAAAGTAAAATACCAAACAATCAAGAGAATTTTCCTCCTGTCACAACAGTGCCATATCAGCAGCAATCTGCAAGTTTAAATTTGTCATCGTTGTGGATGCCAATTTCAGGCACTGTCACTTCTCTGTTTCAGGATTTTTAAGGATATATTAGTATAAAATGTAACAAGCTCAACCCATCTAGGAAACTATGAATGAGATATCACACATGTTTTTTTAATTCTATAGATATACTCTTTATCCATATCCAATTTCACAATGGTTTCCAGTTTATTGTAATGTGGGGATACAGAAGGTTTGGTCTAAAGTATGTATGATCATGGCATAACCAGGGACCCAATCATGTCTTTTTCAAAAAATAGATTGCTAAAGAGTTTATTATTAAGGACTGTCGGGAAGAATTCAACATTTCATGATATTCCCACTTTTTTATCAAAGAACCTTTAAACCCATGATGTACCATGGCAAAAATGCAGTACCCTAAATCATTTCTCTTTCCCCCTTTTTTAAATCATCTTTCAAACTAGTTTGCAGAAGAGTTCACCAAGGACTGTCAGACACTGTCCAAGGAAGAAGGCCAAGTGCTCCCTAAAGATTTCAATGCCAGCAGCATGTTTGATACCTTCATGAACATCAAGATGGTCCCAGACATGCTGAATGCTGTGTCTGTCCTCAAGCAAAATGGTAACATGAGCTCATGGTTTGTCAAAAACCATCACAAACTTTAATTCTTGGGCTTCCCATAGAAATGGTTTAAAAAAATAGAATTAACATGTATTCCAGTTGGGTGTCCACAAACTTAGACTTATGATGGTTTTGAGAAACTGGCCTGGTGAAATGCAACTTTGCCACTGCCTTGATAAGAATGATAATAATAATAATAGTAATGGTAATAGCGCACATGTCTGTCACTTCTTTACCCTCCTAGTGCTCCAACATTATTACACCAGTGATAGCTGGCGGCCAAATATGTAGTGCTCTGGCATATCAGGTACCCATTTACATCTGGGTGGAGAATGGCAAATGTGGATTAATGTCTTACAAAAGGACATTAGTGCCAGGCTGGAATTTGAACCCTCAACCCTCGGGTTGAGAGTCTGAGGCAAATTAATAAACCACTAAACCACAGCACCTCCTCCTTAAAATTTAGTTGAATTCAACAGGCTTATTTCTAAAGTCATCATCGAAGTGACACCAAAAAGCTGACTTTTTACAATAATTGTTCACATATAATGATTTGAGCATTTTTGCTGATGCAGAATGCAATAAAGTTGCATGTACATTTGGTTAATACATAGTTGATAATGCTGCAAGTAAATTGAAAGAGAGAGAGAAAGAGTAAGCATTCCTAAGTTAGTCAAGAATTCTGAATGGAAATTAAGTACACATGACTCTCAATTTATTTTGCTTCTTGATGACATGTTCTTCGTTTCTGACACCAGATTGACGATGGGAAAAGGAGAAGTGACATTCAACATTAACAACGCTGTAAATATTTCCTTTAATTATTAACTATAAGGTGTAAAAACAGCAGCAGTGACCAACAACTACATCGATGATCGGGAGCAGAACGCGATAGGCGCTGGTGCTATGACAGTTCTTAGCTCCTTCTATTTTGATCACTTTGTGGAATCCTGTCGTTTTGGGAAGCGTAAACCTGACCCAAGTATCTTCAACGAAGCCCTCAAGAAACTGGGAGTCAAGGCAGAAGAGGTGTGTGAAAAAATGAAAACTTGACTGCAGGTGACATTTAGCAAGTTCATATTGCCAATGACAATCAAACATATAGGTATAAGATAATAATTGGCAAAGCTCTTTAGAAGCACAAAGCAAGGTTGTATCATAACATGATATATGCTACACACAAAGTGGAAATTATTAGGTCTACTAAACATTCAAGGAAAACATGACTATTCATTTTCTATGTTTCCACTCGTATTGAAAATAAAGAATAAGTGCGTTTTTGCCATATATGAGAAGTTTAGAAATAAACTGAGGAAGCTCAATAACTCTATGATTAGTCAATGGTCTTTGATCGGGCCTTTGAGAGGATATTTCATGTTCATAACAAACTAACACTAATAAATAGCCATTCATAAATTATTTAAATTAAATGTAACTTTCAGCTGTTGCATACTGTCTTAATGATAGGACTTCAGTCATGTGTAGCTAGTCATGTGGTTACTGATTTGCGTCCATCTAATTACTTTTCGTAGTATACCAGTAGCTGTAACAAACCCCTAAAACCCAAAGTTTCTCAACCTTACAGGCAGTGTTCCTGGATGACCTGGGACCTAACGTGAAAGCCGCCAGAGAAATGGGAATCTCAACCATCCTAGTAAAGGATACGTCTGCTGCCCTCAAGGAACTGCAAGAAGTCACTGGCATTGATGTAAGTTAAAGGGTAACAATCCCCAAAAAATCTTTTGCTCTGTATGGTAGGGGCTCCATGTCACTACACTATAGTCAAACAGGAACTTTAAATACTGTTTCTATAAATAGATATTATGAGATTAAGGTCACATCATATTTTCCGGTGAATCTGCCAGATTCTAACATAGAGTGATGTGAAATGTTCTTGGTAATCTGTCAAAATCTTTTTTATAAACAAACTTTCTGCTAGAAAAACAAGAAATTCAATCAGAAAATGCAAGAACGACATGAAGTTGTGCTGCTCACTGGCACGCCATTACAACTCATTCAGAAAACTGCTTTTACAATGAACCTCTACTACTCTGAATTTATGAACATGTATCTCATTAAAGCCCAAGTCCACTCCGATTTTCAAAAATTATAACATGTTGTAAATAAATCAAAGGTTAAAACTGCCAAATATCACGGGCGTACTTCAATCAGGTGATTTTTAAGAGCGATTTTTGTTTCGGGTATTTCGAGCAAAACATTTATATTGCTGTACGGATGTGACGTATGCTCCTCACAACGAAAGTGCCAGCGGTATACATTCTGACAATAGGCTATTTTCGTAAACCAAATTTAATGCATACGTCTTTGTGAAGTGCCTCTATACAAACTATTTCATTCACCTGATAAGAATAATAGTGTTTCATTATTCTTATCAGGTGAATGAAATAGTTTGTATCGAGGCACTTCACAAAGACGTATGCATTAAATTTGGTTACATTACGAATCTGTGTTGTGAGGACCCTACGTCACAACCGACTCGATCATTAACTTGTTTTTTGCTCATTACAAAAAATTATTAAAAATAAATCTGAGCACCATTTTCCAAAACCAAGTTATATTTGGGCTTTTTAGATTTTTGTCTATCTAATCAGCTCAACTTTTCAGTGGAGTGGACTTGTACTTTAAGACCCTATGAAGCAAAGAGCTTCCGTTAGGTATGCCTGAAAGATTTACATTCGTTTCCTCTCCCTTTCATTCCTAGGTTTGCAAAGAAGCCAAACCCATCTCTGTTCACCATGAGAGGGTTCCTCATTCCTATGCTACAACCAGGGTAAGTTAACCATGTCAGTCATGATCACAGATATTCTCCCCCCATAAAAATCATCTCTAGGACAATTCTTTCAAGATCTTATTGTATTTCCAACAGAATTTCATGATTGTATCATAGTAGACCAGGGGGTGTTTCACAAAGATCCTAATTTGAACTTATCTCTAAGTTGGACTTAATTATGGAAAGCCGTTAGCATCTATGAAAATATTTTTTTTAAAGTTATTTTAAAAGGCATAAATGGTTGATTCAAATTATTCATATTTTCAATTATCAAGGAGATTTCATGTTCTTGATGTGGAATTTATAAAAGTCTAAAATACTTGAATTTTCACTGTTGAATATATATTTTTTTAAGGCTACAACTGGCTCTCCATAATTTTTAAGTCCAACTTAGAGTTAAGTTTGACTTAAGATCTTTGTGAAACACCCCCCTGGTGAAAATGATTCCGAATCTGGTATCCAGATTGTGAACTAAATAACAACATGCATGGGGTTTTGTGTACTTGATTGGCCATTTTTGTAATTAAATCAAATGTAATGCACAAATCTTTAAGTGCCTTGTTACAAATTATTTGATTCACATGTTGTGAATAATTGTATTTCAATAGTCAGAATTTGATTTGCATACATTACATGTTGTTAGGTAGGACAAGCCACTGTTTGTCCTACCTAACAAGTAACAACAATATTTCTTAATTCAATTTTCTAAACCTTTTTATTTTTGTCTCCATTAGAGTGGAGTACGGTTTCACTACATAGACATTGGTAGTGGTCCCCCAGTGATCTTTTGTCATGGGTTCCCCGAATCATGGTACGAATGGAAATCTCAGGTAAGCCGTGTCGTATGGCACAAATCACAAACTCTCTGTTACAGTTATAGAAAAACCTTCTTTATTTCTTGTGTTTGGATCAGACTAAGGTAAGAGGAGGATATATTTATTTCACAAAGAATTTTCAGTAAATATGATGACGAAATTAAAGAATTTTAGTACTCTTTTTAACAAATACCTCAAAAATCAGCAGTGTATCAAATGTATGTGGGACAAATAGGATATTCTTCATTGCTTGCTGTCAATTCTTGATATTTCAGCAATGTAGGAAGTACATGCATGTCACTGACTTTAAAACTATATTCTTATATACACTGTGACCATATTTCAAGAATATATGACTTTAAACATGCATGTATTTTGATTGTGTTCTAATAATTGTAGAATTTTTTGTTTTTTACATTACAATACTATTCAGGCTTGAAACATCATGTCAGTCTCTGTTTCAATACATCTTGGTAATAAGATTACAACAATCCTCCTCCCTCATTCTATTCCAATAAAAAGAACACTTTGTCATTTGTTTAGATCCCAGCTGTAGCTGCTGCTGGTTTTCGAGTGATTGCTATGGACATGAAAGGCTATGGAGAAAGCAGTAATCCACCAGGTAAGTAGGATAGAGTGGAAATTACAGATTCATGATCCCTTATTATTTGGACTATTTAAAATCCTTCTATTACAAAGAATCTTTCTCTTGTCTCCTATCAGAAGTTTTTCTTTGAGAACAGCAAATATTTGATTTTGCTATGTAGATTCATTGCTTTTTATATGTTGCTCATTTGATGAAATGCTACCCAGAAAGAGATGACTTAGGATTTTTGGAAGGAACTGTCTGGCATCCACTCATGTAATGTGAATCAACTCTGGTAACTGAATGTATGGTTACATTGATTTTGTAAATTGTGTGTTGTGTGTTCACATATTATGTCATCTTATTTTATAATGTAATTATGTATTTATTTTATGATTATTTTTGTTTACTTCCTGTAGAAATCGAGGAATACACAATGGAAAGGATGTGTAAGGTAATACCATCTGGCCCTTTTTTCAGCCTTGTGCTAAACATGTTATCCAATAAAGTCTACTACTACTTCTACTACTACTGCTACTTCTATGCAAATATGTACTTTCTTTTTTTATATCCTTCAGCACACATCTTTTTTCTTTCATTTGTCTCTCTCTTACTTTGAACATCACATTCTCTTCCTTTTTTCCCTTATCTTTATTCCCTTTTCCTCTTGCTTTTTCCTTGTCATCCATATGTTCTTATAACGTTGATGCTAGTTTCTACACTATACATTTCACCACAGCACATAGAAATTGTGCAAGTCTAACTTAGCTCATTATCCTGATTATTTCTTCAGGCTTTGCTATTAGGCAAGATAAGTTGAGCAGGATTTATCTAAGATTAGAGTGAGAAATGGTTTCGCTGTGTAATACAATCTGATTAATAATATCATATTCATTCTGAGTACTAGAAAATGTGTAATGACTTTTTAAATTCACTTTTATGTGAGATACACTTTGTTTGAAATAAACTTTGTAAACAGTGTGTATCATTTTTCACATTTCATTATTTGTGACATAAAATGTTTATCAGAGGTGTAATGATTTAAACAGATAATTCTTATTGTCAATTTGTATTTACACTTAAAGCCCAAGTCCACTCCAATTTTCAAAAATTATAGCATGTTGTAAATAAATCAAAGGTTAAAACTGCCAATTATCATGGGCATACTTCAATCAGGTGATTTTTAAGAGCGATTTTTGTTTCGGTTATTTCGAGTTAAACATTTAAATTTGCCGCACGGATATGACGTATGCTCCTCACAACAAAAGTGCCAGCAGTATACATTCTGACAATAGGCTATTTTCGTAATGTAACCAAATTTAATGCATACGTCTGTGAAGTGCCTCAATACAAACTTTCATTCACCTGATAAGAATAATAGTATTTCAATATATTATATAATTCGAACTGCAACATTAGTCGTTGCCAGGTTGGACAAACATTATGGCTTGCCCTACCTAGCAACACTTAATATATGCAGTTTGCATTCTGACTGTTGAAATACTGTTATTCTTATCGGTGAATGAAATAGTTTGTATCGAGGCACTTCACAAAGACGTATGCATTAAATTTGGTTACATTATGAATTTACGAAAATAGCTCATTCAAGATGCCGATGTGCCAGGCTTATGGTTGTTTGAATCGGCCAGGGGATGGTAGTAAGAAAAGTTTCTTTGGCATCTTAAACCCTTTGAAAGACAGGGGAGATGTTCCCAATGGCTAAACAAAATTGGGATTGACAAGTTCAACATACGAGCGTACAAATTTGGTAAAAACAGACTTGACAGAGTGGTATGTGAGGACTACAGTCTAGTCTAGTCGAGTCGTCTCTGTCTGTGTTGTGAGGACCCCACGTCACAAATAATGTCGCGCAATGCATTGTGGGGGAGAACCAGCTCGATCATTAACTTGTTTTTTGCTCATTAAAAAAAATTATTAAAAATAAGTCTGAGCACCATTTTCCAAAACCAAGTTATATTTGGGCTTTTTAGATTTTTGTCTATCTAATCAGCTCAACTTTTCAGTGGAATGGACTTGTACTTTAATATGCCTCTCCCTTTTTCTTTTTTCAAGGACATGGCTGAATTCATGGATACCTTGGTAAGTTCTATTTGCAGTTTATTCAGTTAAATCTGAGCTTCAATATGTCCATATCTGAAAATAGAAAACACTTTGGCTGCGAATTAGAAGCCTTAAAAGGTATTGTATTAGTAAATATATTATACTGGTAGTCAATGTGCCATTTTACTAAGTAAACAAGAATTCCAGATCAAAATATACGCCATTAATCATTTATAGGTTACTTAGACAAATTGATAGAATTTTCGTTTGAACTACAAGGATTTTACTATTACCATAATTTACATATGAAAGAATGCCAAAGCCTTTATATTTATGCTCAGCACAGAAGAAAACAATTGTAGTATACACACAGGACAGTGTAATTTTATAGAACAAAATCTCAATGTATAAGGCTTTAATCTTGGGTAGAGGTGTCGTCAAGTGGTTTCAATATTTTGCTGGTTGAAGGTTGTGGGTTCGAGGCCCCAGCGTGGCACCAATATCCTTTGGCAAGACATTCATCTACATTTCCCATTCTCCACCCAGGTGATAAATGGGTACCGGTAGGAAGGAATTTCTTGAATGCTGTGAGCACCAAAATGGGTAGCCTAGTAGCTAGAGCTTGGTCAATATTGGAATGCCTTGATCACCTTGTGTGGTGGATAGCCTACATGTATGTGTGCTATAAAATATCCAATATTATTATTATTATTATTATTATTATTATTATTATTATTATTATTATTATTATTATTATTATTATTATTATTATTATTATTATTATTATTATTATTATTATTATTATTATTATTATTATTATTATTATTATTGTTATTTTGATTATTCACAGTGTATCCCCCAGGCCACTTTCATCGGGCATGACTGGGGTGGTATGTTTGTCTGGAACTATGCTACTCACTACGCAGACAGAGTGAGGTATATAGTTACACAAAGCTCTTATTAAGATTTTACCATTTGGCCTGAAACTAAAGGCAAAGAATACCTTTCAGATTAATACATTTGCAATTTGCCTTGTTCAGTATAAATATTATGCACACAGCTTGAAGCTTTAATAATTTCTGCAAAAGTTGACCTACAATATGTATTTTAGTTTTGTATATGTTTATATCTCTCTATGTTTTAAATTTGTTTGTAAATTGAACATTTTCAGCCTGCGAGCTGCTTGTTTGATGTGTTTTTGCAATAAACTAAACCAAACATCAATCAATTAGTTTTATAATCGCTCTTAATTCTATATCAATCATGTCTTAATGATCTTATAACATAATATCTGTGCATTTACCCCACCCCCATTTTACTTTCATTCAGAGAACCTTCAGGTATGCGAATCAACAACATTGCCTTTATAAGAATGAGGTTACAATTTGAAAGATAAGATCTTAACATTTGAAGAACATGATGCACTGAATTAAAGCATTCTGGAATGTTATGAACATTATTGGCATTTAATAAGAATTATAAGATATTATTTTCAAGGTTCATGTTGTGTTGGTCTATGTGCATTTGCCAGAGAATAAACGGAGTATAACAAAACGCGAGACAAAACACAACAAAACTTCTAAGGTGGTAATGTAAGAAGTGTTTAATCTTAATTTTGGTGCCAAACTCTAACAACTATTTATTATTATTTGAATCTTTTTCCTCATATAGTGCTGTAGGTAGTATCTGTACCCCTTTCTTTCCTGCTAATAAGACCATGAATCCAATGGAGAGGATGAAGAAGGATCCTGGGTTGTATGACTATCAACTATACTTTAATCAAGAGGTAAGCGCCCTCCCTTAAAATCCGACTTTACTTCCACCCCAAAAAAAAAAAAAAAAAAATGAAAATGAAAATGAAAATGAAAAAATAAAAAATACCTTATTGAAACTGAGAAATAAAACAAACAAATAGGGTTTAAACTAAAGAAAGCCTCAAGTTGTGAATACCATGGAAACCTACAGAGAATATCTATAAAAAAAGGTTGTTGGATATCTTGCTCGATAGATGTATATGAGGTGTCTTGGATCAATGGATAAGTCACTAGACTACAAATTAAGTGGTAATGATTTGTTATATCCAGTTGCATCACTAGTGTCTTTTCAGCGAGGCATTATAAATGAACGTTTGCCACTCATGAAACAGGTGAAGTAATGGGTAATGTATAGGAAGGAATGCCTGAGCACCTCATGTTAGCTGGGCTAAAGTTAGGGTTATACATCCAATAACTTCATAAAGTGACATATCATTTATTGATTATTATAGATATAACTGCAATATAATGTTATTTTAATTTACAGGGACCGGCTGAAGCTGAGATCGAAGCCAATATAGAGAAATTTGTTAAAGCTTTCATGAGACGCCCTCTGGAGGTAGGTCAATGTCCTGTAGCACATGAATTATTGTGCCAAGTATTTAAAACTTTCCAATGAAATAATTCTACATTTGTCTTGAAATCGTCTCAGATTATTCCTACAGTATTTTCAGTGTGTGGGGCTAAAATGTGTTGCTCATCAACTTCCAATTTCCAAATATAGCAAGTGAGCAAATGTTTGAATCTTTACTACAATGGCGATGTAAGATGATTTATAAAACTTAGAAACTGACCATCCTGGTGCTCAAATACAAGGTGGTTATCCAACTTTTCTTTTTATTATTTGTTATAAAAAGAAAGATTTGTCATTGGTTGTCACATTTTCAGATTATACCAAAGCACTAAAAAAAGCATGCGGTTGAAAATGTATGTTACAAGCTCAGGAAATTTGAAAGAGAGTTATGAAATATTACTTGTATGAAGAACCTTACTGATTTTGTTTTTGACTGTGGTCCCTTCTCCAAACACATAGGTCATGTGATATTACAGAGTAAACAAAATCTTTGCTTTTGTAGGAAAAAAAATCTTAGTTTTGTTTTACATTTCTCTGTCTGCAATATTTGAACAGCTTAAAGAAATTGGATTCACTGTTGCTGGGGTGAGAGCAAGAGGTAGGTCGTAGTTCTGTCTTTTTTTGTGGATGATACGATGTAGACTGGAAAGTCAGCTGAATGATAGAAGTTCCATTTTCTCAAAAGAAAATATGTATTTATACATGCACCCGAAATATTGAACACGTTTCGACATATCCCCTTTATGTATGAACAACCAAGAAATCAGAAATTAATGAAAATGTCAGTAAAAAGCTAACGGGAGAGATGCTTTAAAGGCATGACACAGGGCAGTGTCAGACACAATTTTCCCGATCCATCTTGAATTACCTAGATAATAGCTATCTAGATAATTTACTTACGTAGGTGACAGACAGGCTACAAATTATCTAGATAGCTATAATCTAGATAATTGATGGGCCATTGCGCATGCGCCGTTCAGGTAGATAATTAGCGTTGTGACATCACACGTTCAATCAAAAGTAATGCGCAATTAACACGTCTCATTAAATGCGCGCTAATATAATTGTGCGCAGGTTATGATTGCACGTTAAAAACCTTATGCCAATCATTAAGTTAAAAGTTGACCTTACACTGACCTTGAACAGGATTTTTCGGGAGAAATTTCAACATTGGTGACAGACAGAAAAATCCAGCGAAAAATCCTGTGAAAAATCTTGATAAGGGAGAATCTTCTTGGTTCGTTGTAGGATTTTTCGCGGGTTAATTGATGACTGACAGACAGCCAGTTATCTAGATAGCTATTTTCTAGATAATTGGCCTCTGTCTGACACCGCCTACAGAGTTGCCAATTCACATATGATCAATTCCAAGTTTAACAATTCATTCCTTTCTCATTTTCCATAGGATTTTCCTCAACTTCTGCCAATTTGTTTCTCTCACATGTTTGTTTTTATTAAAAACCAATTTAATATCAGGTTGGACTTCCCCTTTAAGTGGTACATGTAGTATTGTTTTTCTTATGAGGCTGTTCATTATCCTCACCCTTTGTAGGGGGTATCTTGGCGGTATTGCTGATGACATCAAACTCAGTACACTCCTAACAGAAGATGATCTCAAATACTATGTCCAACAATTCAAAACAAGTGGACTCAGGTGAGCACATTTCATATGACATAGGGTCGAATTATTTAGTGAGTTGTATGCAAGAATTACAGGGTTGCCAGCTTGGAAGTGAAGGAAAACCTGGAAAAATAAATTTGTTTGTTTTTCAGTCAGGGAACAGTCAGGGGATTTGAGAAAAATCACTCAATTCTGGAAAAAATCAGGGAAGAAAGTGGTTTATAAGCTGATCGAGGACGTATCTACTGGATCATTGTCTATGGTGGCTTTTTTTAGGGTGTAAAATGCCTCTTTTTCTTCTGGGGCCATTATTATTCTCATTCCACATTTAATGATCATTTGTGTAGGTGTAATGAACCTGGCATTTTGTAACTCCATTAGGGAAAAGTCAGGAAATTTTGTTCTCATGAAATGTAAAAAGGTAAATTTGATAAATCAGGTACAAATAAATACTGTATGTTCAGCTCTTATCAAGCTCACTTTCCGTAAATTTCATCATTTAATACCTTGTTTTATTTTTTATCTTCTAGGAGTATGTTAAACTGGTATCGAACATTAGAAGCTAACTGGAAATATAATCACCGTGCAATTGGTCGAAAGGTATGTTTTGTTTTCCATTTCATATGTTCATGTAATTTTAAATTCATTTCAAATTGTTGTCTTTATGATAAAGGCCAATAGCTTCAGTGTGGCAAGGTCATGGATTTCATCGTAATATGTGTCTTTAGTAGGGTTTGTTGGTCTAGGACAAAATTGATAATACTTTTTTGAGGGGGGGGGGGTGTTCAGTAGCTTTAAAAGCCAATAGACTAAATTTTGTCCCCTATTTAGCTTCACATTTCTCCCTTGGGAATTCACACTTTGTACACTGTATTTTATTTTTGAATTTTATTTGTTGATTTATTGATTGATCTGTTCATATATTTATTTATCTATTTATTCCTTTATTCATTTATTCATATTTATGTTTTGAGGATTGTCAACAGATATTTAGCCTTGACCTGTGTATTGTAATGTATTGTAAATCTTGGAACATTCATCCGTCTTGAATTCATATGATTCATAATTGAGTAATCAGCCATATCACAAAGATATTTATAGATTATAAAGAAGTGTTATAAGTCAAGGATAGACATTGTATATTTAAAAGGGGGGCACTCTCTAGCCAATGCCCCCTGTGGCTTTATGGCATCTATGGGACTTTAAGGGGTGTAAGGCTGTACCCCTTTTTATAAGTTACAATTTTGTCCTCTCTTTTTTTTCCACAGCTTTCCATGCCAGCCTTGATGGTAACCTGTGCATGGGATGCAGTCCTTCCACCCTCAGCGAGCAAATTCATGGATCCATTCGTAAGACATTTTTTTCACTCACTTGCCTCACATTATGGTTTAACAAATATTCCATTAGGATTTTTGTGCTCATGGAAAAGTGAAAAGAAATCATTAATTTTCATGAAAATATTGAGAACCTATTGAATGTGAAGACATGAATATTTAGGCTTTAAAGATGCTATGCTACAATTACAGGGGCTGTGATGCAAAGTCAGTTATATTAATGGTATATGGACAACATAAAAATATCCATACAGTTTTAGAACTTGAAAGTGTTTGAAAGTTAGAGATTAAAATGATTTTGTGGAAAGTGATGTTGGCAGCAACATAAATATGAAAGCAAACCTCCATTTGGATTTGTGGATAATTATGACAAGTTTTGTGTAATATTGTCATTTGTTGTTTTCCCCAAGTTTAGAATATTTACTTATCCATGATTCAATCACAACAGAATGCCATTCATAGATATGTTGGAACATCATCCAGAATATCATGTTCTCTAACTTTCTTCAATTTTTGGAGTACATATTTTTGTATTCTCTTTGTAACTTAAATCCTAAGCTTTATACATTAATAAGTTTCCTTGTCATCCTTTGTATATTACCGTAATTTGATGTATGTTAATATTTAAGCATTAAATTTCTGTAATTGATAGGTGATGCATTGTTTGTCAAAGTTTCTATTATTGTTTTCTTTATTGTACAGCACTTTAAAACATTTGTTTAAAATTGTTTTATACCATGTTTTCACAATTTCTATTATTATATGTATTATTATTATTATTAGTCCATCTCGTCCTTTATTTGATTAGGTGGTAAACTTAACCAGAGCTCAGCTTGAAGACAGTGGACATTGGGCAGCTCTAGAACAGTAAGTACAGATGAGCATGATATGACACAGTCACAAAACAAATTCACCTCAAAACACTTTACCTGACATTCTATGGACTAACAGATAAGGAGTATGAAGAAAATATAGAATATAATAAAACCCAGTGCACGGAACCCTTGTCTGACTTGGGTTCTGAGCGAGCCTTATTCTATGCGAGTGCGTATGTCAAGTAGTCTACTCACAAGTCGCTATTTTTGTAATTATCCCCTCGCCGACGAAGTCGGAGGGGATATAGAAAAGCCGCTGTCCGTCCTTCCTTCCGTGCGTCCGTCCGTAACAAATTTGGTTTCCGATCAATAACTTCAGTAATGTTTGATTGATTTTAATGAAGTTTGATATGAAGGTACATGGTATCAAAATACAGGCTAAGTTTGATTTGAGTATGTAGGTCAAAGGTCATAGCTCATTAAATATGCGAAAAATACACATCTGGTTTCCGATCGATAACTTCAGTAATGGTTGACGGATTTTAATGAAGTTTGATATGAAGGTACATGGTATCAAAACACAGCCTAAGTTCAATTTCGAGTATGTAGGTCAAAGGTCATAGCTCATTAAATATGCGAATCTGGTTTCCGATCGATAATTTCAGTAATGTTTGACAGATTTTAATGAAATTTGATATGAAGGTACATGGTATCAAAACACAGCCTAAGTTCAATTTCCGAGTATGTAGGTCAAAGGTCTTTGCTCATTAAATATGCGAATCTGGTTTCCGATCGATAATTTCAGTAATGTTTGACAGATTTTAATGAAATTTGATATGAAGGTACATGGTATCAAAACACAGCCTAAGTTCAATTTCCGAGTATGTAGGTCAAAGGTCATAGCTCATTAAATATGCGAATCTGGTTTCCGATCGATAATTTCAGTAATGTTTGACAGATTTTAATGAAATTTGATATGAAGGTACATGGTATCAAAACACAGCCTAAGTTCAATTTCCGAGTATGTAGGTCAAAGGTCATAGCTCATTAAATATGCGAATCTGGTTTCCGATCGATAATTTCAGTAATGTTTGACAGATTTTAATGAAATTTGATATGAAGGTACATGGTATCAAAACACAGCCTAAGTTCAATTTCAGTATGTAGGTCAAAGGTCATAGCTCATTAAATATGCAAATCTGGTTTCCGATCGATAACTTTAGTAATGTTTGACAGATTTTAATGAAATTTGATATGAAGGTACATAGTATCAAAACACAGCCTAAGTTCGATTCGGAGTATGTAGGTCAAAGGTGAAAGGTCATAGCTCATTAAATATGCAAAACACCTAACTATATATGTGAAAATGTGGTTAACTTCCTTGCCTAGTAATATAATAGTATAGTCTAATGGAGGTAAGTTGTTCTGACGTATATAGGCCATTTGTACCCTGCGAGGGGATGCGACGCTTTGCGTTGACTTTTCTAGTTTTAGAGTTTATGTGAACTTGCAATCATTGCGAGATCTCTTTGTAGAAGTAATGATTGATGCTCATATTTTGAATATAGTATAGTGACATTAAACCCCTAAGATACAATATAAATTCTTCTCTTTTTGGGGGTGAGTGGTACACTTCAAATTTTTTAATTGTCAGTTTTGGTCAACTTGGCTTGGCCGCTTCCTTGTCATGTTTCATTTTCTTTTTTTATTCCAGGCCAAAGAAACTCAATAAGATCCTTGTTGATTGGCTGAACAAGGTGCACAAAGATTCCAACCGACCAATCTTCCCTTCCAGTCTGTAAGGATACAGACATGATGTAAACCAACCCTGATTGGCCAGTGACACTGGATGGAGACTAAATGGACCGATCATGGGCATTATTGGAGAATAATGTGTTGCTAATCAGATACCTCAAATTATGAACATCAATTATTTTGAGATTAAATGCTTTATTATTACGAAATATCATTGTTTTTATATTGGACTTGAGAAAAGGACTACAGACCATTGGTTTATGTTCTGATGATTAGAAGAAGAAAAAAAATATTTGAGAGGACAATACAATAATTGAATATAATTTGGGGGTAAATTTATCAGAACTTTGTAGGTATTAGGTGCATTAATTAGCTTTTCCATACACCATGCTTGTGTACACTTGTAGCCTCTTTTCAAACATAAATATCGCAAGTAGTCATTACTGTGCTCCTCTTTTACCACTATCTCATAGCTGCCAACCATTCCTATTTGGAGGAATGATTCCTATTATTTGGCCTTCAGCCGATATTATGAACCCTAGATTCCTCTTTGTCCGAAACTTCTGTATAAAAAGTATACTAGATAAACTGTATTCCTAATTTTGCCTGGGAGATTCCTAAATTCTGCTATGAAAGGATGGCAAGTATGCTCTCTTATCTCAAGTTTTCTATTTATCTTTCCTTCTCTCCCTCTCTCTTTCTGTACATCTACTATATACACATATTTTTACCTCTATGTTTATCTACTGTTGAAAGTCAAAAGGATGTTAACTCTATATGAATTGCATTACTTAGTGCCCATCTGATGCTCAGCAGACAGTATTACCTTGTCTTGCTCCATCACCATATATTGTTTACATCTAAAAATCAATGCAGTATTCAATTTGTTCATATGTTAAAGAAAAGCAAAGCAAACCAATTCATGGCTTATTCCCTAGTCGCACTGCCAAACCACTAGCATGTTTGAAGGATGGGCAAGGGGTGCACCCCCGACAGATTACCAACCAAGAAAAAATATCATTTCACTTTTTACTTACTATTATCAGGTTAGGGAATCATGTGTACATTTAAGTCAATAACTGTAAGATTGCACATGGAATTGCATGAGGTGTAAACATATTATCAATAGATTTGTTCTTCCTCGAATTGTCATTTTCTTTGACCCCCTCCTTAACACAAACCAGGGCCCTAAAATGTACTTTCCTTACTCAAAAAGATTACAGTAAGCTAAGATGTTGTGCCCCACCTGAGGCCAAGATCATGATATGTCACTTTTCCAAACTGACCAATAATCAAGTAACACTTAGCCATGCAGGGTAATGTAATAATTTTGTTTGGTCTGTTTTGGTCTGGTCAAGATAACTTGCGTATAAAGATTAGTTCAATATTTGAAGGGTTTCTATAACGTGAGATTGTCGCGTTTAGACAATATAAAATGTATTTGTCAATTGTTGAATTTGGGAATTTTGGTTGTGCCTTGATTGGATACAAACAATGATAAATTCCACCCCAACAAAAAATATATATGGTTATTAATAGCAACATTATCCAATGTCTATTTTAGAGGAGAAATGTGATTGAATCGCTCTTCGTTTTAAGCCATAAATTGATGTGAATCATAACAAATTGTAACGATATATTGTTTCTCAGGTATCTGTAAGTATTATGAATGAAGCATGGAATATCATTTTGTTTTCTACTAAGTCATGGAAACTGTATTTCTTCTATATACTAACATTGTAATTATTTTTATGTTTGATTGTGATAATAGCTTAGGCATTATATATATATATATATATATATATATATACATACATATATTAATATTTGCCATTCTTCTCATATTTGGAGATTATCTAATGTGGTTTCCCATTTAGTCTAAAGTGTTATTATACGATTATATAAATAGCGAAAGAATAGTTGTCAATATGATGTTATTGTATCCCCGACAGTATGCCGGTGGGTTACTAGGCTTTGGATCAGCAGCGTTACGCCGCGTCCGTCGCGTCATATTTCTTGTGTGCGCTCTAACTGCCACATTCCTCGACGGATTTCTTTCAAATTTTGTATGGAGATGTATCTTGGTATAGTCTACACACCTATAACTTTTGGTGATGCTGCCCTCAGTGTTCAGTCTTCTATAGGGTAAAAGGCCATATTTTCGTGGATGGTTTGTGTGCGCTCTATAGGCCACATTTCTGAAGGGATTTTGTTCAAATTTTGAACGAAAGTGTATCTTGGTACAATCTACAAGTCTATAGATTTATCTGCCTCCAGTGTTCCGTCTTTTATAGGGTCAAAGGTCATATTTTGATAGATATCTTGTGTGCACTCTAGTGTGTGGTCTAACTGCATCATTTCTTAACAGATTTATTTCAAATTGAGTATGGAGGTGTATGTTGGTAAAATCTACGCACCTATAGTTTTTGGTGATGCTGCCACGAGTGTCCCATGTTTTATAGGGTAAAAGGTCATATTTTGGTGGGTGTCTAGTGTGCGCTCTGCAGGTCATATTTCATAACGGATTTCTTTCAAATTTTGAAAGGAAATGTATCTTGGTACAATCTACACATCTACACTTTTGGGCGATGCTGCCCTCATTGTTCCGTCTTTTATATGGTCAAAGGTCATATGTCTTTTATTCGCTCTAACTGCCACATTTCTTGACAGATTTTTTCAAATGTTGTATGGAGGTGTGTCTTAGTACAATCTACACATCTTTAGTGTTTGGTGATGCTGCCACCTGTGTTCCGTCTGTTATAGGTTCAAAAGTTGTATTTTGGTGGCTGTCTTTTGTGTGCTCTAACTGCCACATTTCTTTAAAGATTTCTTTCAAATTTTCTACAGAGATGCATTATACTCTAATCTACACACATATTGGTTTGGTGATGCTGCTCCTATCCTAGTCTTGACAATAGTCCGGCCACTAGTGGCAATCTCTACGTTATCCTTTTGTTTCAGGGAGGAGAGGGGATCTTTGTCCCTCCTTCGAACATAAGGATGACACAAAATCGCTGCCACTGCTGGGGGATACATTCGCATTGCGCTGCAATACAGATTGCGATATTTCTAGTTGTTCTAAGAAGAACTGAAATATTCTTGTAATTTGTATAAGATAAAGCAGTATATGGACATGTAATTTGATTACAAAAATAAATATTTTCAATGAATAAAATATGCATTTGAGAATGTATTTGTTTCTTATTTTGTATTCTCTAGATTAACAGTTTTGTTATATTATTTGCAGTTAAATTCAATTTGACGAAAGTAGGTCTATTTTTTTTTTTTTGCATTCTCTAATTCCTTTTATATCAGCAACTGAGAGCAATAAACATATAATAATAATCATAATCATAATCATAATCATAACCATAGCCATAATAATAATGATGATGATAATAATAATGATAATAATAATAATAATGATAATAATACTAGTAATATGTAGGGTTGGACGTAGCTTTGATGGCAACGCCATCCCCATGTCAAGAATCAAAGAACGGTTAAAAAGCTGAATCATAGATGCCTTACCGTAATCTATATGGCTT